>NC_069466.1:23960400-23962900 GCF_026875155.1 Cherax quadricarinatus | reverse complement strand
TCGGCCATTTGCATTTGTATGTTGCAATGCAGCAGCCTGATCAGCCATGTGGCTGCGTAGGCTCATCACATCTCCAGTACAGCACCAGTGGTGTTAACCCCAGTCATGACTGTAGCTGGCGCACGAACAACCAGTGCGGCACAGCGGTACCATCACCAACCACAACACCGAGATACACATTGCTGTCAAGTCACAGGTAATAATTCATAAGTTTTATTAGGGAAAACTTGTATTATTCTAAGATTTACCCTCAGTGGGGTTTTAAGAAGTGGGTGAAACGTCGTGACACAGAATACCTCCTCTACTTACATTGTCTCTGTCTACAATGCACCATCAATCTCAACGGATTAATCCAAGAACGGGCGAAGACATCAGTATCCAGACGGCCTCTAGCAGGAACTCTCAAAGCTCGCTATAATAAAATCCATCCAGTTCATAAAGATGTAAAAAAAAAAAGAGCAGTGGTAGTGGGAGGGATATTTCAAGGGAAAGCTTCCTGCGAGTCAGTATTTATCATGAGGGCAGAATTTGTAGCCTCTCTGGTCATCTGGGGTCATTTTTGTCCGTCACGGTCACCTGCGCCCGTCCCATAACTCTGCCTGGTCCGGCCACCAGTTTAGTCTGCGCTACGGCAACTACACACCATTTTAGATACATTTTTAAGGAATCTTTTGCACGGGGTGTCTTTCAAGTGTGTGTGTGTGTGTCTTCAAGTGTGTTTTTCCTTTAAGAGTCTCTCACTCAAGAGTGTTTTTCCTTTAAGATTCTCTCACTCAAGAGCGTTTACCCTTCAAGTGTGTGTGTCTCTCAAGGACGTGTGTATCTCTCAAAGGCGTGTGTGTCTCAAGGACGTGTGTGTGTCAAGAACGTGTGTGTCTCAAGGACGTGTGTGTCTCTCAAGGACGTGTATTTTCACGTATAATGTACGAGTTCATTCCTATTCGTACTCTACAGGACTGATCCACCTTCACTTGTCTGATACACCAGCATTTTTAGACAGTATATCTTAGAATGTAAATTGTCTGTCTTCAGGTTATTAAGACGTTCCACCAGGTCTTTACGAAGGTTCCACAAAGGCACTCGGGATTTTTAACCTCATGATGAAATAGACCAAACGTTTGTTACCGACCTTTGTCGTATACTGAAATATATCGTATAATAACCCCCTCACACAACGAAAAATATTGTTTCATAGGATTTAGAAAAATCTTCAGACAGTGATTTAACCAAAACGGTTAATATTTGCCGAGATATATATATATATATATATATATATATATATATATATATATATATATATATATATATATATATATATATATATATTTATATATATAAATTATTCTTTGTATCATCATTAGAGTGGGACATTTGAAGAGTAAATTTAGGATAATTCTGCCAGCAGTGGTCCTTACATCCTTAAAGGTCCTACTAATCTCTTTCTCACACAGGGGGGAATACCTTATTTTTGTGCCTAATATCACGAGATAAAATTAGCGTCTGATGTTTCTTCATCTCGTGCTGCAAAACACTTCAAGATTTTTAAAGGAGAAAACTTATGATAGCATTCAGCGAGAAACACTGCTTTATACAGCTTAATATAATTGCCTTTATTGCCCCGCTCTGAAGTTTTCACTGTTGTAATGGTAAATAAACTTGCGCTGTTTTTTCCCCCCTTGTGGTTATGTATAGTTACTCCTTCCAGAGCGTCAGTGGCGCTGGAGGCTTCATACAGGCCGTCAGTGGCGCTGGAGGCTTCATACAGGCCGTCAGTGGCACTGGAGGCTTCGTACAGGCCGTCAGTGGCGCTGGAGGCTTCATACAGGTCGTCAGTGGCGTTGGAGGCTTCATACAGGTCGTCAGTGGCGCTAGAGGCTTCATACAAACCGTCAATGTTGCTGGAGGTTTCGTACAGGCTGTCAGTAGAGCTAGAGGCTTCATACAGACTGTCAATAAAGCTGGACGCTTCATACAAGCCGTCAGTAGAGCTGGAGGCTTCATACGGGCTGTCAGTAGAACTGGAGGTTTCATATAGGTCGTCAGTAAAGCTGGAGGCTTTGTACAGGCTGTCATTAGAACTGGAGGCTTCTTAAGAGGCCGTCGGTAAAATTGGAGGCTTCATTTAGATCCATAGTAGAGTTGCAATAAACATCCTTAGTAGAGCCTGAGGCTTCATTGAGGCTCCATCCACATCCTTATCGGTGCTGGAGACTTCATTTATCATCCACTCCGTCGCCAGAACTGAATCTTCATCCACGTCCCACCCGCACACTGGTTTTCAACCCTCCTTGCTAGTTATATTGGGTTATGTAGGGCTATAGGCTGGTGTTTACATCTACAGATGGAATAATGCTCCAGCTATCCTTTTCAGAAGGTAACGAGGGTCTCTTGATTTACACCGAAATATACTGATTCTTACTATTTTATTTTCCGATAGTTTGGGATTTAGCTGCTCGTAAATCTATATGTCCACCAGCTAAGTACGTAGCTTTCATGTACT
>NC_069466.1:23915400-23952900 GCF_026875155.1 Cherax quadricarinatus | reverse complement strand
TGGAGCTAGTGGGTCACCCTGCTGAACACCTTCTGATGAGAGAATTTCATGTTCTCCAAACAAAAGAATTGAGGGTTTGCTGTAGCCGGCTGAAATGAAAGGAAAAAGACTGGGGAAGCGATCCCGAACAGCTGGCAAGACAGCATCTCTCTTTACCATATTAAAGGCATTTCTAAAGTCAAGTTTGACTACGGCCTTGTCTTCTGGTAGGTCCCTGATGTAGGCCCTTGCCGCATGAGCTGCAGCTTCACTGCCTTGAGGGACCCCAAAGCCCAGTTGGTGTGGCTGGAGTAAACTGGCAGCTTCTAGGCGAATGTTTCTTACTGCTGCTTTGGCAACGAGACGGCGAAGAGTGTTTCCAACCGCAATGGGTCTGATTCCCCCATCCTTCTTCTTCAAGGCACACAGTGAGGCTCCAAAAAAGAAAGGTTTAATTTCTTCTGGGATTTGCCCAGCCAGGCAGTTGTTGACGAAAGTTGTCAACTCGGTGAGAAGTGATGCAGATGCACCGAGTACTGGATTTACCATCTCCTTGAGGTGCTGAGGTCGAATTCCAGTGTAACCTCCTGCAGATCCTGCAGGAAATGACACAATCGCCTTATAGACTTCCGATTCAGGCAAAATTAATTGTTCAGTAATGGGGTTTTCCTCAGGGTTGTTGTTGATGGCTATGGTGTCCCTGGTTGGATGCTTGTCTCTTAGTGCTTGGGCTGTGGTCTCATCTTTGGGGGCTACAGTGTCGTCACTTGTAATTATTCGGATTGCTCCCACTGTGTTATCTTCAATTTTTTTGCTAACCTGTGCGCAAATTTTCTCGTTTTCAGTGGGACTTTTCTTGGGTCTACCTTTGTGATTCCTGCGATGATGGGGCAGAGGGACACAATTATCCGTTCTTGGGTAGTTGCGCACTGCTTTGATAACTGACGTGGTTAGCAGTTTGCCTCGTCTCTCAGGAACTGCAAGACAGACATTGCTGAACAGGAGCAGGTTGCGCCATGCTTGGATGGTGCCTCGGGCTTCTAAGTTGGTGGAACCTCCATTCACCTGCTTGAGAAGGTCTGTGAACTTCCCTGCTGCATATGGGCGAGCCGCTTTAGGGATGTGGGATAGGGTACTGTTAGCAGTGGATTTGAATGCCAACAGAAGGTTATCACAAGTGAGGAGGTTTCCATTGGAATTGTCATCTGCCTGTGGAGGCTGTGGGCTGCTCTCTGCTGGGGGCAAATGTGATCCTGCACAGCCATTGTGTGCACGAATGCGACCATCCCTGTTGCGTGCTCGAAACTCTCCGCACACCTGACATGTGCCTCTTCTTTCATTGTTGGGTGCACTGTTTCCCTGGCTTTGTGGCTGGCTGGCTTCATCATCTGCCATACCTCAAACTGTGTGGTAAGCCCAGGCTGAAGGAAAAATGGCGCATGGCACATACCGCATGTGGTTCATGGTGGTGGTAGGGTATATTTTATATATATATATATATATATATATATATATATATATATATATATATATATATTTTATATATATATATATATATGTATGTATATATATATATATATTATATATATATATATATATATATATATATATATATATATAAAATACTGTATATTGTATATATAGGGAGGCTACCCAAGGCCTAGCAGGGTGGGGTTGGTTCCTAGCAGGGTGGGTGTTGGTTCCTAGTACGGTGTGGCTGGTTCTTATCAGGATGGGTGTTGGTTCCTAGGAGGGAGGGGGCTGGTTCATAGCAGGGTGGGGCTGGTTCCTAGTAGGGTGGGTGCTGGTTCATAGCAGGGTGGGGCAGGTTCCTCGTAGGGTGGGGCTGGTTCCTAGCAGAGTGGGTGCTGGTTCCTAGGAGGGTGGGGGCTGGTTCATAGCAGGGTGGATGCTGGTTCCTAGGAGGGTGGGAGCAGGTTCCTAGTAGGGTGGGGCTGGTTCCTAGCAGAGTGGGTGCTGGTTCCTAGGAGGGTGGGGGCTGGTTCCTAGCAGGGTGGGTGCTGGTTCCTAGGAGGGTGGGGGCAGGTTCCTAGTAGGGTGGGACTGGTTCCTAGCAAAGTGGGTGCTGGTTCCTAGGAGGGTGAGGAGTGGTTCCTAGCAGGGTGGGGGCTAGTTCCTAGGATTATGGGGTTGTTGCCGCAGTGGCGATAGTCAGCTGAAGGGCGTGTTAAATTCCCCTCATAATTGAAGGGCCTCTTGCCCCTCTCACAGTAAAGAACCGATTACTGGGTACCTGATGTGCCGCTCCTTGCCACTTCCAATGCCTCTCCGCCCTGCCACTCCTGCTGCCCCTTTCCCCTGCCACTCCTGCTGCCCCTTTCCCCTGCCACTCCCCCTGCCCCTGCCACTCCTTCCTGCCGCTACTTCTCTTCCAACCCCTCAAAAATCTAAACGATTAATGGAAATGTTACTTCTGGAGATTAAAAGAAAATCGTTACCTAGTATCTACTAATCACATAAAAGTTTTTGAATTTAGCTGCCCACCTTAGAGCCTGTTTATATATTATAATATAATTATATATATATATTTATATATATATATATATATATTATATATTATATATATAATATATTATAATATATATATTATATATATTATTATTTAATATATTTATATTATATATATATAGATATATATATATATATATATTATATATATTATATAATTATATAATAACTATATATATATACTATATATATATATACTATATATATATATATAATATATATACATATATATATATATTTTATATATTATATATATATATATTATATATATATATACATATATAATATATATATATATATATTATATATAATAATATTATTAATATATATTTACTATATTATATATATAATATATATTATTGCCAAACAAACCACTCTGAAGGAACAGAGAAATTCAAAGCGCTTCGTGACTACTCACATTATCAAAGTGAGTAGTCACGAAAGCGCTTGGAATTTCTCTATTCTTTCAGAGTGGTTGTTTTGCATATTCTGAAATCACCTGTTTACTGTGATCTTATTGCATATATATATATATATTATATATATATATATATATATATATATTTATATATATATATATATATATATATATATATATTATATATATATATATATATATATATATATAATATATATATGTTTGTGCCGAATATGTAAAACTGGTCAATTAGCAAGAACTCATTTAAAATTAAGTCCTTTCTAAAAAATTTCTCTTATACATTTAAAGATATTTTTTTTTCATTAATATATATATATTATATATATATATATATATATATATATATAAATTATATAATATATATATATATTATTATACGTATGTATATATATTTCAGACAGTAGGAGAAAATTGGGTTTTATTCTGACGTTTCCTCTGAGTGGAGAGGAGGTCCTGGAGACCGTGGCTTTTGTTCGCAAGTGGTATAGCAGGTTAAGACGAATATTACTCTTTTATTGTTGCAAGGGAGGGTCACTGCCGCCCCTGGCACTCTTTTTTGTCCTTGTTCTTAAGGGGCATAGAATCGAGGCCTGACTCCCCTCTCCCTTCCCTGGGGCTAGTTAGATTCTTCTTCGCTAGGGGGGAAGGGGCTTCCAGCTTGGATCCCTGCGCCAGGGACTGACGTGTTCCTAAATGTCTAAAACTCACATGGGCGTATATATTTTAATCAGGGATTATATAGCTCTTGGAGAAATAGGTGACATTCAAATTCGACCCAAGGAAAGGAGGATTAATCCAGTACCCTGGATGAAAAGCCCAGCACCGGCATCAAGACACCTCCCTAGAGGGGAAACATGGGTACATAGCATCATGGGAAGACGTACATACCATCTGAGAGATGTTACTACATCAACAACGTCATGGGTAGACGTACACACTATCCAAGAGATCTTACTACATCAACAGTATCATGGGTAGAAGTACACACATTCTTGAGAGATCTTACTATATCAAAAGCGTCATGGGAAAACGTACACATCCAATCTGCTCCCAGATTCTCTTATCTCCCTTCCCTCCTTCACACCACATTCATTCTTCCTCACCCTATTCTTCTCCCTCCCTCCCACTTTCTTCCTCCATGCTCTCATCTCCCCTTCCTCCACTCATTTAATTTGCTCTCCCGGTCCTCATAACACTTACCGCCAGATAACCACAATACCAAGACCAAGGAGAGAAATGGAAAAAAAATTGTTGTGATTTCACCCTCTACTTTAGTTTCCCCCACGATTAACATTTTCTTTTTCTGTCCATGTCCAAGTCTCCTGTTTCTCTCATATATTTTGTACCATGTATTCACGTTTTATAAGTAAGTAAGTAAGTAAGTAAATTTATTCAGGTATACACAAATACAGTTACATAGAATTATCATACATAGCAGCATATGTGTAGAGAACCTAGGATAACCCAAAAAAGTCAGACAGAGTGACTTATTTCCATTGGGGTCCTTTTACCTTATTATTATAATATAAAGGTTATAATATTTTCTTATTATTCTACAATGAAGATAACATCTTATTATCATACTAAAAAGACTATCTACTACACGAGGGTCATTAAGACTATCTACAATACGAGGGTCATTACTAGGGATAAGGTAAAATTTACACGTATTTTAGCTAAAAAATAGAAAATCATTCCCCTCCCTTTCTGTAGCTTCATTCATCAGACACTTTTTGGCAGTCTTCTTGAACTGGTTCATGCTATGACTGGCTTTGGCATGTGCGGGTAGTCTGTTCCATTCCTTTATTGCTGTACAATAAAAGGTGTTTGACGCCTGGCCTCTGACTGTGGGTACTACAAAGTTGTGCTCTCTCCCCCTAGTACTATGATTGCTTTGGTTCCCAACCTTGACAAAATTGACAGCAAGACATTCTGGACACTGTTCGTGAGCAATTTTATAAACATGATTTAGCTTCAGTTGTTTTACTCTGTCTTCAACATTCAGCATATCCAACTGCTGTGATTCATCCTGGCCTACATGTTCTCTTGGTCCCAGCCCCAGGATGAATCTTACGATTTTGTTCTGGGTGATTTGCAGTCTATCTTTCAGTTTTTTTGTCAAGGCAGAGTACCATGAAGAGCAAGCGTAATCCATATGGCATTGTATAAGGGCTAGACATAGGGTCCTGCGAGCCTCAGTAGGTAGACACTGTGCTTGTCTATACAGGAACTTCAGTCTGGCATTCGCTTTCTTTACTACACTGTTCCCTATCAATTCTCCTGACATGCATGGGTCAAAGGGGATTCCCAGATATTTTACTGATGAAACCAAAGTGATGGGCTCCCCATTACACTGAACATTAAAATTATTTACCCTTCTCAGTTTATGTTTCGTTCCAAAGAGAATGGCTTCAGTTTTCCCTAGGTGTAATGATAGTTTGTTGTCTACTAACCATTTGCTGCAGGACTCCAGTTCCAGTGTTAAAACATTAGCAATATCTTGTGGGTCTTTACCTGTCACTAACAGAGCACTGTCATCTGCATACAGTAGGAGTTTGCACTTGACACTGATAGGCATATCATTGACATAACATAAGAATAGTAAGGGACCCAGAATACTACCTTGGGGAACTCCACATGTTATCGGCAGGGGTTCTGATTCCGTTTTGTTGATTTTGACTATTTGTCTCCTGTTGCTAAGGTAGGACTTAAACCAGTCTACAGAACCTATACCGATAGCTTGAAGTTTCTTACATAATATATTGTGGTTGACAGTATCGAAGGCCTTTTGCAGGTCTAAGGTTACCATACCTATGAGGTTCCCTTTTGACATTTCAGTTCTCAGGTAATCCATCACATTAATAAGGGAGGTATCGGTTGAGTAGGATCTTCTAAAGCCCGATTGATAGCTATGGAGAATGCTGTTGTCATTAAGGTACTTAACTACTTGAGAATACACCGCCCTCTCCAGAATTTTAGATATTATACTGAGTATACTAACAGGTCTATAGTTGCTTACATCAGACCTATTATTTTTCTTGAAGATAGGAGTAACTTCAAACGATAATCAGATTTCATGTGAAAGCTTTGACAATTTAATGTTTATTGTTCCTTATGACGGCCAGGCGAGAGTAACATACATGAAATGACGGTGACTATACTTTGATGCAACTTAATAATTATATAAAAAAAAGATCTTTAAAAAATGGGATAACTAGCTGTTACTTGTATGAAAAACAGGACTTAACGAGAAGCAGGAATTAATTTGTTAAAGAATGTGTATTTAATTTAATGTTAAGAGTGTGTTTAATGACCTTAATTTATTTTCTTGTAGTGTGTTAAGAGGTTAGGTAATATTTGTCAGCTCACACACTGAGGGTCCGGTGATCGATCCCCGGTACGGCAGAAACCATTAGGGCGTGTTTTCTTAAGACACCTGTTGTCCATGTTCACCTGGCAGTCGAAGGTACCTGGGTGTTAGCCGACTGGTGTGGGTTGCATCCTATGGACAAAATTGACTTAATTTGCCCGAAATGCTCTGCGTAACAAAGGGTTTTCTATATAGTAGTATGTTATTGAAGTCACTTGTGGTCTATATACCTTGTACATGTGTATGTAGAAATAAAGATTATTATTATTATTATTATTATTAATTGTTTCCTGACGTGGGTCTTAATCATGTGATGACCTGCTACTGGAGCTTTTGGTTATCTGACCGAGGCCTTCCGTTGGCTTACTACTCCATCCTTATAAAAATTAAGGTTATGTGTAAAGAGCGTATGATAGCACAATAACAAAGAATATAGTGATGTAAATAATTTAGAAATCCCACAAATTGAAGAATGAGACACTTGTGCAGCTTTGGGAGTCTTTATTGTGGAAACGTTTCGCTATCTAGTGATTTCTTCAGTCCAGTACAGAGAAGAACGGTGCAAAATGAGGAGTTTGGGGTAATTATTCCCTTAGTCTGGAATCGATGTGTTCAGTCCACCAGTCTTGCATTAGCCTGGAGTTTTACCACTCACTTTTTATGGGGTTCAAATCCCACCGTTCCGTGGTTTCTTATTACAATATAGTGAATTATAATATAATACATGTCGATCTATTGAACTGATTAGTAGTGATAGAAAATCGGTATTTGAGGCACTGAGGAAGGGAGAAGAAATTACTGTGAAACAAATGTAACATGATTACAGAAAATGAAGAGTCCCTCCAAAAAGCATGAGTTTATGTAAAAGAAAACGAGGTTCATCACAGACATAAAATAAACTAACTTAAATAAAACGAGGTTCATCACACATAAAATAAATGAACATAAAGAAAACTGAGTTCATCACACAAAATGAATAAAAAGAAAAGGTTTTAATCAGAGTAAAGAAAACGGAATGTAGAGTCTAAGAGGATGGGAAGGTTTGCTAGGCACAACCACATGGCCTGCCACTTACATTCTTATTAACTCTTATTAACCAAATTATCTCCCTTCATCCTGGGAAGAACACTGAATGTTTGTAATTCCACAATACTCAGTACACCACACAACGTCGGCGTTCTAAATGAACTTACAAGGTCGATTACGAAGATAAAAGTCACTCAGGTGGGCTGACAGCCCCACAGATATCACCTGTGTGTACGGGAAGGGTAAAGTCTCCTGTTGAATAAACCGTCACGGGCTGTAAGACTAAGGCTACGATGGTTGTTTATTCTCAGCTTACCACGCCCTCAGCCTCAGCTGTGGGCGAGGGGGGAGGGTGGTTAGTGGGAGTGTGGGAGGGGAAATTGAGTATGTGGGAGATTATAGTTTTGAAATGAGTGGTATTTTAGACGTGGGAGGAAGTTTGCGTGAGAGGTGGTTTAAATTTTAGTGTGCGTAATGTGCTAGTGGGAGGACTGTGATACGGGTGAGGAGGAATTGTTGTGGGTGTGGGAGTCAAGCTGTCAGCAACAGCCTCGTGGATCACAGACTCACCCGCTGTCTACTAGTCCAAAAGTTTTCGAGATATATATATATATATATATAATATATAATATATATATATATATATATATATATATATATATATATTATATATATATATATATATATATATATATATATATATATATATATCAATAACAACACTGCACTAGCCAAGGATTCGAACCCATGTTGTACTGGCTATATATTAAATATATATTGAAGAACTTTTGTAAAAGGAGTCATACAGGAGGTTGAGCTTTAGCTCCTGAGCTTCGCTTTTACACTACGACTAACCCTTGTGTTTTATTATATGTACACACTTACACAGTCAAGCACACACACACACACACACAGAAACAATTAACAGAAAGTTCACCGAGATAACTGAACAAACCAGATGAACATGAACACGGGGAGACAGGAGAGCGGTTAATACAACTGTCAAATAACAGAAGTAAAAATAATAGCCTCGGCTTTTACCTGCCTCTGCCTCACTCTCCATATAATAATGTTTCCAACAAATGAAAAGCAAGCAGAAATTTTATTTTTTAGTTTTTGCCAGATTACAGCAGAGGCTGCAGACAGCTTCATCACGGGAGGCTGTCAACGCTGTTAGTGAAGTACTCTTGATTATTGTGCAGTAAATTGGTAAGCTTGCTAAATAATATAAGAGGTATTTGCAGCTGTGTTAAGCTGGGATGGCTCAGTGGTTGGAGTCTAGTGGTGGATGATTGACGGGATGGTAACTCCTGGTGTACGTACACTGAGTGGTTACTTCAATCTCTAAAACACGTATTAAAATTAACTCTTGGTGTATATGAGACTTACACCTTTCGACGGACATACACTGAGAGATACACTAAGACAGCACGCTTTCACTCTGAACACACTAACATCTTCAGTACAGAGAGTCGAGTCAAAGCCGATGGGTTCAATCAAGACTGCTATTCAGTCGCCCCAGTCGTCGAAATACACCAATATGCAAATTAATATGTATGTATATATATATATAATATATATATATATATATATATATATATATATATATATATATATTATTATATATATATATATTATATATATATATATATATATAAACATGGTGCCAAGTTTCATGACGAGGCAACAGACAAAAATTATCTAAATTTGTCAATAACAGAAAATGAAATCTTCCTTTATAACACCGGTGAGGAACGATTCCTGGGGAAAAAAGGAAGTGATAGGTGTTGTAATGTTTGGTCTGCATATATCCTGTGCAGCGAGACCAGGATGATGACGACGACGTCTTGGTAGAAAGACGCCTTTGATGTGAGACGTCAAAGGCGACACCTTGGGAGTTAGTGGCTCTATCTTGTGTGCATCACGGACAGACTTCATCAGTCGCCATAATTTCTCTGGCCAGGCAAGGAAGAATCCGCTCTCCTGGTTAATCATCTCTCTAGCTTGACATATCTACAACGACAACCAAGACAACATGTGCAACACCTCTGTGGTATCCTTATTTTAAAGACTTATAGTTTTTTTTATTCAATAATGGGACCATATTCTGGAGACAGTGGAAGATGAGGTTAGTCTTGATAGATATTCAGTCCCTTAGTCTCGATCAGTCTGAGATTACTGTGGAAATGAAAGGTCTCGTCTGCGCTTTGCTAACAAAGTGTGATAAACATTCAAGGTAATTCTTTACTCTGTCGAAGTTTCGCTCATTGATGGACTTGATCTTGTCATGACAAGACCGAAACATCGTCATAATAAAGACTTCCTCTATATACTGTATGGATAAATGGTTCAGAGAACCGACAAGTTGATAAATTAGACATACGTGCCACATTTGGGTATCTTTATTGATGAATAAGACACATGTGCAAGATACCCAAGTGTTGCATATGTGTCTAAATTATCATCTGTGTATACTGTATTTACCATACTCTCCAGGTGTGGTTGTTGTTAACCTTCCAAGGCAGTGAAGTGATGGTGGTGGGCTGTTCCTTCTAGGGAAGAATGCCTTGATAATGGTGAAGGACTCTTGATCAGAGCTACTCTCCCCTTTCTATAATTCTTACTTGCTTGTGTCTCATTCCCCATGCTCTGAATTTTCCCTACGGGTAAAACGTATCCTCGTAAATATAGTAATAATAATGACTATTATACACTGTGTCAATAAGTCAAAAATAGAGAGGATATCATGTCTGATTGAAGAAGTGTGTTTTGCAGATGCATTATTTTTAAGTTTGGACTAACACAAAACCTAATTCTCTCTCTCTCTCTCTCTCTCTCTCTCCTCTCTCTCTCTCACTCTCTCTCGATTGAGGCTATGGATCTGCGGGTCTCTCTCACTCCTCACTCTCTCTCTTCGTCAGCTCTCCTCTCAGTCCTCTCCTCTGCAGCTATCAATTGAAGAGTTGAGAGGGAGTAATGAGAACTGAGGGGGGTCCCCACTCCCTCAGCTCTCATAGGAGTGGAGGCTGTCAGTCAAGACTCGTCGCTCAGACAGCTCCACATGACGGGTAATATGCTGGTTTGAGCAACTGCATGAATAAATATTCTCACACCTCCTAGCGTCTTCAGAATATGCCGCGCCCCTGGATCCTCACATTGTCACCAGAGGCAGCTGACGGTGACTCTCTGTGAGTACTTTGAGTTTTCTTCTAATGCAGAAATTCTCTCTCTCTCTCTCTCTCTCTCTCTCTCTCTCTCTCTCTCCTCTCTCTCTCTCTCTCTCTCTCTCTCTCTCTCTCTCTCTCTCTCTCTCTCTCTCTTTGATAAATGGTAGCCAACACAAACATAATTATAATGGATTCAATAAGGAAATCTGAGATACACCACAAGCTTAACTTGTCAGTGTTGTAGTGTAACTTAGGAGTATGAGACGGGCATTAGTTGTTTATTTAAAACATTATTTGAGGAATAATTACAACCCTAAACATCCCCACATTTTCATCCCCAACAATATTGTAGCAGTGATCACCAATTGTGGTCCTAGATGGCAAGTCGGTCAGTGGCAATTATGATTTTGACGGGTCACTAATGATTGCTCCGTCAAGCAAAGACTGAAATGCTTTGACAAGTTAGGAAAATTAGGTCTTTTGTATTACGTTAATTTTAGCATGGTTGGGTATGGTTGTTAGTCGTAATTATTCACAAAGTCGAGGTAAATTGTTGGAGATGTTTCGGTCACTCCTATAACTTTAATGAGCATTTTACAAGACCGAAACGTCGTGTAAGGTGTCCTCTTCATTGTGTGGGTCACTTACAAGTTGTTCCAGATACGGTATAGTGACATTTATTCATCTACCACCAGGTTTCAATGTTAATCCTGTGATAAAAAGGAATACCTAAAATGTGCATTAATTATTTTTCGCTATCTTAAGTAGAAGTTGGGGTGAATTTTACCTACCAAATCATGCATCTGAGTTAGTTTTTCAAGCAGTTTGGTTGCTCATACGAGTGGACCTGTGTACGACAGGTTCAGAGGCAAAACGACCTGTTCTTACTGAACGACAAGTTCGGCGTTTTGTAGCAGACGTTAATGGTTCAAGTGATTGTCGTTTTACACGTTCACAAGCATAGTTTACAGTGTGCAATCATCACAGAGAGAAGAAACTTAAGGCCTTCAAGACCCCTTGGTCTTGTAGAACGTAAGAAAGATGACAGGTGATGATGATTGATGATACATAGGTACAGGGTACAAAGGTAAACTGGACCGCGGTGGAGATGGTTACTCCTATTAAATGCTTCGAATATAATAGATGTCCAACACTATCTCTCTCTCTCTCTCTCTCTCTCTCTATATATATATATTATATATATATATATATATATATATATATATATATATATATATATATATATTATATATATAAATTAGACACATGTGCAACATTTGGGTATCTTTAATGAGGAAACGTTTCGCCACACAGTGGCTTCATCAGTCCATACATAGGACTGATCACATCGACTCAAGGCTGAGGGACTAATTACCTCAAACTCCTCCTGTTCTTCACCATTCTCCTTTGTATGGACTGATGAAGCCACTGTGTGGCGAAACGTTTCCTCATTAAAGATACCCAAATGTTGCACACGAGTCTTAATTTATCAACTAGTCGGTTCTCTGAACCATTCATCTACATTTTATATATATATATATATATATATATATATATATATATATATATATATATATATATATATATATATATATGTGTGTGTGTGTGTGTGTGTACTCACCTATTTGTGGTTGCAGGGGTCGAGTCCTAGCTCCTGGCCCCGCCTCTTCACCGGTTGCTACTAGGCCCTCTCTCTCCCCGCTCCATGAGCTTTATCAAACCTCGTCTTAAAACTGTGTATGGTTCCTGCCTCCACTACGTCATTTTCTAGGCTATTCCACTGCCTTACAACTCTATGACTGAAGAAATACTTCCTACTATCTCTCTGACTCATTTGTGTCTTCAACTTCCAATTGTGGCCTCTTGTTTCTGTGTCCCCTCCCTGGAACATCCTGTCTTTGTCCACCTTGTCTATTCCACGCAGTATTTTATATGTCGTTATCATGTTTCCCCTGACCCTCCTGTCCTCCAGTGAGGTCAGGCCGATTTCCCTTAATCTTTCTTCATAGGACATTCCCCTTAGCTCTGGAACTAACCTTGTCGCAAACCTTTGTACTTTATCTAGTTTCCTGACGTGCTTTATCAAGTGCGGGTTCCAAACAGGTGCTGCATACTCCAGTATGGGCCTGACATACACGGTGTACAGTGTCTTGAATGATTCCTTACTAAGGTATCGGAATGCTGTTCTCAGGTTTGCCAGGCGCCCATATGCTGCAGCAGTTATCTGATTGATGTGTGCTTCCGGAGACATGCTCGGTGTTATACTCACCCCAAGATCTTTCTCCTTGAGTGAGGTTTGCAGTCTTTGGCCACCTAGCCTATACTCTGTCTGTGGTCTTCTGTGCCCCTCCCCCATCTTCATGACTTTGCATTTGGCAGGATTAAATTCGAGAAGCCATTTGCTGGACCAGGTGTCCAGTCTGTCCAGGTCTCTTTGAAGTCCTGCCTGGTCCTCATCAGATTGTGTGTGTGTGTGTGTGTGTGTGTGTGTGTGTGTTCCAAAGAGTATATCCCTTTCTTGGTGTATATGCACTGAGAGAAGTAGTGCATATATACTTAGGACGATTTATATCTCTGCATATTCTGAGTTTAGTCAGTATAATTGGTAATAAAGTATCAGTGGTTGGAGGTGTACAGGTGACGTGCAGCCTTAATGACCCTCATTTAGTCAGTAGGTTTGAAACTTAATGAACAAACCAAATAACAGATGGTAAGCGATAAGTGATGAGTCGACAATTAACGAGGGAAACATTTAGACCAGTTGTGACCTGCAGACTCCTCCAGCTGTGACCTGGAGACTCCTCCGGTTGTTACATGGAGACTCCTCCAGTTGTTACATGGAGACTTCTCCAGTTGTTACATGGAGACTCCTCCGGTTGTTACACGGAGACTCCTCCAGTTGTGACCTGCAGACTTCTCCAGTTGTTACATGGAGACTCCTCCAGTTGTGACCTGGAGACTCCTCCAGTTATGACCTGCAGACTTCTCCAGTTGTTACATGGAGACTCCTCCAGTTGTTACACGGAGACTCCTCCAGTTGTGACCTGGAGACTCCTCCAGGTGTGACCTGGAGACTCCTCCAGTTGTTACATGGAGACTTCTCCAGTTGTTACATGGAGACTCCTCCAGTTGTTACACGGAGACTCCTCCAGTTGTGACCTGCAGACTTCTCCAGTTGTTACATGGAGACTCCTCCAGTTGTGACCTGGAGACTCCTCCAGTTATGACCTGCAGACTTCTCCAGTTGTTACATGGAGACTCCTCCAGTTGTTACACGGAGACTCCTCCAGTTGTGACCTGGAGACTCCTCCAGGTGTGACCTGGAGACTCCTCCAGTTGTTACATGGAGACTCCTCCGGTTGTTACATGGAGACTCCTCCAGTTGTTACATGGAGACTCCTCCAGTTGTTACATGGAGACTCCTCCAGTTGTGACCTGGAGACTCCTCCAGTTGTTACATGAAGACTCCTCCGGTTGTTACATGGAGACTCCTCCAGTTGTTACATGGAGACTCCTCCAGTTGTTACATGGAGACTCCTCCAGTTGTGACCTGGAGACTCCTCCAGTTATGACCTGCAGACTTCTCCAGTTGTTACATGGAGACTCCTCCAGTTGTCACCTGGAGACTTCTCCAGTTGTCACCTGGAGATTCATCTAGGTGCGAAAGATATGGAACCTCTTAATCAGTGATTAAATCTTAATTATAAAAGACTATAAAAATCTTAATTAGTTTAAATTAGTTGAATTTGTTAAGAATAAAACGATAAATCCGTAAAATCTTGAAAGAGTCGCGTATCTTTATTGTTGTTGAACTGCAACGATTAAGACTCTCACAAGAATAATGAAAATATAATTGACATCTTAAAATAATTATCTCAGTAAACAGTTCACTAATGTGTCAACACTTACTTTAATAATCCCATGTGTGTAGCTGTGTGTGTAACTGTGTGTGTAGTTATGTGTGCAACTGTGTGTTTAATTATGTAACTGCGTGTGTAGTTATGTGTGTAACTGTGTGTTTAATTATGTAACTGTGTGTGTAGTTATGTGTGTAACTGTGTGTTTAATTATGTAACTATGTGTGTAGTTATGTGTGTAACTGTGTGTTTAATTATGTAACTATGTGTGTAGTTATGTGTGTTAACTGTGTGTTTAATTATGTAACTATGTGTGTAGTTATGTGTGTAACTGTGTGTTTAATTATGTAACTATGTGTGTAGTTATGTGTGTAACTGTGTGTTTAATTATGTAACTATGTGTGTAACAATATGTGTAACTGTGTTACTGGCCTCAGTGTAACAATATGTGTAACTGTGTGTTACTGGCCTCAGTGTAACAATATGTGTAACTGTGTGTTACTGGCCTCAGTACACCAAGCAAACATACAACTAAGCGAGCCATTAAATATATTTATGCAAATACCAGACGAGAAATATTGCGTGTTAAGGTCCTTCCTGAGGCCTCTCGGGTACTGCTCACATCTTTCAGCCTTTAATTTTTATTTATGTTGTGTGTGTGTGTGATGGTAAAGGCTCGATCCTCCTTCAGGGTAATGGTCCTTTGACCTTCCAGACGGGAGGAAAGAGTACGACCAGCAGGGAATCATTCAGCTAGAGTACATAACGTACTCATCTGGTTCCTCCTCTTAACTGCATACGACTAGTACTCATATGTGGTTGCAGGGGTCGAGTCACAGCTAGCGTCCCCATGATTGCATTTGCATACACGCATGCACGTGTGTGTGTACGAAGACGCAGGAAAGCACGTACACGAGTACTTTCACTCACGGAGGTATGAACACACGCGTAAACACAATATCCCCAGTTGCTGGAGGCCAGAGTTAGTAAATATTCAAGTTTCCCAGCAAGTGCTGATGAAAAAATTTAATCACATAAGTTTGATTCTTTGTGTTGCTGTCATTGTCTTGTGGAATGGACTGTGTTGCGGTCAGATCATCCTGGAATAAACTAGTAGAATACACTATGTGTAACGGTCAGATCATCCTGGAATAAACTAGTAGAATACAATCTGTGTAACGGTCAGATCATCCTGGAATAAACTAGTAGAATACAATCTGTGTAACGGTCAGATCATCCTGGAATAAACTAGTAGAATACACTATGTGTAACGGTCAGATCATCCTGGAATAAACTAGTAGAATACAATGTGTAATGGTCAGATCATCCTGGAATAAACTAGTAGAATACAATCTGTGTAACGGTCAGATCATCCTGGAATAAACTAGTAGAATACAATGTGTAATGGTCAGATCATCCTGGAATAAACTAGTAGAATACAATCTGTGTAACGGTCAGATCATCCTGGAATAAACTAGTAGAATACAATCTGTGTAACAGTCAGATCATCCTGGAATAAACTAGTAGAATACAATCTGTGTAATGGGCAGATCATCCTGGAATAAACTAGTAGAATACAATCTGTGTAACGGTCAGATCATCCTGGAATAAACTAGTAGAATACAATCTGTGTAACGGGCAGATCATCCTGGAATAAACTAGTAGAATACACTATGTGTAACGGGCAGATCATCCTGGAATAAACTAGTAGAATACACTATGTGTAACGGTCAGATCATCCTGGAATAAACTAGTAGAATACAATCTGTGTAACGGTCAGATCATCCTGGAATAAACTAGTAGAATACACTCTGCGTACTTGTCATTTTTTTTTTTTTTTGGCGACTGGTTTTGTTTACGATGGATAATAACCAGTGTTATAATCTAATATGAAATGATACTTAGTGATATAGAAATATCTGATGATATCTTAGGATATATGATAATCTAGAGCTGTGTAAAGAATAAATGATTTATCTATGATACCTAAATATATCTAATTATATCTAATAATTCTAAAGCATATCAAATAGCATCAAATTATATTTAATGATAACTGAAGAGATATAAGGATAGCTATGAACATGAAGACACACACACACACACACACACACACACACACACACACACACACACATATGATTGGCTGCACATTGCACGCTGGCGACCCAAGTAATACTGATTTATTGTGCCAAATTGTAACGAGATAAATATAGCTTTGTTGAATGATATATGACCACAACTGATGCGTCGAGACATGACAAAAAGTTAAATAAATGTGGAGAGGGGAAAAGGGGTGAGAGTGAGAGAGAGAGAGAGGGTAGAGGGGGAGTGACAGAAGCCCCGAGGTTCTGAATGAAAGGACAGCGGTGGGATGGATGTAAGGGTGTCAGTCCCCTTGTGGGGGGCACCACTGGGGAATAGTCCCCTGTGGGAGCGCCACTGGAATGAAGAGAGACGTTGGGAAGAGAGGCAGAAAAGGAGCAAATATTGGAAATAAAAGAGGCGTAGAGGGAAGTATTGTGATGATCTGAGTGAACTGGAGTAATGAGAGATGTATGAAGAGAATAATGTAGTTAAAAATAAAATGAATCAAATAGGAAAATGAAAAGAAGACAAGCAAAAAAGGGATGATTTAATGGCATCTATATATACAAGAGAGAGAGAGAGGGATTGTGTGAGTAAATCGAACTAGTGTGTATAGAGGGAGACAGTTGAAAAAAAGTTTTGAGGAGAGGGGGGAGCGAATACAGCAGATTGATGTGTGTGAACGCTGCCTTCAAGAATATATATATATATATATATATATATATATATATATATTATATATTATATATATATATATATATATATATATATATATATATATATATATATTTATATATATATATAAAATATAGTTCCTTGACAATGTGAGTAGTCACGAAAGCGCTTGGAATTTCACTACTCTTTCACAGTGGTTGTTTTGCATATTTTAAAATCACCTGTTTACTGTGATCTTATTGCATATATATATATATATATATATATATATATATATATATATATATATATATATATATATATATATATATATATATATATATATATATATATATATATATGTCGAATAGGTTAAATTTCTCAATTAGGAAAAAACTTATTTAAAATTAAGTCCTTCCTAAAATTTTCTTTTATACGTTTAAAGATATATTATTTTAATTTATGTTAATGTAAAAAATTATAATTTTGCACCAAAAGCACCTTAGAAAACTTACCTAACCTTATTATAACAAGCGCAATTTAATTTAGCCTAGTCCAACTAAATATATTTTAGATAAATTTACAATAATTTAACAATAAACAAATATAATTAAATATATTTTTTTCGTTATGTTCAGAATGATTTTTGCCAAATTATTGTATACATGCTGTGAGTTTCTTTAATGCTTATTTTAGGTTTTGTGTTCCTAACTTGTGGTAAACAGGTAACATGCAGCCGTAATTGTATTTTTAGTAGTCGTCAAGCCCAGTCCCAATTTACCAACCAATTAACGAGTTTGTGTAATGATTACAGAGTCAGGCCACGTTACCCCAAGACCCGGTACTTATCAGAGCTCACCCACTGAAGTCCGTGGTTCGATCCCCGGTACGGGTGAAAACAATGGAAGAGACCGCTGCTTTTCTGAGAGCTGTTTAAAATATACTTCGGTTGGCTACTGTGTTTTTTAGTACTCTCCCTATTTGTTCATCCTAACATTGATTACATTTTCATCGAGTACTTTGTTCATATCCTGTCGGAGTTGGACTCTTGTTTATATAAGCTGGCCTTTTTTATTACGGCTCCTGCTTATAACAGCATTGTTAATACAGTTGATGGTGACGGTGAGGGTAAGGGAATGATAGTGAAGATGTAGCGTAAATAATGAGAATGGTGGTGGTGGTGGAGGTACTGGTGGTGATGGTGGAGGTACTGGTGTTGATGTGGTGGTGGAGGTACTGGTGTTGATGTGGTGGTGGAGGTACTGGTGTTGATGTGGTGGAGGTACTGGTGTTGATGTGGTGGTGGAGGTACTGGTGTTGATGTGGTGGTGGAGGTACTGGTGTTGATGTGGTGGTGGAGGTACTGGTGTTGATGTGGTGGTGGTGGAGGTACTGGTGTTGATGTAGTGGTGGAGGTACTGGTGTTGATGTGGTGGTGGAGGTACTGGTGGTGGTGGACGTACTGGTGTTGATGTGGTGGTGGAGGTACTGGTGTTGATGTGGTGGTGGAGGTACTGGTGGTGGTGGAGGTACTGGTGTTGATGTGGTGGTGGAGGTACTGGTGTTGATGTGGTGGAGGTACTGGTGTTGATGTGGTGGAGGTACTGGTGGTGATGGTGGAGGTACTGGTGTTGATGTGGTGGTGGAGGTACTGGTGTTGATGTGGTGGTGGGGAGGTACTGGTGTTGATGTGGTGGTGGAGGTACTGGTGTTGATGTGGTAGTGGAGGTACTGGTGTTAATGTGGTGGTGGAGGTACTGGTGTTGATGTGGTGGTGGAGGTACTGGTGTTGAGTGGTGGTGGAGGTACTGGTGTTGATGTGGTGGTGGAGGTACTGGTGTTGATGTGGTGGTGGAGGTACTGGTGTTGATGTGGTGGTGGAGGTACTGGTGTTGATGTGGTGGTGGAGGTACTGGTGTTGATGTGGTGGTGGAGGTACTGGTGTTGATGTGGTGGTGGTGGAGGTACTGGTGTTGATGTAGTGGTGGAGGTACTGGTGGTGGTGGAGGTACTGGTGTTGATGTGGTGGTGGTGGAGGTACTGGTGGTGGTGGTGGAGGTACTGGTGTTGATGTGGTGGTGGAGGTACTGGTGTTGATGTGGTGGTGGAGGTACTGGTGTTGATGTTGTGGTGGAGGTACTGGTGTTGATGTGGTGGTGGAGGTACTGGTGTTGATGTGGTGGAGGTACTGGTGTTGATGGGGTGGAGGTACCGGTGTTGATGTGGTGGAGGTACTGGTGGTGATGGTGGAGGTACTGGTGGTGGTGGTGGAGGTACTGGTGTTGATGTGGTGGTGGAGGTACTGGTGTTGATGTAGTGGTGGAGGTACTGGTGTTGTTGTGGTGGTGGAGGTACTGGTGTTGATGTGGTGGTGGTGGAGGTACTGGTGTTGATGTGGTGGTGGTGGAGGTACTGGTGGTGGTGGTGGAGGTACTGGTGTTGATGTGGTGGTGGAGGTACTGGTGGTGGTGGTGGAGGCACTGGTGGTGGTGGAGGTACTGGTGTTGATGTGGTGGTGGTGGTGGTGGTACTGGTGTTGATGTGGTAGTGGTGGTACTGGTGGTGGTGGAGGTATTGGTGTTGATGTGGTGGAGGTACTGGTGGTGGTGGAGGTACCGGTGGTGGTACTGGTGGTGGTGGTGGTATATTTGTGGTGGAGGTCCTGGTGGTACTGGTGGTGGTGGAGGTACTGGTGGTACTGGTGGTGGTGGTGTACTGGTGGTGGAGGTACTGGTGGTGGTGGAAGTACTAGTGGTACTGGTGGTGCACTGGTGGTGGAGGTACTGGTGGTGGTAGAGAGGGCAGCCACTTCAACAAAAGGTCGCCGGGAGGTTGATATAGTGGTGGCCAGAGTGATAATTATAATCATTAAGACTAGCGAGGAGGCAAATCCTGGTGGCGGGCGACAGCAAGATTACTGCCTGGATTACTTCATTTTTATGAATGAAACACTTTTATTACTTAAATTACGAGGCTCAGGTGAACCTCCCGCCCACCGCTAATGTTACTTAACCACCTCCTCCACAGCTACACAACGACATACTCCAAAGGTACATGAACACTCGGTACAAAGGTATATAATAACATTGTTTCAAGCTACATAAAAACTCTTATAAAGAAACATGAACTACATTCTCCATATGAACATATGGACCACAATAGCTGCATTAGGACCTCATCCGAAGGTACAATGGGACCTGATCCAAAGGTGATGCAATTACCCTCAATGTAGCTCAATATACGCACCTAGTTGTGGTGGCAGGGGTCGAGTCAGGGACCCTGTGTTCCACCTCCTGCTTCTCAACAACTCACCGATGGTCACACACACTTCCGACCCTCATAAACCCTATCATACTTACTCTTAAAACTGTACATCAAATGTGTTTATATCGCTCCCTCATTCTACTTATTGTGTGTGTGGTGTTCAAGTACAGGTAATTAATTACAGTATTCTCAGCCACTTTTCTCCTGCTTTAAGTACACTGCAGAAAAAATGGTAAGAACTCAGTGAGCAAATTCCACGTCAGAGTGTCACAAGTGTTGGCATAAATTATGGCACCAGTTTGTTTAGTCTTCGAGGAAACTGCTTGACTTAAAAGATTTCTAGTCACACAACAATGTACGAGGGAGGTGGTCGACAGCGGTCATAACTCTGCTAAAAGTGAACCTTGGCAACCTCTTTGATTCATGATAAGTTCCCAACAAGGCTTTTAATAACCAACTCGGAGTTAAATCACTCAGACGTGTGTGTGGGTGAGGGTATGTGTGTGTGTGGGTGGGTGTGTGTGTGAGTGTGGGGGGTATGTGTGTGTGGGTGGGTGGGGGGAGGGGTAGGGGTGTGTGTGGGTGTGTGTGTGGATGGTTGTGTGGGTGAGGTAGGATGATTTAGCCTGGAGCTCCAACACAACTCTGGTAAATAATGTCTAAAGTCTCCTCTTAAACATGGCGCCACCTGGGGGAGTCACCTGGGGAGTCACCTAGCGAGTCACCTGGGAGAGTCACCTGGGGAAGTCACCTGGGGCGTCGCTTGGGGGAGTCACCTAGAACTCCCTAACTCATCATCACTTGTTCACCTTAGTTTCCTGTTCCTCTCACCTGTTAATGACAAACTAGCTAGGTTTAGTTCACATATTAGAATAGTGTAGCAGCACAAAGTGGGACTTCCCACAGTGTAACTATCACAGGGTAAAGTCTGTGGTGGACTTTTATGCTAGTATGGGTCCTGGTCTGGGACTGGGCCCTGGGGGCGATGAACCTGGAAACCATGAACAGATAACATAGCAAACCTGTTTACTGGTTACAAGTTCCGTCTCTACAAAATTGTATATTTTATCTGCTTGTTAGAAAGCCGCTGTGCTTGTGGTTTAATGGATTAATAATCCCTCGAGGTTAATCAGCTCACAGACTAAGTGCCTGGGGATTGATCCACTGGGTGTTAGTCGACTGGTGTGGGTGGCATCCTGGGGGGTGGTAGTATACCATAGATAGTATAGGGCTGGGCTTTGAAAAGAGCTGAGGTAGGATAACAACTCAGCCTGTAAAATTGGTCTGTGTAAAAACAAACAAAAAAGTTACCTTCTGGACAGGCACCTAGTGTCAGTACCTATCCAGCCGGACTGTGGCTCGTACGTCGGTTTACGCGCGGCCAGCAGTTACAGCCTGGTTGATCAGACCATAATCCACCGCGGGGCCTGGTCATGGACCTGGCCGCGGGGGCGTTGAGCCTTGGAACACTCTCCAGATATATACTCCAAGATCGACTATGAGATGCGGTGTGCGCGCTCCATAGAGTTATAAGGTGTAGATAATTGCCAGCTTACCTGTTGTCTTCAAGGTGAGTCACCCTCTCTCCCCCCACCATCCCGCGGTGTGGTCCCAGACCAGGTCTTCTGCTTGATGAGTATATTAGCAATATAATTTATGCTGCATTATACTTTATTACTAACTAAATATACTTTAAAATTTCTGAGTTAGCTACTTGTAATGCCCGTAATTAAGCGCATTCCAGAGTCACGGCAAAACACTTTGAAGGTCAGAGCAAAAATAATTGTAAATTAAATTATTTGATGAATACTCTATTTTTTAAGAGTTAATTATGATGACCACATATACCACCTGGGAAGTCAATTATTAATCAATTACCTCCTGTTCTTTATTTTTAAGAGGACTTGCTATATTATGTGTAATAGTAATGGTGGATCTCGCTGCGAATTTTATTTTTGTCGTTAATAACTCAACTAGGAAGTCGGCAGCTGGCTAGAGGGATAGATATAGATTGGTGAAAAAGCGGAGCCAGGAACTGTGACTCAACCTCTCCAATCACATATAGGTGAGTACACACACACACACACACACACCTTACACAATGTCAATTTCCTCATTATCTTCTATCTGTAGTCAAGTGTCCATACTGATGATTAGTTTTTGCTGCACTACTGGCATAGCCTCTGAAATGAAGATTTTCTCTCTGAACTTTGTTCAGAAGTGTCCATAAAATACTACTACACGATCATAAACACATATCTTACGTTATGTCAGTCTGGACTTAGTTTCTAAACTTTGTCAAGTTTGAACATGAGAGAGGTGTTAGCACTGGGTCATGTGTGAACTTAATGTGTTCTGTTACGCAACATAGTTACTGTGGAGCGTTTTGGGGAGTTACTCTTATGATGCATCAGTTTTGTGTTGACAGCTTCTATGTCATGGGACTGTGGAGTGTTAGCCTTTACATTTGTCGAGTGCATTGTACTCTGGTTTAGACAGTCTCAGGAAGTGGTTGCTTCTCCGTTCTTGGGGAAATGACTCAGTATTTTCCCAGCTTTGTGGACTCGCTCTGTTGTAAGACTGGACGTACTTTGATTGTCTATGTTGGTGGCTACACACTATATTTTATGGTCAAGGTGGTATCTGGACACACATGTTGTCTTGAGTTCCTGTGCTAGTGAGGGGCTCATCTTCGTACTTCTACGAATCAAGAGTTTTGTGTGATGTAAAATTGATATGATAAGTCAGGTGTTGAAATTAAAATAATTGTCATTTGTTGGATGAATAACTTAAATTTGTCATATTTTGCATAGACATATCATCGGATATTATTTAAGTTATGTTACTTCATGTAACTGTTAGTTGTCTTACAGACTGTTAGAATATTTACACAAAATAACTTGATTCATTAAAGGTTAATATTAGTCACCAACCGATAAGACACATTCGTCTGTTCGTGTGTGTGTTGTATCTTATACTTTTTTTATTTTACCAACTCCCTAGACTGCTAACGAAGTAAGATAAAGTTACCTCTGCTATAGAAGTATATCTCACACAACTCTTCCTCACATTTCGTTTGTAAAACGTGCATATTTTAACGCTGTGCAGATTTGCCCATGATACCTTGCTGCCAGAAATGTCCAGCCCGATTTGTTTTTATTAGTGAGTTTGTTTTATTATACGTGTATACAAGTTTATGTAACCTACCTTAACCTGGTGTGAAGACTCTACGCGGACATCCTTGGATCTCTGCGTCCTGCCGAAGGAACTCCTTTCCTCCGTCTCCTGAGAATTCCCCCTCCCTCCTCAGAGAGGCGCACTCTCCACCCCCCTTCCTCCACTGCCGTCACCATCAGCCAGTCAGAGAACATTTCGGGCGTCAAATAACCACGTGAGGAAAAAGGCTCTTTCTTCCTGCCTTAAAATATTTTGCGAATCCTTCTTACACCATCTTCTCAGACGGCCCCAGGGCCGTCTTGGTCACTACGACTAGAGTGGTCTTGGACCCCAGGGCCGTCTTGGCCACTACGACTAGAGTGGTCTTGGACCTCAGGGCCGTCTTGGCCACTACGATTAGAGTGGTCTTGGACCCCAGGGCCGTCTTGACCACTACGACTATTGGTCTTGGACCCCAGGGCCGTCTTGGCCACTACGACTAGAGTGGTCTTGGGCCCCAGGGCCGTCTTGGCCACTACGACTAGAGTGGTCTTGGGCCCCAGGGCCGTCTTGGCCACTACGACTAGAGGTATTGGCCCTCTTGGTAACAATAAACCATGCAGTAGAGTGTCCAGTCAGAGCCATACCTGTCTGAGAGTTTCGTGACTAGGGCCATAGTCATAGTTGTGCACATTATAGGTGCCCACAGTGATCATCCAGGCTGTAGCTCTTTCCTTGGATTGTGTGCTGCTAGCACCAATAATCTGACTGACCAGGGACCGGGCCGCTGGCGTGATGATCCAAGGAACCAGCAGGAGGTAGATAATATGTAGATAATAAAGCTATGATACTAAGATCATGTTACCATCAGTGGAAGGTCTCGGTCAAATGACCAAAAGCTCCAGCTGCAGGTTATCATATGACTGACACCCGACTCATGTAACATTTGCCCCCTTTCCTGACAAACCTTACCTAACCTTAAAGAGGGGAAAGGGGGGGGGAATGCAGATCAAATCTGATTATCCCGCACTCCGATTCAGCAGCGTTGTATGACCTTCACAAGTGAGCTGATCTTCCAACCACACTTAACGAACGTTACGTTACCAACGAATTATAACTCTTGTGTTTACTGTTCATGCTTACGTACTTGCTCTGACCCCTTAATGTAATTTCGTTATTGTATATATTATGTTAATTTAGAACAGTTTAACCTAAAATAATTTTATTAGTTTTAGACACACCTAAACGAGTTAGAAAACGGCACTGCCATTATGAAAACATTGGCACTGTCAGAGGGAAACACTGGCACTCCCAGAGGGAAACATTGGCACTGCCAACACGAGTGGTCAGTGACGGGGTGAAAAGTCGTACAACGACTCGATTAGCGTGGTCGTAAGGGTTGGTGGTAGCACGTGGTGGGGTGTTGGGTGGTTGGTGTCCGGGTGGATGTGGGAGTGAGGGGAAGGAGGGATGGTGTGGGGAGGTCGAGGAGGACTGAAGGGGCGCCCATCCCGTGCTAATATCACGCCCATTGTGGCGTCAGCTGGCCCGCACACAGCCCAACGACGTGAGTTGTCCACCTTGGTGCCTGGTTGACCCTCCTGGTGCCTCGTTGACCCTCCTGGTTCCTCGTTGACCCTCCTAATACTGATCAAACTTCTTAGCACACACACACACTCCGTTTCTACACAGGGTTTTACAACGTTAGGTCAAGGTTCCTAACTTGTTTTATAAGCTACATAAGCTCATTTGAAAAACTTTTTATCGTGAAACATACAAATATGGGACTGGATAAAGTTAGAGCCATCTGTGGGCCACCAGTTTCATTTGATCAACTGATTTTATTTCGTTGATATCATTATGCTGTACGAACATGTTCCAGACTCGAGTCATTCTTGGAATAATTGATCTCGGATGAAGTGGAGAAGGGTACAGTCAGAGTGAAGTTGCTGTTTGCTGTCCGTCTTGTTGTGTAGAAGCTCACTTCTCGTTGTCCTCGCAGTGGAGCCAAGTGTGGTACTTTGACATTGTTGGCCTTGTATCTCTCTCTCTCTCTCCTCTCCTCTCTCTCTCTCCGAATACAAAACACTTGCTACAGTGATGACTATAATGCACTAGTTAGTCTGTGTCTTCAGTATATCATTAAGGTTTGGCCTCCACATTACATAGAAGACTCAAAAACTCAAAGCACTCAACCTGTCCATTCTTAAGAAACGATAACTAACCAGATCTCATTGAAACCTTAAAGTATATTGACTGGTTCTCATTCACTCTAACACGGAGAACTTTTGAAGTGTAAAATGAGTTCACAAAGCGAAACAGTGGAGTGAAACTTTGAGGCAAGAGATGCAACACGAACAAATGAAAAGACTTTTTCGTGGATATAATTACAGCAGAATGAAACAAACTACTGGCTGAAGCTGTAAGCGTGAAGACAATACAGTTATTTAAGAACCAGCTGGACATGCATTTAAAGATATAGGCTTCAGCTAGACACTAGACTGGGTTAGTCTGAAATCGGCGGATTACTGAGACTCAAGTCGGTTAGTTGACAAAGAGCCAGAAGTAAAGTAAAGCTGGCAGTTAGAGCAGTGTCTCGCATACAAATGTAGAATTATTGGTAGAAATAAAACCACTGGAAAACACGTAGCCGTAGAGTAAGAAGAGTACTTACAATAGGAACAGTACTAACAAGAAGAGGTAGTTGTAGCCTAGGTCGTCCATCCACTTCCATTTCATGTAAATTCATGTTATTTTTACCTATATTTTATAGATGTTTTTCTCTCCTGTTTCAATGGCAGCAGTAGCCGGAGGGTGAGGAGAGAGCCTTCTGCTTTACTATGCCTCAAACATTATGATGCTTAATCTAGATACAAGTAGATAGTTCTCAGCAGACAGCCTCAGTGCGGACTTCTATCCTGTGTATCTTCCCCATGTACGATCATATGCTCGCTCGCTCTCTCTCTCTCTCTCTCTGGATTAGAGAAACAAAAAGGCATACGCAGAGGCAGTGAGGAAAAACTGAATGAGACTAAGTGAGAAAGAGTATGAGAAAAGGAAAGAGAGACAGAGAGATATAGAGAGAGAGTATCATCCACAACTGTGTCGTCCACGACAGCACCCATAATCTGCAGGCGCTGGACACTCCTATTAATTGTTGGGCCGTCAGCTGTCACCAAATGAAAGTCGTTTGTCACCTTCACGGCAACTTTTTCCTGCTCCTCTCCCTTGACAAGAAATCCAGACAGGGGACAAGAGGACTGAACACCCCTGCGTCAGGGAACGCTAGGAGCGAGGACTCCTGCGTCAGGTTAGGGATTTCCGCCCCTCTGACCCTTGGATCCATCTCCTCGACGGGCAATATTTGATCGAGCACGAGGTCTGCCTAAATTAGGAATGCCTGGGGATAATTGAAATGCCTATAACATCTCAATACAGGGAGGAACTAGCTGTCAGCGGTGCCCCTGGGGTGAAGGAAAGCATGCAGGGAGGAACTAGCTGTCAGCGGTGCCCCTGGGGTGATGACGGGCATGCAGGGAGGAACTGCTGTTCAGCGGTGCCCTGGGGTGAAGAGGGCATGCAGGGAGGAACTAGCTGTCAGCGGTGCCCCTGGGGGTGAAGAGGGCATGCAGGAAGGAACTAGCTGTCAGCGGTGCCCCTGGGGATGAAGAGGGCATGCAGGGAGAAACTAGCTGTCAGCTGTGCCCCTGGGGGTGAAGAGGGCATACAGGGAGGAACTAGGTGTCAGGTGCCCCTGGGGGTGAAGAAGGCATGCAGGGAGGAACTAGCTGTAAGAGGTGCCCCTGGGGGTGAAGAAAGCATGCAGGGAGGAACTAGCTGTCAGAGGTGCCCCTGGGGGTGAAGAAAGCATGCAGGGAGGAACTAGCTGTCAGCTGTGCCCCTGGGGGTGAAGAGGGCATACAGGGAGGAACTAGGTGTCAGGTGCCCCTGGGGGTGAAGAAGGCATGCAGGGAGGAACTAGCTGTAAGAGGTGCCCCTGGGGGTGAAGAAAGCATGCAGGGAGGAACTAGCTGTCAGAGGTGCCCCTGGGGTGTGAAGAAAGCATGCAGGGAGGAACTAGCTGTCAGAGGTGCCCCTGGGGGTGAAGAAAGCATGCAGGGAGGAACTAGCTGTCAGAGGTGCCCCTGGGGGTGAAGAAAGCATGCAGGGAGGAACTAGCTGTCAGAGGTGCCCCTGGGGTTGAAGAAAGCATGCAGGGAGGAACTAGCTGTCAGAGGTGCCCCTGGGGGTGAAGAGGGCGTACAGGAAGGAACTAGCTGTCAGAGGTACCCCTGGGGGATGGAGGGCATACAGGAGGGAACTAGCTGTCAGAGGTGCCCCTGGGGGTAAAGAGGGCATGCAGGGAGGAACTAGCTGTCAGAGGTGCCCCTGGGGGTGAAGAAAGCATGCAGGGAGGAACTAGCTGTCAAGAGGTGCTCTTCGAGGGTTGAGAGAAAGTGTAGATTCCCTCCCCCGCCCAGGGAGGAACTAGCGGTCAGGTGCACCCCTGGGGGCGAAGAGGGTGTGTAGATCCCCCGTTTCATTATATGAAGTGTACAAAGGGGGTCAATCCCCCGACGCTATCATGTGAAGGGGGGGAGAATAGATTAGGGGGCGGCTAAGGTAATAATGTGGTGACAAAATTATAGGGGACAAGTGTTTTATTCTTAAATACGAGTTTTTAATATCTATTTGACTGTATGTTCGCTCACATGTTGAGTGATGCTGACCAACACTCATTATGTCGTCAAGACAGCATGTAGTACAGCTGTGCTGGTCTCCGTGTGTTATGTCATCAAGACAGCATGTAGTACAGCTGTGCTGGTCTCCGTGTGTTATGTCATCAAGACAGCATGTAGTACAGCTGTGCTGGTCTCCGTGTGTTATGTCATCAAGACAGCTTGTAGTACAGCTGTGCTGGTCGCCGTGTGTTATGTCATCAAGACAGCTTGTAGTACAGCTGTGCTGGTCTCCGTGTGTTATGTCATCAAGACAGCATGTAGTACAGCTGTGCTGGTCTCCGTGTGTTATGTCATCAAGACAGCTTGTAGTACAGCTGTGCTGGTCTCCGTGTGTTATGTCATCAAGACAGCTTGTAGTACAGCTGTGCTGGTCTCCGTGTGTTATGTCATCAAGACAGCTTGTAGTACAGCTGTGCTGGTCTCCGTGTGTTATGTCATCAAGACAGCTTGTAGTACAGCTGTGCTGGTCTCCGTGTGTTATGTCATCAAGACAGCTTGTAGTACAGCTGTGCTGGTCTCCGTGTGTTATGTCATCAAGACAGCTTGTAGTACAGCTGTGCTGGTCTCCGTGTGTTATGTCATCAAGACAGCTTGTAGTACAGCTGTGCTGGTCTCCGTGTGTTATGTCATCAAGACAGCTTGTAGTACAGCTGTGCTGGTCTCCGTGTGTTATGTCATCAAGACAGCTTGTAGTACAGCTGTGCTGGTCTCCGTAACATTAATACAACTCAGTTGTAAGTGGAGAAATTTCCTCAGCTCATCAGCCTAGAGCTGCTGCTATCTTTTAGCTGTGTTGCTAATTTTGATCACACACACACACACACACACACACACACACACACACACACACACACACACACACACACACACACACACACGCACGCACAGATATATAATATATATATATATATATATATATATATATATATATATTAAAATATAGGCGAGTATGTGTCGTGAGCTCTACCACTCACACAATAAGAATCACTGGCAACTCATAAATTACGGACAACACCTTTTGAGTTGCATAAAGAAAGAAATAAGAGAGTTAGCTCTAAGATGGATTGCCTTACCCCAGTTACCAGTTCCTTTAAAGTTTCCCCCTAACTTATGTTGTAGAAAAAGTTATGTGCACTCCAAGCCTGGGATGTGGATCATCTCTCCTTGTAGGTAGGTAGACGAAGGTGCCTTAATGACGCCCATGATCTTCACCCAGGGTATACCAGCCACCACTTACTTTCGCTGTTATATTTCATCCCTTAGGTGTGGTATGATTCCTACGGGTTTAGCGTTACTCTATGGATATCATAAGAATAAATTGTCTCGTTGTTAATAGTGTTATTATTATTAGTAGTAGTGGTAGTAATAGTAGTTTTGGTAGTAATAGCAGTAGTAGTAGTAGTAGTAGTAGCAGCAGCAGTGGTAGTAATAGCAATAGTTACAGTAGTGGTAGTAATAGTAGTTTTGTTAGTAATATTATTAGTGGTAGTAATAGTAGTTGCAGTAGTAGTGGTAGTAATAGTTACAGTAGTAGTGGTAGTAATAGTTACAGTAGTAGTGGTAGTAATAGTTACAGTAGTAGTGGTAGTAATAGTTACAGTAATAGTGGTAGCAATAGTTGCAGTTGTAGTGGTACTAATAGTTACAGTAGTAGAGTAGTGGTAGTAATAGTTACAGTAGTAGAGTAGTGGTAGTAATAGTTACAGTAGTAGTAGTATAGTGTATATAGTTACAGTAGTAGAGTAGTGGTAGTAATAGTTGCAGTAGTAGTGGTAGTAATAGTTGTAGTAGTAGTGGTAGTAATAGTTGCAGTAGTAGAGTAGTGGTAGTAATAGTTACAGTAGTAGAGTAGTGGTAGTAATAGTTGCAGTAGTAGTGGTAGTAATAGTTACAGTAGTAGTGGTAGTAATAGTTACAGTAGTAGTGGTAGTAATAGTTACAGTAGTAATGGTAGTAATAGTTGCAGTAGTAGTGGTAGTAATAGTTACAGTAGTAGTGGTAGTAACAGTTACAGTAGTAGTGGTAGTAATAGTTACAGTAGTAGTGGTAGTAATAGTTGCAGTAGTAGTGGTAGTAATAGTTACAGTAGTAGTGGTAGTAATAGTTACAGTAGTAGTGGTAGTAATAGTTGCAGTAGTAGTGGTAGTAATAGTTACAGTAGTAGTGGTAGTAATAGTTGCAGTAGTAGTGGTAGTAATAGTTGCAGTAGTAGTGGTAGTAGCAGTGTAAGCACTAATACCGTGTAAGTCTTACAGTACTAAGATTGGTGTAGGCTTCATTGATGGCTGATTATATTAACCAGGTGATGGTTGATGTTTAATGATCACGATGAATGAAAATGATGGTAAGAATGATGATGGTGATGTTAAATGATTGATGATCTTAAACGAATATTATTATTATTATTATAATCAAGGGGGAAGCGCTAAACCCGGAGGATTATACAGCGCCTGGGGGGGATGTGGAAGGCATTCAGGCTTAATTCGGGGAACTGGAGCACAGATCCAATTCCCTAAATCAAGAGCCCCTCACCAACATCAAGGAACCTTCCTTGAGGGGTCTTAAACGAATAGAAATTGATGATTTTCATTAAGCAATCATTATGTTAAATGAGTGACAGTTAACGCTGGTTTATGAGTAAATAAAAGTAATTAACAAAAAATATTAACCTTAATTTAACCTATAAAAAATCGATTAGTGCCACATTTCATGAATTTATTTCTAGTATATTTATAATAAGCGCTAAACCAGTATGAATAACGGGAGGAAATGGGGTTTGATCCAAGAAAGGGGACATCACTGTCTACCTGTGTTAATTATACGGTAGTGAGTAAGTGAACAGGTGTGGCTGTTTTTAATCAGCCTATGTCTAGTACTGGGTGATTTAAGGTTCTTGGCAGAGTATATAATGTTAGCAGCTGTTGAGGTTAGTTATTAGTCTGGTAACGTTTATAATTGTTAATTATAAGGTGAAAATATAAGTCATTCATGTTTCCCTTTGGGAGATACAATGTACAGTGGTTCACAGGTCAGACCTTTGGAAGGTACAATGTACAGTGGTTCACAAGTCAGACCTTTGGAAGGTAGTGTACAGTGGTTCACAGGTCAGACCTTTGGAAGGTACAGTGTACAGTGGTTCACAAGTCAGACCTTTGGAAGGTACAATGTACAGTGGTTCACAAGTCAGGCCTTCGGAAGGTACAATGTACAGTGGTTCACAAGTCAGACCTTTGGAAGGTAGTGTACAGTGGTTCACAGGTCAGACCTTTGGAAGGTACAGTGTACAGTGGTTCACAAGTCAGACCTTTGGAAGGTACAATGTACAGTGGTTCACAAGTCAGACCTTTGGAAGGTACAATGTACAGTGGTTCACAAGTCAGACCTTTGGAAGGTAGTGTACAGTGGTTCACAGGTCAGACCTTTGGAAGGTACAGTGTACAGTGGTTCACAAGTCAGAACTATTTTTTTTGTACCAGAATAATGGTTTAGAAGTCAGACTATTTTATCAGTATAATAATATAATAACACAGATTCTTCTGGCAGCAGAGAGGAAGGTTTTATGTGGATTAGCAAGGATGTGGGGGCTTACCTCAACACCCCACACGTCTCCCCACTCAGCCCTCTGCCCACACGTCTCCCCACTCACCCCTCTGCCCACACGTCCTCCCACTCAGCCCTCTGCCCACACGTCTCCCCACTCAGCCCTCTGCCCACACGTCTCCCCACTCAGCCCTCTGCCCACACGTCTCCCCACTCAGCCCTCTGCCCACACGTCTCCCCACTCAGCCTTCTGCCCACACGCCTCTCCCCACTCAGCCCTCTGCCCACACGTCTCTCCACCCAGCCCTCTGCCCACACGTCTCCCCACCCAGCCCTCTGCCCACACGTCTCTCCACCCAGCCCTCTGTCCACACGTCTCTCCACCCAGCCCTCTGCCCACACGTCTCTCCACCCAGCCCTCTGCCCACACGTCTCTCCACCCAGCCCTCTGTCCACACGTCTCCACCCAGCCCTCTGTCCACACGTCTCTCCACCCAGTCCTCCGTCCACACGTCTCTCCACCCCAGCTCTCAGCCCACACGTCTCTCCACCCAGCCCTCTGCCCACACGTCTCCCCACTCAGCCCTCTGCCCACACGTCTCCCCACCCAGCCCTCTGCCCACACGTCTCCCCACCCAGCCCTCTGCCCACACGTCTCCCCACCCAGCCCTCTGCCCACACGTCTCTCCACCCAGCCCTCTTCCCACACGTTTCCCCACTCAGCCCTCTGTCCACACGTATCTCCACCCAGCCCTCTGCCCACACGTCTCTCCACCCCAGCTCTCAGCCCACACACTCCCACATTCTCCAACCCCCACACGCTCCCACATTCTTCCCTCCAGAACCACGCCCCCACATCCCCACACCCTCCCTTCAGCTCTTCTCCACGTTGAACGTAGAGTTTGTAAACGCAATACCGTGCATAGTTCTCGTGCAGAGTTACTGTGTTGGGGCACACCCAGGTCAGTACCTGTGAGTTCCCTATGTAAAAAGTCTCCCTCTCTCTCTCTCTCTCTCTCTCTCTCTCTCTCTCTCTCTCTCACGAGGCATCAAACATCCACTATTGATCGACATCAACGAGGGGCGTCCAAACCAGGTGTTCCCGGCACCAGAAAACCTTCCCTAATTACCTGGTTGCGTCATTAAGCATCCCCCTAAGTGCCATTGGTGCCTTCATCACCCACCATAATTTTACCCTTACCGATCCACATGGTTGACCTCAGCGTTGTTTTCAACTGTTTGAGAAATACCTTTGTGGGTGTGTGTGTGTCAGTCTGTCTGCTTGTTCTTCTATTAGTATTCACCTGTTTGCGATTCCGGTGGTCGAGTCTCAGCTCCTGACCCTGCCCTTTAACTTGTCAGTTGCTGAGGATACTCACCTTTCTCTGTACTGGACAAAAAAAAAAAAAAACACTGGTGTGCGAAACGTTCCCAGAAAAAAAGATACCAAAATGTTGCACAAGTTGTCTTATATAAACCATTTATTCACATCCTTCTAGCCTCGCTGACACCTTACCTTTGATGAGTTTCCAGAGTCTTCCTACTCCCGGAGCCCGGCAATGGGCCAGGCTCGTCTGGTGCTAGCCTGGTCATTCAGGCTGTTGCTGCTGGCGGCCCACTGTTCCACATATCCATCACAGCCTGATTGATCTGGTACCTGGTGAAGATACTTGTCCAGTCATACCTATTCTTAAAACTATGTATGGAGCCTGCCTCCACTACTTTGTACATGTCATTCCACTGCCTAACAACCTCATGTTTGAAGAAATACTTCCTAACAACCCTGTGGCTCATCCGCGTCTTTAACTTCCAATTGACCCTTCGTGCATCTGGGCCCCACAAGAACGTTCCCTTACGAATTCGTGTTGAGACGCATAGATCGAATTATAATCATGAAGGTGACTTAGACCTCAGACACTCTGGTCAACAGCTCTGTCGTCCTGACCAAGACTCACAAGAACGTGATTTTGATGATCCGTATTGGGAGATTTCTTTTTCTGTTTAAAGTTCCTCGGCTGCCAGGAGTATAAACACCTGTGTGAGGCCACCTTCTCCTCCTCCTGCTCTTCCTCTTCTTCTTCTTCTTCTTCTTCTTCTGCTTCTTCTTCTTCTTCTTCTTCTTCTTCTTCTTCTTCTTCTTCTTCTTCTTCTTCTTCTTCTTCTTCTTCTTCTTCTCTTCTTCCTCTTCTTCTCCTCCTCCTCCTCCTCCTCCTCCTCTTTTAGGTATCTTATAGCCCTCATAAGACTCATGCTCCATATTCTCGATGACCTCATTACCTCTCCTCCTCTGTCACTGCTCTCCTCCTACTCCTTCATCAGCTTCATCCTGGTGTTAAGGTTGTTTTCAGTTTGTTTACAACCTGTTTCCAAGACTTCATTGGGCTCAAACATTTCATCTAGAGGGACCTCAGTGAATCCATCAGTTTTACCTCGTAGGCTTGTTCTGGTTTATCCTCGAGTCAGCAGCCTCTTGCTTGGCGAGCGCTACTCTCCTGGTTAGGGACTATCAGAGGATTAAACATGGTGGAGGAACCATAGAGGCTGACTTAACTTATCTGTTTTACTCCCAAGATTAACTGTATTGCCGCAATAGAATATCCCTGCTTAGGACTATCAGTTAACATGTACTATCTCTATAGAATCAGGAGCTTTTATCAGTTTGTTTACCCCGTCATGTTATCTTCTCGCGATCGGTTGAATTTCTCGTATTAGCTGAAGACATGACACCTCCAATGTGTGGATTTTAACGGCGTCTTTATGTGTATTTCAAACGTGGTCTTTAAATTGTGTATTTTAAAACCAGTGGTACTTAAATTGTGTATTTTAAAACCTGCTTAATTGTGACATTAAAACCCGTGTCTTTAAATTGTGTATTTTAAACCCGTGTCTTTAAATGATGTAACTTAAACTGTGCTTTTAATTGTGAATATTTAAACCCTGCTTTAAATTGTGTATTTCAAATCGTGTCTTTAAATTGTGTTATTTTAAACCGTTGTCTTTTAATTTGTATTTTAAAACCGTGCTTTAAATTGTATTTAAAATCCTTGGTCTTTATATTGTGGTTTAAAACGGTCTGTAAATTTGTGTATTTTAAAACGTGTCTTAAATGTGTATTTAAACCGTGTCTTAAATTGTGGATTTTAAAACCCGTGGTCTTTAAATTGTGTATTTTAAAACCCGTGGTCTTTAAATTGTGTATTTTAAAACCCGTGGTCTTTAAATTGTGTATTTTAAAACCCGTGGTCTTTAAATTGTGTATTTTAAAATCCGTGGTCTTTAAATTGTGTATTTTAAAACCGTACTTTTTAAAATTCGTTTTTTCTAAAATGCATTTTTATAAAAAATGTGTCTTCCAAAACGTATCATTTAAAACACCTGTCTTTTTTAAACACGTGTCCTTTACCTTTTTAACATACGAGTTAACTCATCTGTTAAGTAGCATCAGTGTCTTTGTACGTACCTGGTTATCAACATGTTCGAAATCTGTCCGCGTTTATGGTGTTCAAATTGTACCCTTTCATGTGTTCAAAATTCATATAATTGGTCACCACGTACTAATTTGCAGTGACTCCTTTATAAAAAAATGTGGATCAATCTGTTACAGTGTAAAATATGTTTTAACTCAACCGCTACAACGTTCCGTAGGGGTTCACTAGGAAATCTCAAACTACTCACAAATCGATGACACGATGTAAACAAGCATACAGTTGTTGACCGCCGTAAGACCTCAAACTTCAGCGTCACGTAGCCACCTACTTACCATAAGTTGCAGACACACACTGCATCCCACCTGCACATATTATTATATCATCATAACCAATGCTAAACCGTAAGGATACAGCGACTACTGCGAACCTACCATTCACATATTTTTCAATTGGACCATTTACCTAAGAGACACACACACACTATTGGACCATTGGTCAAAGGGACATTTCCTCCATTAAACCATACAGTCCCATTGTTACCACTTGGTCCACAAGGTTTGCTTAGGCTAACTTCTGTAGAAAATCTTTAATTAAATTCACATCAAACAATAAGCAATTACACGTTGATTTACAAAGGAAATCGAGTCTGTTTTATATGGGGGGGGGAGAATATATTAGTACCTGACCGCTGTTATGGTGTTCGACTCTCCCTCAGAACCCTCCTGATTCTCCTACCTGGCCGCTGAGCCACGGGTCCGAGGCCGTTATTTGCCAATTCGATACACCCCAAAAACAAAGCCATTAGAATAATTAAAAAATTAAAAGACTACAAATAAATTTACGTCACTGGAGTTACGTTAAGAAATTTCCCAGCTCCTCATTCGTTGAAATTTTAATAGCGTGTGAACGGGCGAGGGTTTGATTACTGGTCTGGTATGTTGTTCATGATGAGGTCCATCAGGGGTTCAACATGCTCCTGTTGATGGCCATCAGGGCTTCAACATGCTCCTGTTGATGGCCACAGGGCTTCAACATACTCCTGTTGACGGCCATCAGGGCTTCCACATGGCCTGTTAGAGCTTCCGCTGGGCCCTGACCGAGGTCTAGGGTTTACCCAGGGTAAATATTAAAGCGCCATTAAGACTACCACTAGAGCCCTGTTGAGGTTCAGGGCTTTGGTAGGACCCCTTGTGAAATCCATCAGGGTTCTCGGGGATACAGGCTCCTCGCTCTGATATCTCGAAAATACGTCTTCAGGGAAATTTCAGCAGACTGAATCTTTAGCTCAGCAGTGAAGGAAGTGAAAGTCAGTTACATTACTAGACAGTGTTACAGTGTATTAGTGTTACAATATACTAGTGTTACAGTGTGCTAGGTTGGGAATGTTTGAAGAAATGACTAAGTCTGAATGAAGGTTACGGTTGGTAGGTAGGTGTCAAACTGAAGAATGCAAGAGGAATTATAAGAATTTATGTGATGGCAGTAATTAAGAGGGAGAAGAGGGAAGGAAGATCCCGAGTGAGGAGAACAGAAGAGAGAGTAAACCTAACCTTGTAAAACCTGTGTAAAAAAAAGAGAGAATGTTACCTATTCTCATTTTGGTACTTGAATTATCTTTCTTCTTCCAAAGAATTTTTTATATATAAAACTTGAGAACTCTTTATCCGATCAACTTCAAACTTCGACGTAAGTGTATTGTAACTAATGGAAAAGTTCAAACAATTATTAGCATGTGTAGCTGCCGTATGGTTACAGTTATATAGATTATTCCCGGTTTTGTTAGCCTGTAACTCAAGATTACCTAGACGCCTGGCTGTCTTCAAGAGACAGACACCTAAACTTGGTTCCTGACTAGCCGGGTTGTGGCTCTTATGTCGTTTTGTGTGCGGTCAGCAGTAACAGCCTGGTTGATTCAGGCCCTGATCCACCGCGAGGCCTAGTCATGGACCGGGTCGCGGGGCGTTGACCCCCGGAACACCCTCCAGGTAGACTCCAGGTGAGATGTTACTAGTCCAGAGAACCGTGGTTAATGACACAGGGGATACCTTTCTTGGATCATTGAGGTAAATATGTACATAATACTTTTTTTAAGTTATCTTAGGTTACCTTATATCAGGCTATCTTACGTTACCTTTATTAGGTTATCTTAGGTTGACTTATATTAAGTTGTCTTAGGTTAGAGTTTATTAAGTTAGGTTGCGTAAACTTACAATAAAATTATATATTTTTACGTCTGGCAAGGATATGCACAAAAATATCGA
>NC_069466.1:23830400-23907900 GCF_026875155.1 Cherax quadricarinatus | reverse complement strand
CTTCACTGATCACAGGTGATATCACAGTATGCAAAATAACCAAAGTGAAAAAAATAGTGAAATTCCGAGCGCTTTCATGATTTCTCTCATTATCAGGGGATTAGCTCTTCTAACGCATTATTAATTGCAATAACGTGTGTGTGTAAAATACTGAACTGTTTCCTGGTTACATGAATACATTGTGGCACGGTGTGTGTTAGCTGGTCTGAGGCGCTCTCCTCTTCCCTACTCTCATGGACTCCACATCAGAATGCAAGAACGAAAGCTCGTATCTTCAAGAAACAATTTCAATTAACCAGAATCTGGTCGAAGACGATGGAATTCTGCATAGATAATGACAAAATTCAGCCACCTTCCTGCCTGGGGCGCTGGGATCGCTACGAAGCCCATCATGTGTAGTTCTTGATCGCTTATTCATTTCCTACGGACTCCAGCAGCTGTCATTAACTTTGGGAATTAGAGAATATACTTGGCATTCCGTAGAACATTATTAAGAAACGACTTGGAAACTAAACAGAAATAAGCGTTTAGCCGAAATACTGGTGGATAAAAATCGACTCTTGGCCCATTCGGAGAAGGCGAGGACTACCCGAACAATTAACAGCACGGGGTTAATGAATACCAATATTGCCGCGAGTTGCAGCTAACTTGCACGTACTTCGACGTCTCGTTGCAGTTTTTTTGTTGCAATTGCTAGCGACCCAGCGAGTTTGGGATTGTTAACCTGTCTAGAGGACGCGTCGTAGAGAGACAGAATTTTGTAGCGTCTACAAGGGTAACTTAGGCGAGAAACACTGCTTCGCCTGCCTGTCTGGAATTCCCAGCATGCCTCGAGACCTGACCCGGCTGGGCTCTCTTTAAGTTGCTTATGGAGTCTTTGTTTATATTAATGTCTTCATGATTACTTGTTTAAAGATCTGTGTCACAGTATTTCTTATTAGCCTTCATTTTAATGGTTAGAATTATCAATTTTCTTCTGTCTTGTTGAATTATTAAGATATACACCACCTCCATGGTCATCCTTGGGATACTGAGGTATGCACCACCTCCATGGTCATCCTTGGGATACTGAGGTATGCACCACCTCCATGGTCATCCTTGGGATACTGAGGTATGCACCACCTCCATGGTCATCCTTGGGATACTGAGGTATGCACCACCTCCATGGTCATCCTTGGATACTGAGGTATGCACCACCTCCATGGTCATCCTTGGGAACTGAGGTATGCACCACCTTCCATGGTCATCCTTGGGATACTGAGGTATACACCACCTCCATGGTCATCTTGGGATACTGAGTATGCACCACCTCCATGGTCATCCTTGGATACTGAGGTATGCACCACCTCCATGGTCATCCTTGGGATACTGAGTATGCACCACCTCCATGGTCATCCTTGGATACTGAGTATGCACCACCTCCATGGTCATCCTTGGGATACTGAGGTATGCACCACCTCCATGGTCATCCTTGGGATACTGAGGTATGCACCACCTCCATGGTCATCCTTGGGATACTGAGTATGCACCACCTCCATGTCATCCTTGGGATACTGAGGTATGCACCACTCCATGGTCATCCTTGGATACTGAGTATACACCACCTCCATGGTCATCCTTGGATACTGAGTATGCACCACCTCCATGGTCATCCTTGGGATACTGAGGTATGCACCACCTCCATGGTCATCCTTGGAATACTGAGGTATACACCACCTCCATGGCATCCTTGGGATACTGAGGTATGCACCACCTCCAGGTCATCCTTGGGATACTGAGGTATGCACCACCTCCATGGTCATCCTTGGGATACTGAGGTATGCACCACCTCCAGGTCATCCTTGGGATACTGAGGTATGCACCACCTCCATGGTCATCCTTGGGATACTGAGGTATACACAACCTCCATGGTCATCCTTGGGATACTGAGGTATGCACCACCTCCAGGTCATCCTTGGGATACTGAGGTATGCACCACCTCCATGGTCATCCTTGGGATACTGAGGTATGCACCACCTCCAGGTCATCCTTGGGATACTGAGGTATGCACCACCTCCATGGTCATCCTTGGGATACTGATGTATGCACCACCTCCAGGTCATCCTTGGGATACTTATGTATGCACCACCTCCATGGTCATCCTTGGGATACTGAGGTATGCACACCTCCATGGTCATCCTTGGGATACTGAGGTATACACCACATCCATGGTTATTCTTGGGATACTGATGTATGCACCACCTCAAGGTCATCCTTGGGATACTGAGGTATGCACCACTTCCATGGTCATCCTTGAGATACTGAGATATACACAACCTCCATGGTCATCCTTGGGATACTGAGGTATGCACCACCTCCATGGTTATCCTTGAGATACTGAGGTATGCACCACCTCCATGGTCATCCTTGGGATACTGATGTATGCACCACCTCCATGGTCATCCTTGAGATACTGAGGTATGCACCACCTCCATGGTCATCCTTGGGATACTGAGGTATGTACCACCTCCATGGTCATCCTTGGAATACTGAGGTATACACCACCTCCATGGTCATCCTTGGAATACTGAGGTATGCACCACCTCCATGGTCATCCTTGGAATACTGAGGTATGCACCACCTCCATGGTCATCCTTGGGATACTGAGGTATGCACCACCTCCATGGTCATCCTTGGGATACTGAGATATGCACCACCTCCATGGTCGTCCTTGAGATACTGGGGTGTGCACTACCTCCATGGTCATCCTTGAGATACTGAGGTATGCACCACCTCCATGGTCGTCCTTGAGATACTGGGGTGTGCACCACCTCCATGGTCATCCTTGGGATACTGAGGTATGCACCACCTCCATGGTCATCCTTGGGATACTGAGGTATGCACCACCTCCATGGACATCCTTGAACACAAACTTTATCCTGCCAGACCTACCTGGAGGTGAGCACAAGGTCTCTTATCCAGCCAGACCGACCCAGAGGTGTACATGAGTTCGCTTATCCGATAATAGCGGCCGTAAAGGCAAGAAAGCAAGGCTGGCGGGGCATTAGACCTGAGCCAGGGCTAGACGACCCGCCTCATAATGGAGAAACACCAAATACGGGCGAAACATCGGCGGCGACGTCAGAAGTATGCTCGGTGCTTGTCAGCAGCTGTTAACATCTTCTCCAGGCAAAAAAAAAAAGTGCTCAAGAGGACGCTGGTGGACCCCGGGAACACCCCATCCTCCTCCTGCTGCTGCTGGAGCCCAGGGATCACCCCAGCCTCCTGCTGCTGCTGCTGGAGCCCAGGGATCACCCCAGCCCTCTGCTGCTGGAGCCAGGGATCACCCAGCCTCCTGCTGCTGGGCCCAGGATCACCCCAGCCTCCTGCTGCTGCTGGAGCCCAGGATCACCCCAGCCTCCTGCTGCTGTTGGAGCCCAGGGAACACCCAGCTCCTGCTGCTGCTGGAGCCCAGGGATCACCCCAGCCTCCTGCTGCTGCTGGAGCCCAGGGATCACTCCAGCCTCCTGCTGCTGTTGGAGCCCAGGGATCACCCCAGCCTCCTGCTGCTGCTGGAGCCCAGGGAACACCCCAGCCTCCTGCTGCTGCTGGAGCCCAGGGATCACCCCAGCCTCCTGCTGCTGTTGGAGCCCAGGGATCACTCCAGCCTCCTGCTGCTGTTGGAGCCCAGGGATCACCCCAGCCTCCTGCTGCTGCTGGAGCCCAGGGATCACCCCAGCCTCCTGCTGCTGTTGGAGCCCATGGAACACCCCAGCCTCCTGCTGCTGTTGGAGCCCAGGGATCACCCCAGCCTCCTGCTGCTGCTGGAGCCCAGGGAACACCCCAGCCTCCTCCTGCTGCTGTTGGAGCCCAGGAACACCCCAGCCTCCTCCTCCTGCTGCTGCTGGAGCCCAGGGACACCCCAGCCTCCTCCTGCTGCTGCTGGAGCCCATGGAACACCCCAGCCTCCTCCTCCTGCTGCTGTTGGAGCCCAGGGATCACCCCAGCCTCCTGCTGCTGCTGGAGCCCAGGGATCACCCCAGCCTCCTCCTGCTGCTGCTGGAGCCCAGGGATCACCCCAGCCTCCTGCTGCTGCTGGAGCCCAGGGATCACCCCAGCCTCCTGCTGCTGCTGGAGCCCAGGGATCACCCCAGCCTCCTGCTGCTCGGAGCCCAGGGAATCACCCCAGCCTCCTGCTGCTGCTGGAGCCCAGGGATCACCCCAGCCCCTCTGCTGCTGGAGCCCAGGGATCACCCCAGCCTCCTGCTGCTCTGGAGCCCAGGGATCACCCCAGCCTCCTCCTGCTGCTGCTGGAGCCCAGGGATCACCCCAGCCTCCTGCTGCTGGAGCCCAGGGATCACCCCAGCCTCCTGCTGCTGCTGGAGCCCAGGGATCACCCTAGCCTCCTGCTGCTGCTGGAGCCCAGGGATCACCCCAGCCTCCTGCTGCTCTGGAGCCCAGGGATCACCCCAGCCTCCTGCTGCTGCTGGAGCCCAGGGATCACCCCAGCCTCCTCTGCTGCTGGAGCCCAGGGATCACCCCAGCCTCCTGCTGCTGCTGGAGCCCAGGGATCACCCCAGCCTCCTGCTGCTGCTGGAGCCCAGGGATCACCCAGCCCTCCTGCTGCTGCTGGAGCCCAGGGATCACCCCAGCCTCCTGCTGCTGCTGAGCCAGGTCACCGCCTGCCTCTGGTACTGCTGGGGCCCGGTCACCCAGCATCCTTGCTGCAGCGGTGGTACCTTCAAGTGACCACAGTACATTCAGTAGTTAAAACTGTACCAAGTGAGATCACCCACACACTTGAAGATTAGCTTAACGCGTTGGTCCACTGGCTGTACTGGCGACATGGAAATACATTAATATTTCCTGCTCAGACTGCCTCAACCAGGGGTGTAGCAGGACAGATCACTGAGGTTAGTCCGATCACGTGGCCACAGCAACAGAGATTTCAGACCCTGTCACCAGGGAGGCTGGTCATGGACCGGGCCCGGCACCCCTGAACACCTCAAAGCAGACTGATCATGGCATGTAGATTCTCGCTTGTGAAATGAGGTGTTTCGAGATCAATTCTTCGTTTTTGGAAACTGAGAGTGTTATGAACACCAGTTCGAATCTAGAGAGGCAGTGTTAGTGTCACCAGTACTACTGAGTACCCAGAGAGGCAGTGTTAGTGTCACCAGTACTACTGAGTACCCAGAGTGGCAGTGTTAGTGTCACCAGTACTACTGAAGTACCCAGAGTGGCAGTGTTAGTGTCACCAGTACTACTGAAGTACCCAGAGAGGCAGTGTTAGTGTCACCAGTACTACTGGAGTACCCAGAGTGGCAGTGTTAGTGTCACCAGTACTACTGAAGTACCCAGAGAGGCAGTGTTAGTGTCACCAGTACTACTGAAGTACCCAGAGTGGCAGTGTTAGTGTCACCAGTACTACTGGAGTACCCAGAGTGGCAGTGTTAGTGTCACCAGTACTACTGGAGTACCCAGAGTGGCAGTGTTAGTGTCACCAGTACTACTGAAGTACCCAGAGAGGCAGTGTTAGTGTCACCAGTACTACTGGAGTACCCAGAGTGGCAGTGTTAGTGTCACCAGTACTACTGAAGTACCCAGAGTGGCAGTGTTAGTGTCACCAGTACTACTGGTGACACTTCAGGGAAAATCTTGAGTTTTCCCTGAAGCAGAGTTTATTCTTTTCTCTGAGGATGAGGGTCCCTATGACCGTTCTACATGGTGGTACCTCCCTATATATATATATATATATATATATATATATATATATATATATATATATACATACATACATACATACATACATACATACATACACACTCATTTTTGCGGAATTAAACTGTCATATTTGCTTTCATTTACTTACATCTGATGGCTGAGTTCTGTACGTCTTGAGGTAATTTTTTGCTTTGATGTGTTATCATGGTTGACAATTAGTACGCCGGTGGGCTCAATTATCTTTCTCTGTTCTACATAGATTTACACTTAGCGAATACTTTTGCGATGATATCTTAAAGTGATAGAATGTATTCTGATTTAGTGTGTGTGTACTCACCTAGTTGTACTCACCTAGTTGAGGTTGCGGGGGTCGAGTCCGAGCTCCTGGTCCCGCCTCTTCACTGATCGCTACTAGGTCACTCTCCCTGAGCCGTGAGCTTTATCATACCTCTGCTTAAAGCTATGTATGGATCCTGCCTCCACTACATCGCTTCCAAAACTATTCCACTTACTGACTACTCTGTGGCTGAAGAAATACTTCCTAACATCCCTGTGATTCATCTGTGTCTTCAGCTTCCAACTGTGTCCCCTTGTTACTGTGTCCAATCTCTGGAACATCCTGTCTTTGTCCACCTTGTCAATTCCTCTTAGTATTTTGTATGTCGTTATCATGTTCCCCCTACCTCTCCTGTCCTCCAGTGTCGTCAGGTTGATTTCCCTTAACCTCTCCTCGTAGGACATACCTCTTAGCTCTGGGACTAGTCTTGTTGCAAACCTTTGCACTTTCTCTAGTTTCGTTACGTGCTTGGCTAGGTGTGGGTTCCAAACTGGTGCCGCATACTCTAATATGGGCCTAACGTACACGGTGTACAGGGTCCTGAATGATTCCTTATTAAGATGTCGGAATGCTGTTCTGAGGTTTGCTAGGCGCCCATATGCTGCAGCAGTTATTTGGTTGATGTGCGCTTCAGATGTGCCTGGTGTTATACTCACCCCAAGATCTTTTTCCTTGAGTGAGGTTTGTAGTCTCTGGCCCCCTAGACTGTACTCCGTCTGCGGTCTTCTTTGCCCTTCCCCAATCTTCATGACTTTGCACTTGGTGGGATTGAACTCCAGGAGCCAATTGCTGGACCAGGTCTGCAGCCTGTCCAGATCCCTTTGTAGTTCTGCCTGGTCTTCGATCGAGTGAATTCTTCTCATCAACTTCACGTCATCTGCAAACAGGGACACCTCAGAGTCTATTCCTTCCGTCATGTCGTTCACAAATACCAGAAACAGCACTGGTCCTAGGACTAACCCCTGTGGGACCCCGCTGGCCACAGGTGCCCACTCTGCCACCTCGCCACGTACCATGACTCGCTGCTGTCTTCCTGACAAGTATTCCCTGATCCATTGTAGTGCCTTCCCTGTTATCCCTGCTTGGTCCTCCAGTTTTTGCACCAATCTCTTGTGTGGAACTGTGTCAAACGCCTTCTTGCAGTCCAAGAAAATGCAATCCACCCACCCCTCTCTCTCTTGTCTTACTGCTGTCACCATGTCATAGAACTCCAGTAGGTTTGTGACACAGGATTTCCCGTCCCTGAAACCATGTTGGCTGCTGTTGATGAGATCGTTCCTTTCTAGGTGTTCCACCACTCTTCTCCTGATAATCTTCTCCATGATTTTGCATACTATACATGTCAGTGACACTGGTCTGTAGTTTAATGCTTCATGTCTGTCTCCTTTTTTAAAGATTGGGACTACATTTGCTGTCTTCCATGCCTCAGGCAATCTCCCTGTTTCGATAGATGTATTGAATATTGTTGTTAGGGGTACACATAGCGCCTCTGCTCCCTCTCTCAATACCCATGGGGAGATGTTATCTGGCCCCATTGCCTTTGAGGTATCTAGCTCACTCAGAAGCCTCTTCACTTCTTCCTCGGTTGTGTGCACTGTGTCCAGCACATGGTGGTGTGCCCCACCTCTCCGTCTTTCTGGAGCCCCTTCTGTCTCCTCTGTGAACACTTCTTTGAATCTCTTGTTGAGTTCTTCACGTACTTCACGGTCATTTCTTGTTGTCTCTCCTCCTTCCTTCCTTAGCCTGATTATCTGGTCCTTGACTGCTGTTTTCCTCCTGATGTGGCTGTACAACAGTTTCGGGTCAGATTTGGCTTTCGCTGCTATGTCGTTTTCATATTGTCTTTGAGCCTCCCTTCTTATCTGTGCATATTCGTTTCTGGCTCTACGACTGCTCTCCTTATTCTCCTGGGTCCTTTGCCTTCTATATTTCTTCCATTCCCTAGCACACTTGGTTTTTGCCTCCCTGCACCTTTGGGTAAACCATGGGCTCATCCTGGCTTTTTAATTATTCCTGTTACCCTTGGGTACAAACCTCTCCTCAGCCTCCTTGCATTTTGTTGCTACATATTCCATCATCTCATTAACTGGCTTCCCTGCCAGTTCTCTGTCCCACTGAACCCCGTTCAGGAAGTTCCTCATTCCTGTGTAGTCCCCTTGTAGTTTGGCTTCATTCGTCCTGGCCTTCCTGCTTCTCCCTCCACTTGTAGCTCTACTGTGTATTCGAAGCTTAAAACCACATGGTCACTGGCCCCAAGGGGTCTTTCATGTTATGTCCTCGATATCTGCACTACTCAAGGTGAATATTAAGTCCAGCCTTGCTGGTTCATCCTCTCCTCTCTCTCTTGTAGTGTCCCTTACGTGTTGGCACATGAAGTTTTCCAGTACCACCTCCATCATCTTAGCCCTCCATGTATCTTGGCCCCCATGTGGGCCCAAGTTCTCCCAATCGATCTCCTTGTGGTTAAAGTCACCCATGATCAGGAGCTTTGCCCTGCATGTATGAGCTCTTCTGGCCACTCTAGCCAGTGTGTCAACCATCGCTCTATTGCTCTCGTCGTACTCTTGCCTTGGCCTCCTGCTGTTCTGTGGTGGGTTATACATCACTGCTATTACCACCTTGGGACCTCCAGAGTGAAGCGTTCCCGCTATGTAGTCACTTTCTTCTCCGCTGTCTCCTCTCTCCAGTTCATCAAAATTCCAGCGATTTTTGATCAGCAATGCCACTCCTCCACCCCCCCTGTTCCCTCTGTCTTTCCTCAGGATTTGGTATCCCGTTGGAAAGATGGCATCTGTTATCATACCTGTAAGCTTGGTTTCTGTGAGTGTGTGTGTGTGTTTACAGTGATTTTTACTCACTGATTTGTTTGCGAGAGTCGATCCTGTTGAGTTATTTAAACTAAAATTAATTTCTAGTCATTAAGGCTAGTGGGAAACACTAACGGAAAAATAGAATCAAAGTTTGTGTAATAAAAGTCTCGTTGACAAAGTCAAAGAGAGAGAGTCATCCGGCTGTAGTAGTTACGTTTTAATGTTGTTGTTTTTTTCAATGTGAAATTTGAACTTTAGAAAAATCTTGTGTTCGTTGTCTTAGCTGTGACACGTAGGAACCAAATCCTTCCTTTTTTTAATATAACAGTAATTCGACATTTGTTTTTCTTTAGTGTTTTATATATTTATTAAGCTTGATACTAGAAGGACTGATTCCAAATTTTTGTATTAGTATCAAAATTTATTGTAAAAGAAGAGTGGCCTATTCCAGTGTGTGACGTTGCCAAGACGACGGGAGAGAGTTCACCTTAATATAAAAATAACAGGATAGAGTGTCGTCGTCTGATATAAAACACATTCTAGATAAGGATTTGTTTATGGGATTATGAAGAAGAATATACTGCAGTTGGCGTCATCCCCAGGACTGAAGGAAGGGAAGGGAAGGAGGATGTATACGTGAAGAAGAATATACTGCAGCTGGCGTCATCCCCAGGACTGAAGGAAGGGAGGGGAATGGAAGGGGGGAGGATGTATACGTGTTCCACACAGTGTTAATCAAGTCTCATGTTAAAAAGTAATATTTTGAGAGGCAGAGATCAACCCATTGTGATCTTTGCTTATTGTACCTTCCATCTTACTGCTAAGTAACATGGAGAGGACACTCAAGTCTCACTTTCACTTTATTTTCAGGTGAAAGTGATACACTTTTATTCTGGAGTTTAGAGAGCAATGTTCTGGTGTGATCCTATACCTGTACCAGCTCTCCATGCCTGTCAGGGATTTATCAAATTCTGTTATGAAAATTAAAGGAAAAGTTAGAATAACAAGTAAGCCAAAGAGGTTAACTGATTTACAAAAAAAAAACATAAACTTTAATGTAAATAAGAATGACATTCAGGATTGTACCTATTCTTGGGTCTGAAGGTCTAATATAGCCAAGTGATTTAGCGGTGTAGTATGGTAGCGATGGTGAGCCACGTAGTTGAGACTGGTGGAATTGTGGCCTGGAAATGACGAGTACTGTGAGTGATAACTGACTGTTGGTAGGGTCACTTGTTGATGTTGACTTGCCCAGGTTGAAAGGAGATGAAAAAGATTATCACAACTCTGACGGCACGTATCTTCTATATAGTAGATTCTCTATGCACAGTGATGTTGAACGATCCCATCACACTGCTGTGTGACGGAGCTGATGAAACCACCTCTAGTATAATAAATCATTTAATTACAAACACGGGCGTTGACCAGGCAACTCGGGTAAGACTGAGAAATAATACGGAAGAAAAAGATTAAAATCCGTACAGCAGAGGTGACAAAAATGGCTGAGAGCCACAGCAGGTGCTGAATATTTACTGTCAGCTGTACGTATGGTCAAGTGAGCATTTGACTGAAGAAGCCTGCTGTGTAGGCGAAACGTTTCAGCAATAAAGATACCCAACTGTTGCACATGTATCATACTCATCAGTTTATCGGTATATTATACCATTTTTAACATGCCAAATCAACTCGAAAAGTGTAGTCGTACCAGAGCAAGTGGGAGACCGTAATGTCATGAATCCTTACCGACGCTCAGGTTACCTAGTAAGCCTACTAGATGGCATTACCGGCGGTCATCTCCCCAGGTCTAGTAAACTGTCATCCCCAACGACACTTTCTTAATTTATATATATAAATTCCCATCACCTGGACGTTCTCCCTTACAGTGCCTCATCTTCAAGGATTTTTAAGGCCGCGCCCTTCCAGGAGGCTCCAGTGATGCTGCTGAGAGGCGCTTGATCCAAGAAAATAGAGCTACCCCTTTCCGTCCTCGAACTAAGTCCTGTTTCTCAGACGATGTGCGCCCCCTACGCGTTTAGCACTTCCACGTGAATACAATAATAATAATTATAATAATGTTATTACTGCTACTATGATTATTATTATTATTATTATTATTATTATTATAATTGTTGTGAAGAGAGTGAAGAAAAGTGACAAGTTGGAGAACATTTCGCTCCGTCATGTCATCCCCTCAAGGAAGGTTCCTTGATGTTGGTGAGGGGCTCTTGATTTAGGGAATTGGATCTGTGCTCCAGTTCCCCGAATTAAGCCTGAATGCCTTCCACATCCCCCCCCCAGGCGCTGTATAATCCTCCGGGTTTAGCGCTTCTCCCTTGATTATAATAATAATCCGTCATGTCATGTGTTTATAAAGCTCAAAATTGAGTGAAATATATTATTGAAAGAGCTTTCTACAGCACTAAACTTATGACCTTTTCTTAATTATTGTCGACGGTGCCATGTTAGGATTTAAGTGAATATAGGTTGAATTTGGTGAGCTTAATGAGTTTAGGAACATTTGATGATTGATGCATCTTTGTGACGTGGGTTGTGACTGACGGGTTGTGACTGACGGCTCCTGAAATTTATTCTAAATTCGTTAGATGTTTTTAATGTGTGGGTTGAGCTGTGGGCTAGTGAGTGGGAGGTGGGATGGAGGAGGCGAGGGTATGAGAGGGAGGATGGGAGGGGTTAGCGTAGGAGCGGTGTCCTGGGATGGAGACATCAAGAGATGGTCGCTGTTCATCCCTCCTGATGGTGGAACACTTGGCTGCGTGAGCCGCGTTCCAGGCCGACGTGTGGGACACCTGGATGGACACCCTGGATTGTTTGTGTTCCCCCCGCCGTCCACCCTTCCTCCGTCCCCCCACCACCCTTCTGTCACACTATCACCCCTTCTCTCCTGCCGCCCCTGGAGGGAGGGAAGAGGAGGGGGCGTCTCACCCCTCCCGCACACGGACGCCACAACCGTAACTGACAATCTTTTGAGCTGGAATCTGATAACATTAAAGCAACATAAAATTCCACTCGGGAACACCGCAGTAAACGCGTCCGAGCGAATCATAAACAACATAAATGTCAAATGGCATCACGACCGTCTTTTTCCTGTCCGGGCGCCGACCATCAACGTCGCTCATGACGGGGGCGGCCAGAGGGCGGCGATTGGGCGGCGTGGTGGGCGTCACGAGCAGCAGGCAGCCCTCTGAGGGGCGGCAGGGCACCCACCCCGCCCTCACCTGCTCCTTCACCATCACCCTCCACCAAAATATTATACCTTAATGACTGGTGTTGTGACTGTCAAGTGTAAATTTATACATCCTGAGGCCAAGGGAGGGTGTTGTGTGCAGTGGTGATGGAGCAGCAGGCAGCCCATGCCCCTGCTGCCCCCGGCCGCCCATCACTGCTCCCTGCCACCCCCAGCCCATACTCTGCCACGCACGACCCACAGATACTTCGGAAATAAAAGGAAATATACAAGGTATCAAGTGATCGCCAGTAAAGCATCACGAGGCTTTAATTAAGAATATGCTCACGAAAAGTTGTGAGGAAACGTGGAGCGAGTCAGTGGCCGGCTGGGCCACGGCTCAGCCGGCTTCACCAAAGGTAAACGAACCCTTCCTTTGATCGAACCCGAAGCCATCGAGAGTTATAAACAGCAAAGGGACGCAACAAAACCCTTATTACTGAAACAAAACAAAGGGGTGCCCGTGTGCTTAGCACTTATACCACCTCGCCCACGGTGGGTTACGCGCTCCTGAATATATTCCGATAGAAAAATAAACTTGCAAGGAGAGTATCAATTGCACAATAGTCAATTATATTGCAATATGGACACATACTCCAGACTGTGAAGACACACTCCAAGCTATACCGTCATCACCATCCAACTTTTATTACAATCTCTGGAATTTATAGACCTGCATAAGACTACAACTTTTCTTTCCCAGCGAAACTTTAGGATTAGATATTGTTCATTTGGGCCGACGTGTAACAAATGTTGATGTTTTATAAAGAACTGGCTGAGAGTTGCGACTTGGAGGAGGAGGGGAAGGGGGAGAGTTATCACAGGGGGAGATGAACTGCTCCAGCCTGGTGGTGATGGTGATGTTGGTTGTGGTGCTTTCTGGAGTGTGGTAGTGGTGGTGGTGATACTGAAGGTTATAGTGGTGGTGGTAGATGTGGTGGTGTTGAAGGTTGTGGTGGTGGTGATATTTATATCTTAAGAGTTATATAAATAATCAAATAATTACAATAGAACTTGGTTGATTAATTATCAAACAATATAAACTGACATATTTCATTTTTGTTACAAATCAAAATAAATAAATATATTCTTTCAATCAAAATATTGAAGTCCATCCCGAAAACTGCGAGAAAAACCTCCAACATAACTGGTGCGTTGAGGGTAAAGATTTATCAATAAAGACTCGAATAAAGCCACATATGTACCCTTAGGATATTTCATTTAAGGAGGCGTTTCTCCATTGGTGACTTTATCCATCGTGATACAGAAAGAACTGGAAACACAGCGAGGAAAGACAGTGTAGGTCAGGTAATGTGGAGACGTGACTTGCTGAAGTTGAGGAGGTGTGGCAAGGTAGTTTGTATCAGGGGTACCTGGTGTTCTAGTCAGGTAAGATCATTCCAGCCAAAGTTTCAGAGACACTGAAACTTCCAGAATTTTGTATGGCAGTGTTCGATATGAATATCATATCTGCCTCTGAACTACGACATGGGTGTGTGTTGTCTTCCCTGATATCCGGCTCTGCTCCATCCCGTGTCATGAGGTGACCATGTGTGTTCCAGTGTAACACAAGCATTGCTTAGATCTTCGCGGCTACTGGAATGCAAGTTCCCATGGTCATTGTGCTGCAGCTGATTACCAAAAAAATGTTGCTTGCGGGAAGAACGGTGCATCGTTAAACTGATGTCTCTTGCGTGTTGCTCTTGGCAATGCTACGCTGTGTACAGTTACTGATGACATATATTGGGACCTATAGTTGGCAAACACACACGCTGATATATTCACACTTCTTGATAAATTAAGGATTGTGTATTTTATGTGCACTAAGGAAAAAATCATAATTGTTGTCCATCTTTGTTCTGGTGTGACGAGAATGGAATTGTACGACGTCATCCAAGTTGGTTGGTAAGCCCATATCTACTTGTGTGGTAGTGCGGCTAGGAACGGAAGCCACTTGTTGTCTTCCTACAATATCATGTTCTGAATCCTGAGTCTTTTCGAGAAAAATTATCATGTCATTAACATAGCATAACTTAGTAAAGAACGAAAAGGCACAATACCGTGACTGGAACAATTCACAAATAACCTGCACATAGGAGAGAGAGAAACTTCTTTAGGATGACAGAAAGAAGGTGAACCAATTCAGAGTACACCGTGCAGAGACTGACGAACACGACACTTATTTGAGAGCCCAGAGGGTCGTCCCCAAACATTGCGGTACGTTCCCCATAGTTGAAACAGTTGTGACTGGCATACCTCGCCCAGTTCTGTGAAGTTCTTGCAGGGTATAGGGAACCTCAGAGTATTATTGACCCTCTTCATGAACGTCCCTACCACACAGGTGTTATATTGTTTCCCCTCCCTCCAGCAACTTTATATAATGTGAAATTGTAGCAACAGCGATATGTAGCGATAACACTCATGAGAACACTACCTTTATTGAGGTGCACGAGGTTTTGTTGCCATGTGAGGTTCACTTAAAGTTCACTACATGTGTGAAACGTCATGCACTTCTATAAACGAAGATTGTATTATTTTGTTCTTAACACACCTTGTATAATCAGTACAAAAGGAAAGATTATGACCAAGAGATATTAATAGAGTATGATTAAGGGAAGAATATTGAGGAAGTGAACTGAGTATTCAGTGTCATTTATAAGTTTAAAGTATTCTGTCTGAAGGTGCAGGAGGAGATCCACTCCCATCCCCAGTGTGATACTTTCCCTTATCTCTCCCAACCCTCCCATCTCCCACTCCTCACAAAGATCTCCACCCCTTAACAACCCACTAAGACCCCTCCATCCCCCTTTCTGTCCTCACTGCCCCCAACCTAACCCTTTACCAAGACTCCCTTACCCTTAACAACCCACTAAGACCCCCCCTGTTCTTCCCCTTAAAAACCCACTAAACCCCTCCCCCTGTTCTTCCCCTTAACAACCCACTAAGCCCTCTATTCCCTTTCCTGTCCCTCTCACAGCCCCCACCTCATTCTTCACCAAGACCCCCTTCCACTTAACATCCCACTAAGACCCCACCTTGTTCTTCCCCTTAGCAACCCACTAAGACCCCACCTTGTTCTTCCTCTTAACAACCCACTAAGACCCCTCCCCTGCTCTTCCCCTTAACAACCCACTAAGACCCCTCCCCTGCTCTTCCCCATAACAATCCACTAAGACCCCTCCCCTGCTCTTCCCTTAACAACCCACTAAGACCCCTCCCCCTGCTCTTCCCTTAACAACCCACTAAGACCCCCCTGTTCTTCATCTTAACAACCCACTAAGACCCCTCCCCTGCTCTTCCTCTTAAGAACCCACTAAGACCCCTCCCCCTGTTCTTACCCTTAAAACCCACTAAGACCCTTTCCCCTGCTCTTCCCCTTAACAATCCACTAAGACTCCTCCCCCTGCTCTTCCCCTTAACAACCCACTAAGACCCCTCAACCTGCTCTTCCTCTTAACAACCCACTAAGACCCCTTCCCCTGCTCTTCCCCTTTTTCCCCTCACTCAAAGCCGGAAGGTTTAGTGTGTGGACGATCCATGAAGGACGTAACCCACAGGCAGCCAACCAGCAGTCGTAGAATTGATACTTCGGTCAACCTAATTGGTCATTTCACCGGACGGGGCGAGCGATAAGGGCAATATGGCAGTCGGGTCGGCCGTTACGGGTCGTTGGGAGTCGTTTCCACTCAAATCTCGTGTCGGTCTGTCGCCAAAATGCAGTGATTTGAGAGGTCGTAAGCCCGGAGGCAGACTGTTGAGGTCGTGGTCTCCCCCAGCCCACACACTCTCCCTCGTGGACATTGCCGAAGACTGTTGACACAGTCCCCTTACCTTCCCCACTCCTTCCTCTCTTTATTCTCCCCTTCTTCTCCTCTCACTCCCTCTCCCCTTTCTCTAGTTTTTCTGCTTCCCTTTTAATCTACTCCATCTCTTTCCTTTAAGTTTTCCCGTTCTTCTCTTCCTCCTCCCTCCTCTCCCCTCTTCCTTCCTTTACCCTCCTCCTTCTCCCCTCTTCACGAACACCCCAAAAAATACTGCACACGTTATCCCACTTAACCCACGGCATACTACCCCACCCATCAATAACCCATGACATACTACTCCAATCAATAACCCATGGCATACTGCCCCTTCCATCAGTGACCCATAGCATACCTCCTCTTCCATCAATAACCCATGACATTACTACATACCATACATAAACCCATGGCATACTACCACCACAAACCCATGCATACTAACCCACTGCAATAACTACCCCACCCATCAATAACCCATGGCATACTACAATCAATAACCCATAGCATACCGCCCCTTCCATCAATAACCCATGATGTACTACCCCTCTCATCAATAACCCATGACATACTACTCCCATCAGTAACCCATGGCATACTGCCCCTTCCATCAATAACCCATGGCATACTGTCCCTACTATCAATAACCCATGGCATACTGCCCCTACCATCAGTAACCCATGGCATACTGCCCCTACCATCAGTAACCCATGGCATACTGCCCCTACCATCAATAACGCATGGCATACCGCCCCTACCATCAATAACCCATGGCATACTGCCCCTACCATCAATAACGCATGGCATACTGCCCCTACCATCAATAACGCATGGCATACTGCCCCCACCATCAATAACCCATGGCATACTGCCCCTACCATCAACTACGCATGGCATACTGCCCCTACCATGAATAACCCATGGCATACTGCCCCTACCATCAATAACCCATGGCATACTGCCCCTACCATCAATAACGCATGGCATACTGCCCCTACCATCAATAACCCATGACATACTGCCCCTACCATCAATAACCCATGGCATACTGCCCCTACCATCAATAACCCATGGCATACTGCCCCTACCATCAATAACGCATGGCATACTACCCCCACCATCAATAACCCATGGCATACTGCCCCTACCATCAATAACCCATGGCATACTGCCCCTACCATCAATAACCCATGACATACTGCCCCTACCATCAGTAACCCATGGCATACTGCCCCTACCATCAATAACGCATGGCATACTGCCCCTACCATCAATAACCCATGGCATACTGCCCCTACCATCAATAACGCATGGCATACTGCCCCTACCATCAATAACTCGTGGCATACTGCCCCTACCATCAGTAACCCATGGCATACTGCCCCAACCATCAATAACGCATGGCATACTGCCCCTACCATCAATAACGCATGGCATACTGCCCCTACCATCAATAACGCATGGCATCATCGTCGTTTTATTCCCAACTCTGGGTATGGTCACCTTGCTGGCCCTCTCCTCCACCTCAGTTCCACAGTTGTTCTCTGGTAAACATACAAGACGGGAGACTTGTCTTTGAGAGACGTATTTCCTTTGCTGATTTGTCGGTCTGGTCCTTCCAAGTGGGTGTCTTGATGTTGGTGAATCTCTCGTGATCCAAGGAAGAGGAGCTTCCTCCTCCTCCCCTTTCTCACATCAAACCTGATTACTTTCTATCATGTGATTCCTAATTAACTTCTTAATTACTGAAGGGTGGTTTGTTTAGTCCATTTGTAAACCAGTGACGTCTGCTGTGTGTTGTTCAAGTTCTGTGCATAATAGATATAACTCATACATAGCTTTGAGCACAGGTATGGTAGGGTATAGGAGGCTAAGAGCGAAGTGAAGCAGGTAGAGCCCTTCTAGGAGGCGAATATAACAGCTTCGACCCTTGCAAAACTCTCACACACACTCAACCAGGAGCTGTGAATCGACACCTGCAACCACAAATAGGTGAGCACACACACACACACACACACACACACACACACACACACACACACACACACAAGGAGACATCCCCAGACATAATAGCACTCACAGAAACAAAACTCACCAGAATAATAACAGATTCAATCTTTCCATCCGGATATCAAATCCTCAGGAAAGACAGAGGGAGGAGAGGGGGAGGAGGAGTTGCACTGCTCATTAAAATCCAGTGGGGTTTTGAGAAAATGGAAGGAATGGATGGCACGGGCGAAAGGGACTACTTAGTAGGAACAATCCAGTCTGAGGGACATAAGGTGATAATTGCAGTAATGTAAAACCCACCACAGAACTGCAGGAGGCCAAGAGAAGAATACGATGAGAGCAACAGAGCAAGGGTCGACACACTAGCCGAGGTGGCAGGAGAGCACACATGGGGGGAGCAAAGTTATTTGTTATGGGTGATTTCAATCCCAAGGAGACTGACTGGGAAAAATCTGGAGCCCCATGGGGGCCCCGAAACATGGAGAGCCAAGATGATGTATGTGGTATGGAAAACCTCATGCATCAACATGTTAGAGACACTTACCAGAGAGAGAGGAGAGGATGAACCAGCTAGACGGACCTTGTATTCACCTTGAGTTGTTCGGAACATCGAGGAATCATGTATGAAAGGCCCCTGGGAGCTAGTGATCATGTGGTTCTGTGCTTCGACTACATAGTTGAGCTCCAAGTGGAGAGGTAGCGGGAAAAGGGGGGGGAAAAACCAAACTACAAAGGGGGAACTACCCGGGCATGAGGAACTTCCTTCATGACATTCAGTGGGAGAGGGAACTGACAGGAAAACCAGTAAAAAGAAATGATGGACTATGTGGAAAAAAATGCAAGGAGGCAGAGGGAGGTTTGTTCCCAAGGGAAAGGGAAATAATGGGAAGAACAGAACGATCTGGTTCACTCAAAGGTGTAGGGAGGCAAAAAACTAGGTGTACTAGAGAATGGAAAAGTACAGAAGACAGAGAACTCAGGAAAATAAGAGATTTAGCCGAAGAGCCAGAAAACGAATATGCACAGATAAGAAGGGAGGCTCAGCGACAATATGAAAATGACATAGCATCAAAAGTCAAGACTGACCCGAAGCTGTTGTACAGCCACATCAGGAGGAAAACAACAGTCAAGGACCAGGTAACCCAGACTGAGGAAGGGGATGGGGAATTCACAAGAAACGCCCGGGGAGGTATGTCAGGAGCTCAACACGAGATTTAAAGAAGTTTTTAAGTGGAAACCAGTAAGGGACTCCAGGAAATCAGAACGGGGGGGGGGGGGCCCCAGCAAGTGCTGGATGAAATACATAAAACCAAGGAGGAGGTGAAGAAGCTGCTGTGCGAACTTGACACCTCAAAGGCAGTCGGACCAGACAACATCTCTCCGTGGATCCTTAAAGAGGGCAGAGATATTGTGGTTTACCATTAACAAAGATCTTAAACACATCATTTGAAACTGGGCCAACTCCCCGAGGGTATGGAAATGGCAAATGTGTCCCAATTTAAAAAAGGGAGACAGACATGAGGCACTAAACTACAGACCTGTATCACTAACGTGTATAGTATGCAAGGTCTGGAGAAGATCATCAGGGGGAGAGTGGTGGAGCACCTGGAAAGAAACAAGTGTAAAATTTGACAACCAGCACGGTTTTCGGGGAAAGGAAATCCTGTGTCACAAACCTACTAGATTTTTTATGAAAAGGGTGACAGAAGTAAAGACGAGAGAGAGAGGGGTGGATCGACTGCATTTTTTTGGACTGCAAGAAGGCCTTCGACACAGTTCCTCACAAGAGGTTACTGCAAAAGCTAGAGGATCAGGCACACATAACAGGAAAGGCACTGCAATGGATCAGAGAATACCTGACAGGGAGGCAACAACGAGTCATGGTACGTGACGAGGTGTCAGAGTGGGCGCTTGTGACAAGCGGGGTTCCACAGGGGTCAGTCCTAGGACCTGTGCTGTTCTTGGTATATGTGAACGACATAACGGAAGGGATAGACTCAGAAGTGTCCTTGTTTGCAGATGATGTGAAGTTAATGAGAAGAATCAAATCGGATGAGGATCAGGCAGGACTACAAAGAGACCTGGACAGGCTACAAGCCTGGTCCAGTAACGGGCCCTTCTTGGAGTTTAAACCCTGCCAAATGCAAAGTCATGAAGATTGGGGAAGGGCAAAGAAGACCGCAGACACAATATAGTTTAGATGGCCAAAGTCTGCAAACTTCACTCAAGGAAAAAGATCTGGGGGTGAGTATAACACCGAGCATATCTCCTGAGGCGCACATCAGTCAGATAACTGCTGCAGCATACGGGCGCCTGGCAAACCTACGGATAGCATTCCGATACCTCAGCAAGGATTCGTTCAAGACTCTCTATACCATTTACGTCAGGCCCATACTGGAGTATGCAGCACCAGTTTGGAATCCACACCTAGTCAAGCACGTCAAGAAATTAGAGAAGATGCAAAGGTTTGCAACAAGACTAGTCCCAGAGCTACGGGGATTGTCCTACGAAGAAAGGTTGAGGGAAATCGGCCTGACGACATTGGAGGACAGGAGGGTCAGGGGAGACATGATAACGACATATAAAATACTGCGCGGAATAGACAAGGTGGACAAAGACGGGATGTTCCAGAGATGGGACACAGACACAAGAGGTCACAATTGGAAGTTGAAGACTCAGATGAATCAAAGGGATGTTAGGAAGTATTTCTTCAGTCATAGAGTAGTCAGGCCATGGAATAGCCTAGAAAGTGATGTGGTGGAGGCAGGAACCATACATAGTTTTAAGGCGAGGTATGATAGAGCTCATGGGGCAGGGAGAGAGAGGACCTAGTAGCAATCAGCGAAGAGGCGGGGCCAGGAGCTGTGAATCGACCCCTGCAACCACAAATAGGTGAGTACAAATAGGTGAGTACACACACACACACACACACACACACACCCGTCCCCCCTTCTGTGGAGCAACGGGGAACCTAGAACCAGGATGAGGACAAGGGGCTCCAAGAACGAATCTGGGAGGGAGGAATGGGAGGTAGAGCTCAAAAAAAGGAAGGAAGACTGGGGAAGGAGACTAGATGAGCTGGAAAGGAAGATGGAAGAGAGGTTAACAGCAGAATGCAGAAGGTGGAAGCAACAGGCCACAGCAGCAGAAATCAAGATAGAGAGATTAGAAGAGGAGCTGAGACATCTGAAACAGCACAGAGACAAAGATATTACAGAAGTAGCATCGGCAATGGCTACATCAAACACAGACAACAGGTCTGAAGGAAGCATGGAAACTAAACTGTATGCAGAGGTCCTGTCAAACCCACATGGGGTCAAAACAAAGACAGGGAGCACACTAGGACAGAATGAGAGGTTGGAAGACATTGAAGGAACTAGGACATGTGCAAGGACCTTACCAGATACCTGTGGGGGCCAGGAACAGGTGAGCAGGAAGGACAAACCAAGAAGCATAGGGGCCATAACTAGGGAAGGGACTGAAGGAAGGAACACTCCACGGGAAGGAACTAAAACACATCAGAGGATGCAGTGGGAGTCACAGTGGGAGGTGGAAAGGGAGAGATCCGTGTTTGTCTATGGGCTAGACGAAGCTAAAGGGGAAACTTATGATGAAAGAAAGCAGGAGGAGAAAAAAAGCGATTGAAGATATCATGAAGGTGATAGGCGAGGGGGACATGACCCAGGTGGCAAATTTTCGGAGAATTGGGTGGTTCACAAAGAAAAGGAATCGGCCTCTCAAAGTCATTTTCAAGGCAGAATCAACCCAAACCATGATCCTGCAGGAGAAAGCACGGCTGAGAGGCAAGCAGGAGTTCCGGAGTGTGTACCTCGATTCAGACAGAACACAGGACGAAAGGAAGACAATGAAAGAGAGAGTTCAAAAACGAAAGGAGAAATGGGAGGAAATGAAAAAGGAGAGCAGAATAACCCAGGATCAAATGGAAGGACAAGCGCACCCCCCAGAAACACCTGCAGAAGGACTCCAGCAACGACACCCCCAAGGCAACTGAACAATCCAAACCAACCATCACACACCGATCTCTCTGTTTGCACCCCCCGCACCACAGTTACAGTATTAGAACAGAAGTTGAAGGTTTGGTACACAAATGCAGATGGATTAACGAATAAACATGAGGAATGGCAAGAAAGAATCAATGAGAAGTCCCCAGACATCATAGCAGTTACAGAAACAAAACTCACAGAGACAATAACAGATGCAATCTTCCCACCAGGATACCAGATCATGAGGAAAGATAGAATGTGCAAGGGGGGAGGTGGGGTTGCTCTGCTCGTAAAAAACAGATGGAAATTCGAGAAAATGGAAGGCACAGATGAGACGGGAGAAAGAGACTACATAGCAGGTACACTTCAGTCTGGGGAACACAAAGTGGTCATTGCAGTGATGTATAATCCACCACAGAACTGCAGGAGGCCAAGAGAGGAATATGAAGAGAGCAACAGAGCAATGGTGGACACACTTGCTGAGGTGGCAAGAAGAGCTCACTCCAGCAGAGCAAAGTTGCTGGTTATGGGGGATTTCAACCACAGAGAGATTGACTGGGAAAACCTGGAGCCACATGGGGGTCCCGAAACATGGAGAGCCAGGATGTTGGACGTGGTGCTGGAAAACCTCATGCACCAGCATGTTAAGGAAACTATCAGAGTGAGAGGGGAGGATGAACCAGCAAGATTGGACCTTGTGTTCACCCTGGGCAGCTCAGACATTGAGGACATCAAGTATGAGAGTCCCCTAGGAGCTAGCGACCACGTGGTTCTGTGCTTTGAATACATAGTAGAGCTGCAAGTGGAGAGAATAACAGGAGTTGAATGGGAAAAGCCTGACTATAAAAGAAGGGACTACATAGGGTTGAAGAACTTCCTGCGGGAGGTCCAGTGGGACAGAGAACTGGCAGGAAAGCTAGTAAATGAAATGATGGAATATGTAACAACAAAATGCAAGGAGGCAGTGGAAAGGTTTATTCCCAAGGGCAACAGTAACAACGGGAAGACCAGAACGAGCCCCTGGTTTACCCGACGGTGTAAGGAGGCAAAAACAAAATGCAATAGAGAATGGAAAAAGTACAGAAGGCAGAGAACACACGAAAATAGGGAGATCAGTCGCAGAGCCAGGAATGAGTACGCACAGGTAAGGAGGGAGGCCCAGTGACAGTATGAAAATGACATAGCATCGAGAATCAAGACTGACCCGAAACTGTTGTATAGCCACATCAGGAGGAAGACAACAGTCAAAGACCAGGTGATCAGATTAAGGACAGAAGGTGGAGAACTCACAAGAAATGATCAGGAGGTATGTGAGGAGCTGAACAGGAGATTTAAGGAAGTTTTTACAGTAGAGACAGGAAGGGCTGTGGGAAGACAGCACAGAAGGGAACATCAAGAGGGAATATACCAAAAAGTGTTGGATGACATACGAACAACTGAGGAGGAGGTGAAGAAGCTCTTAAGTGACCTTGACACCTCAAAGGCGATGGGACCGGACAACATCTCCCCATGGGTCCTTAGATCTAAGAAGGAGCAGAGATGCTGTGCGTGCCTTTAACCACAATCTTCAACACATCCCTTGAAACTGGGCAACTACCTGAGAAATGGAAGACAGCTAATGTAGTCCCCATATTTAAGAAAGGAAACAGAAACGAGGCACTAAACTACAGACCTGTGTCTCTGACATGTATTGTGTGCAAAGTCATGGAGAAGATTATCAGGAGGAGAGTGGTCGAACACCTGGAAAGGAACAAGATTATAAATGAAAACCAGCATGGGTTCATGGAAGGCAAATCTTGTATCACAAACCTCCTGGAGTTTTATGACAAGGTAACAGAAGTAAGACACGAGGGGAGAGGGGTGGGTAGATTGCGTTTTCCTAGACTGCAGGAAGGCCTTTGACACAGTTCCCCACAAGAGATTAGTGCAGAAGCTGGAGGATCATGCGCATGTAAAAGGGAGGGCACTGCAATGGATAAGGGAATACCTGACAGGGAGGCAGCAACGAGTCATGGTACGTGAAGAGGTATCACAGTGGGCGCCTGTTACGAGCGGGGTCCCACAGGGGTCAGTTCTAGGACCAGTGCTATTTTTGATATATGTGAACGACATGATCGAAGGAATAGACTCTGAAGTGTCTCTGTTCGTAGATGACGTGAAGTTGATGAGAAGAATTAAATCGGACGAGGATGAGGCAGGACTGCAAAGAGACCTGGACAGGCTGGACATGTGGTCCAGTAACTGGCTTCTCGAATTCAATCCAGCCAAATGCAAAGTCATGAAGATTGGGGAGGGGCAAAGAAGACCGCAGACAGAGTATAGGCTAGGTGGACAAAGACTACAGACCTCACTCAGGGAGAAAGACATTGGGGTGACCATAACACCGAACACATCACCAGAGGCACACATCAACCAAATAACCGCTGCAGCATACGGGCGCCTGGCAAACCTGAGAATAGCGTTCCGATACCTTAATAAGGAATCGTTCAAGACACTGTACACTGTGTATGTTAGGCCCATACTGGAGTATGCAGCACCAGTCTGGAACCCACACCTGGTCAAGCACGTCAAGAAGTTAGAGAAAGTACAAAGGTTTGCATCAAGGCTAGTCCCAGAGCTCAAGGGAATGTCATACGAGGAAAGGTTAAGGGAAATCGGACTGACGACACTGGAGGACAGAAGGGTCAGGGGAGACATAATAACGACATACAAGATACTGCAGAGAATAGACAAGGTGGACAGAGATAGGATGTTCCAGAGAGGGGACACAGGGACAAGGGGTCACAACTGGAAGCTGAAGACTCAGACGAGTCACAGGTATTAAGTCTGAAGTAACACATACAGAGTCTGTTTGGATAGAATTTTCAGAGGGGCATGAAAAACTGATTTTAGGAGTGATATACCGTCCCCCAAACTTAGATAGGGACCAAGGGAGACTACTATGGGAGGAAACTGTTAAGGCCACAAGGCACGATAATGTAGTAATTCTAGAGACTTGAACTTTAGTCATATTGATTGGAATTTCTTGACTGGGAATTTAGAATCATACGACTTCTTAGAAGTAGTTCAAGATTGTTTTTTGAAGCAGTTTGTGACAGAACCTACAAGGGAAATAACCTGCTTGACTTAGTTATGGCAAAACAAAGAATCCCTTGTTAATAATTTAGAAATTTCAGAGGAACTGGGTGCTAGCGACCACAAATCAATTACATTTAGCATTGAATGGAAGTACGAGAGTAGCGATAACTCAGTAACAGTCCCAGATTTTCGCTTAGCAAATTACGATGGGCTTAGAGAACACTTATCATCTATTGACTGGTGGGGTACGAAGTGAGCTATCAATATGACAGTTTTTGAACACTATACATGCTGCTCAAAGAACATTTATCCATATAAGAAATTAGATCAAATAGAAATGACCCAAATGGATGAATAATAAGGCTCAAATATCTACTAGGGCATAAGAAAGGATTTATAGGCGTATCAAAAGAGGTGAGGGTCATTATGAATCAGTATATTGACATTATAAGAGGGACATTAAAATGGGGATAGAACAGCTAAAGGGACTATGAAATTAAAGTTGCTAGGGATTCTAAAACTAACCCAAAAAAATTTTCCAGGTCTATAGAACAAAGTTAGAGGATAAGATAGGTCCCCTTAAAAATATAACTATGGGCACCTTACTGACAAAGAGAATGAAATGTGCTCGATTTTTAATAATTATTTTCTCTCAGTTTTTACACAGGAAGACACTAACAATATTCCAGTAATTAATTTTTAGTGGGCTAGAAGAAGATAAATTATGTAACATCACAGTCACTAGTGAAATGGTTGTGAAGCAGATAGACAGATGAAGCAAAATAAGTCGCCGGGACCTGATGAGGTTTTTTCAAGGGTTCTAAGGAATGCAAAATGAAACTCTGTGAACCATTAACTAATATTTTTAATTTATCTCTTCAAACAGGTGTAGTGTCTGATATGTGGAAGATGGCTAATGTAATTCCTATTTTTAAAACAGGGGACAAGTCGTTACCGTCAAATTACCGCCCAATAAGCCTGACCTCAATTGTAGGCAAATTACTAGAGTCAATTATAGCTGAGATTATAAGAAGCCATCTCGATAAGCATAGCTTGATTAATGATACTCAGCATGGATTCACAAAAGGCCGGTCTTATCTAACTAATTTATTAATTTTCTTCAGTAAAACTTTTGAGGCTGTTGACCACGATAAAGAATTTGATATTATTACTTAGATTTTAGTAAGGCTTTTGATAGAGTTCCGCACCATAGACTGTTTAAAGAAAGGTGGCAGCTCATGGCATTGGGGATAAAGTGCTCTCGTGGATCGAGTCATGGGCTCACTGACAGGAAGCAAGAGAGTGTCCATAAATGGGGTTAAATCCGAGTGGGGATCTGTAACAAGTGGCGTTCCACAGGGATCAGTCTTGGGCCCGTTGTTGTTTATAATATATATCAATGATCTTGATGAGGGAATTACTAGTGATATGAGCAAATTCGCCGATGACACAAGATTAGGTAGGATAATTGATTCAAACGTAGATGTTATGGAACTTCAGGAGGATTTAAACAAACTCTATTCTTGGTCAGAAAAGTGGCAGATGCAGTTCAATGTAGATAAATGCAAGGTTCTGAAGCTTGGGAGTGCCATAACCCTAGTACTTATAAGTTAAATGATGTAGAACTTAGCCATACAGATTGCGAAAAGGACTTGGGGGTTATGGTGAGCAGCAACCTTAAACTAAGACAGCAATGCCTAAGCGTACGTAATAAGGCAAATAGATTACTGGGATTTATATCAAGAAGTGTAAGCAACAGAAGTCCAGAGGTCATACTGCAGCTTTATACATCATTAGTAAGGCCTCACCTAGATTATGCAGCTCAGTTCTGGTCTCCATATTACAGAATGGACATAAATTCGTTAGAAAACATTCAGCGTAGGATGACTAAATTAATACATAGCATTAGAAATCTTCCTTATGAAGAAAGATTGAAGACTCTTAAGTTACATTCACTTGTTAGACGAAGAATGAGGGGAGACCTGATCAAAGTGTATAAGTGGAAGATTAGGTATTAATAAAGGGGATATTAATAAGGTCTTGAGGATGTCTCTCCAAGAGAGAACCCGCAGTAATGGATTTAAATTAGATAAGTTTAGATTTAGAAAGGACATAGGAAAGTATTGGTTTGGAAATAGGGTAGTTGATGAGTGGAACAGTCTACCTAGTTGGGTTATTGAGGCTGGGACTTTGGGTAGTTTCAAATTTAGGTTGGATAAGTACATGAGTGGGATGGGTTGGATTTGAGTGGGACTTTCACATCAGAGCTTATTTCTTGGGTGGCATTGAAAATTGGGTTGGGCAAATGTTTTGTTAGTGGGATGAATTGTAAAGGACCTGCCTAGTATGGGCCAACAGGCCTCCTGCAGTGTTCCTCCTTTCTTATGTTTCTTATGTTCTTATGTTCAGTCATAGAGTTGTCAGCAAGTGGAATAGCCTAGCAAGTGAAGTAGTGGGGCAGGAACCATACATAGTTTTAAGAAGAGTAAGACAAAGCTCAGGAAGCAGAGAGAGAGAGGACCCAGTAGCGATCAGTGAAGAGGCGGGGCCAGGAGCTGAGTCTCGACCCCTACAACCACAATTAGGTGAGTACAATTAGGTGAGTACACACACACACATTCAGCCACACACACACACACACACACACACACACACACACACACAACACACACACCCCACAACACACACACACACCACCAACCACACATTACACACACACACACACATACACACCACACACACACACACACACACACACACACACACACACACACACACACACACACACACAACACACACACACACGTACGCACTCACGAACGCGCACGCACGCACAAGGACGCGCGCGCACACACGAACATAGATATGTGCACATATCATATATACACTGAGAGATACGTACTTCACATAACAAGTACACACACACACACACACACACACACACACACACACACACACACACACCCACACGACGCACACCACGACCGCCACTACGTACGCACACGACCGCGCCGCACACACGACGCGCGCGCGCGCGCACGCACGCACGCACACTTCCCCAGCAGGGCAGGCAATTTTCCTCAAGAACGAGACGAAGACATTATAGAAAATCCCGCAGACTTTCACACGGTCATTCTGGTGGCCAGATGTTATGCTTCATTCCCACACTTGGTCCATGTTGTAGTGGTCAGGGCCATGGTGTGGTTTTCAGGACCAGTGTTGTAGCACTTTGGACCATGGTGTAGGGGGTCGGGGCCATGTCATCAGGACCATGTTGTAATGGTCAGGGCCATGTTATGGTGGTGGTAAGGGGCATCTTGCGTTAACACATGATAGGCTTGTAGTCACCTGGTCACCCCTCCACTTACTGACCACACTCATCGCTCTTGTCACAGCTTCGGTAACTAGCTACTAGGATCTTATCTAGTTCCTAGGATTCTTAACTAGCTGCTAGGATCTTATCTAGCTCTTAGGATTCTACTAGCTGCTAGGATTCTTGACTAATTGCTAGGATCTTATCTAGCTCCTAGGATTCTACTAGCTGCTAGGATTCTTAACTAGCTGCTAGGATCTTATCTAGCTCCTAGGATTCTACTAGCTGCTAGGATTCTTGACTAATTGCTAGGATCTTATCTAGCTCCTAGGATTCTACTGTCTGCTAGGGTTCTTAACTAGCTGCTAGGATTTTATCTAGCTCCTAGGATTCTTAACTAGCTGCTAGGATTTTATCTAGCTCCTAGGATTCTTAACTAGCTGCTAGGATCTTATCTAGCTCGTAGGATCATTAACTACTTGACTCTGTACCTACTAGAACCTTAGCTAACTGCTAACTTCTTAACCAGGTAATTGATCCTTTCCTTTATGTGAAGCGCGTAACTCGTTTGGGTCATTCAGAATGTCAGTGTGACGTAGACTCGATCCTCCGTTCGCTGTTCGGTCTTCCACAAGCTGTTCCGTCCTTAACAACCTTTCTCGGACTAAATTAGGAGACCTGCCTTTCCTTGATGGTTCATTATGAGTGTGAAATAATGAAGGGTGACCTCTGGTTAGAGGTGTGACCTTGTCTGGTGCCATGGTTGACAGGACCAGACCGTTGCTGCAACTGCAGATTACTGTATATCTTGTGCGGCTGTGCGGTGTGGCAGGCGGCATCTTTCATCTTACGGGTAGTGCTGCGGTATAGCATACTGACAAGTGGGGAGGCTTGCTTCGGTGAGTAGCGTGTTTCTCCAACGATTTACCGGGCGGAGTATCGAGTCTTCACTGCTCCATGTACGGAATGATCAACAAGAACTTAGGCTTCATCTGAGTATAATAATAATTCTTCTGTTTCTCTCTCTGTCTCTTTTACACAGGGTTCTACAAGGTTAGTTTAACGTTCCTAACTTTATTTTTACCAGCTAAGAGCTGTTACCTACATCACTCATTTGAAAGCCTTTTTATTGTTACGAGACATATAAATAGGGAACAAAATGAAGTTGAAGCCATCTGTGGGCCAGCTGACGCTCTCTCTCTCTCTCTCTCTCTCTCTCTCTCTCTCTCTCTCTCTCTCTCTCTCTTACACACACACACTATCATCAACCAGTCAGTCTCCTGTGATATATGTGTCAGATTGTTGATTTGTGAGTGTGCAGGTGAATATCAGAGTGTGGGTAAGAACGCCACACTCATGTTTGTTACAGAGTTACATGCAAAACAGTGGCTGCAAGAGGGCCAGTAAGGTTACCTTTCACTGTATACTAACGTAAAGTACACATGAATGTCTAAAATAATCATTAAGGTAAACTCTCTGTGTATATACGCGAGGAGATAAGAACGTCTCTCGGTGTATATATACACACCGAGAGATACTTTTTGATTTTTACAAAGATGTGCACACCTGTGTATATACACTAATAGGTGTACATCTCTTAGAGATATACACCTCTTACCGTGCATACATAGATATGTGCACATATCATATATACACTGAGAGATACGTACTTCACATAACAAGTACACACACACACACAGACACACACACACACACACACACACACACACACACACACACACACACAAAACACACACACACCACACACACACACACACACACACACACACACACACACACACACACACACACACACACACACACACACACACACACACACACACACACACACACACACACACACACATGTACAAACATCTCAGTGCATGTACACAGAGATACTTACCTTTTTGTCGTACCTACACAGATATATACAACTCTTGCCATACTAACAGATATATACATATATCTCAATGTATATACTCTAAGATACACACCTCTCAGTGGAAGTACACACATACACACAGCTGTCACTGCAAACACTCACACACACACCTCACGGCGTACATACACAAACATATACACAAGTCTGAGTGTACATACACTGAGATACACACCTGGATGCCTGCCACAAGCTTGGCTCTGGTCTCTTGAGTTATGCCAGCAGTGTAGCAGTGGTAGATCGTGTGTCCACCTCTCCCCCACAGACAAAGATACATTACTCCCAGGATACAGGTATCATTACTCCCGGGATACAAGTATCATTAAACACACATCTGTTTTAATGAAGCAACGCTAACAACCATTAAATCAGAAATTAAATTTATAACGAAGGCTGGACAGTTATTTGCATTTATTTCGGTGTGTAAGACGCGCTCAGAATGTTAACTGAAGCGCCCTATGGCCCATACACTCTACTGCTTACTTTTAATAATAGTAACAATAATAATAATATTATTGTTATTATTATACTATTATTTTTATTATTATTATTATTATTATTATTATTATTATTATGTTGTTGTTGTTGTTGTTATTATTATATTTAATATTATTATTATTACTAATACTACTATTGTTATTTTTATATTATTATTATTATTATTATTATTATTATTATTGGTAGTTTATTAATGAAATTTAACAGCTTCAATGTGTGTTTCAGTTGTGTGGTTAGACATAAGCAGTTGTGGCGGACAGATGTAGCAGGTGTAGAAGAGGTGCATGTTGGTGTGAGGGTATCAGGTGTGAGAGTATCAGGGTGGTAGGTGTAGCAGGTGTGAGGGTATCAGGTGTGAGAGTATCAGGTGTGAGAGTATCAGGTGTAAGGGAGTGTAGTATTTACCTTATCTGCCTTCGTATCAAGGAGGATTTATTTTGCCTACGGTCATCAAATAAGGAGACTTTACCTTTTCTTCAATCTATCTCTATAAAGAGCTATCACCTTTTTTTTATCCTCGTATCGAGTAGTTTTTACCTTGCTACCAGAGTGCAATATCTGGTTGTCTTTATTTGTAGACGTTTCGCTCCTCTAGTGGCTTTATCAATACTGTAGTCTTCCCAATATACCCTTGAATTTGTATTGATAAAGCCACTGGAGTGCGAAAACGTCTACAAATAAAGATACTCAGATGTTGCACATGTGTCTAATTCTTAATTTTGTCGGTATTGTATACCATTCATATATGCCTTCCTACCATGATCTTTTTAAACCTTTGTTACAGGTAGTTCTCGACTTTGTTACCCTCCACCTCTCACCATTTCCCCAATGTCAGATCCATTCCCTTGTTTCTGGAGTTTCTTCTCTTCTCTTCCTCACGAGTCTGGTGTTCTCTCACCTGCAGTCCTTGTCTCCACTGTTCTACCCTAACACTGGTCTCTCTCTCCTTCCTTATTCCCCTTTATCCATTCCCTCAAAAGCTGTCTTTCTTGCACCCTTCCTCCCACACCTTATTCTTTCCCGTTCACCCGTACCACACACCCGTCCCATAACGTCTCTTTACACTTACCACACCACCATGTTCTCTACTATCTGGGAAAATTTACAGAATTCTGTGTATAGAAATATTGGTAGATACAAAGATAGTTAAAACCATATAGAGTAAATTTGTAGAGTGTTTAACAGGTAGATTCGTTTGAACGAATCTACCTAGACTTCCTACTCTTTTCTGCAACATTACAAGCTCCTGAAGATGTGTTGATTGCAACATAAAAGGCCTAGAGCTATCACTCAGATCTCTCTGTGGTTGTTTTGCAACTTGTGTGGCTTGTTTTCGATCCTTATATTATATATAAAATATATATATATAATATATATATATATATATATATATATATATATATATATATATATATATATATATATATATATATATATATATATATATATCAATAAAATCACGAAAAAAGTGATTTTGAATCATTAACAGAACTGCGAGTTGGCCAGAACTCGATCCTGTGTTCCCATGCCCAGCCCTGGGTGAAGTGAACAGAGTACGCATCACTCTATCCATTGGAACACCATCCTCATGCTGGTCCAATGGATAGAGTAATGTGTGTGTGTGTGTGTGTGTGTGTGTGTGTGTGTGTGTGTGTGTGCGTGCGTGCGTGCGTGCGTGTGTGTGTGTGTGTGTGTGTGTGTGTGTGTGTGTGTGTGTGTGTGTGTGTGTACTCACCTATTTGTACTCACCTATTTGTGGTTGCAGGGGTCGATTCATAGCTCCTGGCCCCGCCTCTTCACTGATTGCTACTAGGTCCTCTCTCTCCCTGCTCCATGAGCTTTATCATACCTCGCCTTAAAACTATGTATGGTTCCCGCCTCCACTCCTTCATTTTCTAGGCTATTCCACGGCTTGACTACTCTATGACTGAAGAAATACTTCCTAACATCCCTTTGATTCATCTGAGTCTTCAGCTTCCAATTGTGACCTCTTGTGTCTGTGTCCCATCTCTGGAACATCCCGTCTTTGTCCACCTCGTCTATTCCGCGCAGTATTTTATATGTCGTTATCATGTCTCCTCTGACCCTCCTGGCCTCCAGTGTCGTCAGGCCGATTTCCCTCAACCTCTCTTCATAGGACAATCCCCGTAGCTCTGGGACTAGTCTTGTTTGCACTTTCTCTAATTTCTTGACGTGCTTGACCAGGTGTGGATTCCAAACTGGTGCTGCATACTCCAGTATGGGCCTGACGTAAATGGTATACAGTGTGTGTGTGTGCGTGCGTGCGTGTGTGTGTGTGTGTGTGTGTGTGTGGTGCTGCGTGTGCGTGTGTGTAAAAGATATTACCTTTAATAAGCTTGTCAATGTTATCACATGTCTGTGTTAGAAATATTAATTTTAATAACTTTATCAATGTTATTATTTAACATTCTTCAGCTGTGGGTATTTTATGGAGAGGTCACAAGTGTTGTCATGTAAGAGTCAGCAGTTTAATTAGCAGTTTAACATTGCAGTTTAATTTTGATTCTAACTTTGGAGCAATATTTGTCGCTCTTCTCGCTGATTTATAATTTTTAATTATTTGTTGTTTGTTCTTATTGGTTTAGTTTGTCTTTATTATTTTTATGTTTGCATAATTTTAAATTTCACTTCCAATTCAGTCTTATTAAATAGTTTATTTGTGATGTGGGTGTCGGACGGAGGAGGGGGGCTGAAAGTCTACGAAATCTGGAATATAAGGAAGTGGGTGCTGAACAACACAAACCTATGAAACCCCATCTGAACTCACCACAAGCAGGAGCCCACGAGGCTTCAACCCATGAAACCTCATCTGGTGTCTACCATCCCGTGTGAAGGATGCGAACAACCATACGTGTGGGAAACTACTAAAAGCTTGGGACAATCCACAGGAGAATGCTAGCACCTACGTCAGGTCAGCAGTTTAAACATTGCTTACACAATACAGCGAGACTATCACATCCATCTTATGAACTCCAAAGACGACAAATTTATCATCATAGAAACTGACAAGCAAAAGAGTAACAGTTCTATTGCTCTTATTGCCACTTACCAATACCTCACACAAAAAGCTTTTTTGATCTCAGAGGATAATGCTGGGCTCCCTTTCCAAAATGGCCACACATCACTTAGAACCTATTCACATCCACTCCATGAACCAAACACTCACAAATTTCCACCCACACAACGATCTAGTTTATATAAGTAGTGTGGCTCCATTCAACTCTGAATACTGCCCATTCACAGTTTTTGTCGGGCTATGTTCACTGATCCAAATACTAGACATTAAACACAGATATTTCTTGGTGGTGTCACGTTGTCTCACACTCTCCGTCAATATACCACTCACTCCACTATCACGGCCTTCCAGCCCTTGCGACACCAATGGGGACGTAATGTCCAGTCAACTATTTCATCCCCAGTACGACATTTTAGTGGTGTGCCACATCCACAATACTGCCCATGCTGCTTTTCTGGTGGATGTTCACTTGAGGGTTTGAGTTACACTGCCCAAGGCTTTATGGTGGTTGTTCACTCAGAATGTGGATGGAATAACTTCTCAGGCATCTAAAAAACTATTTTAGTATTTTTGAAAAATTTTGTGAATGTGAAGAGGGTTTACTTGTGATAAATGGGAATTACATTTCAATGACGTCTTTTATGGGGTTCAAGGACTGGTGAAGGCTCGACTCCGTCCATATTCGCAAACTGAGAAAAAGGATTCGTATTGTGTTTTGATATGTGAATGTGGAAGGTGTTATGTACTGTGTACAATAAAAACACGAATAAAACTTTTGTGGTATAAAAAATAAGTGAGTGAGTGAGGAGAGCGAGAGAGAACTAATGAGCAAAGTGTGGATGTTTTTGAGATGAGTGAAAGGTGTAAGTGAAGAGTTGTGGATGAGAGAGTAAGAAAAGAGGTATGGATGAGAGAGTTTATGGATGGAAGAGGTATGGATGAGAGAGGTATGGATGGAAGTGATGGATGAGAGTGTGGATGAGAGAGATATGGTGTAAGAAGAGAGGTGTGGATGAGAGAGGTATGGATGAAAGAGGTATGGAGAGAGAGTGTGGATGAGAGAGGTATGGATGAAAGAGGTATGGATGAGAGAGGTATGGATGAGAGGTATGGATGAAAGAGATATGGATGAGAGAGGTATGGATGAAAGAGGTATGGATGAGAGAGGTATGGATGAGAGGTATGGATGAGAGAGGTATGGATGAAAGCGGTATGGATGAGAGAGGTATGGATGAAAGATGTATGGATGAAAGAGGTATGGATGAGAGAGGTATGGATGAAGGAGGTATGGATGAAGAGGTATGGATAGAGAGGTATGGATGAGAGGTATGGATGAGGGGTATGGATGAAGAGGTATGGATGAGAGCGGTATGGATGAGAGAGGGCATGGATGAGAGAGGTTTGGGGATGAGAGAGTAGATGAAGAGGTATGGATTGAGAGAGGTATGGATGAAGAGGTATGGATGAGAGGTGTGGATGAGAGAGGTATGGATGAAAGAGGTATGGATGAGAGAGGTATGGATGGAAGAGGCATGGATGAGAGGTGTGGATGAGAGAGGTATGGATGAAAGAGGTATGGATGAGAGAGGTATGGATGGAAGAGGATGGTGAGAGAGGTGTGGATGAGAGAGTATGGATGAAAGAGGTATGGATGAGAGAGGTGTGGGAGTGAGAGAGGTATGATGAAGAGGTATGGATGAAGGGAGGTAGGATGAGAGAGGTGTGGATGAGAGAGGTATGGATGAGAGAGGTATGGATGAAAGAGGTATGGATGAGAGAGGTGTGGATGAGAGAGGTATGGATGAGAGAGGTATGGATGAAAGAGGTATGGATGAGAGGTGTGGATGAGAGAGGTATGTGAGAGAGGTATGGATGAAAGAGGTATGGATGAGAGGTGTGGATGAGAGAGGTATTGATGAGAGAGGTATGGATGAGAGGTGTGGATGAGAGTATGGATGAGAGAGGTATGGATGAGAGAGGTGTGATGGTATGGTGAAAGAGGTATGGATGAGAGAGGTATGGATGAGAGAGGTATGGATGAGAGAGGTATTAATGAGAGGGTATGGATGAGAGAGGTATGGATGAGAGAGGTGTGGATGAGAGAGGTATGGATGAGAGGTATGAATGAGAGAGGTATGGATGAGAGAGGTATGGATGAAGAGGTATGGAATGAGAGAGGTATGGATGAAAGAGGTATGGATGAGAGAGGTATGGATGAGAGAGGTATTAATGAGAGAGGTATGGATGAAAGAGGTATGGATGAGAGAGGTATGGATGAGAGAGGTATGGATGAGAGAGGTGTGGATGAGAGGTATGAGGGATTATGGATGAGAGAGGTATGGATGAAAGGGGTATGATGAGAGAGGTATGGATGAGAGAGGTATGGAGGAAAGAGGTATGGATGAGAGAGGTATGGATGAGAGAGTGTGATGCAGTAGCCGTGCTGTGATGCTGCGATGCCGCCTAGCTCAGGAGATGGCGGTGATGCTGCACTGGTGTGTGAGGAATCCTGGATGGTGTGCCAGGACAGGAGAATCTACTATGAAGGAGCTGCCATCACAAGAGGTGTGGATGAGAGAGGTATGGATGATAGAGGTATGGATGAGAGGTATGGATGAGAGAGGTGTGTGTGGTCTGGATGGAAAAGTATATATAGTCATAAATATATTAAGAAAACTTTAAGTCTGCCATTTAGTAGAGAGATGAAGCGAGATCCTCTTTGTATTAACTTCTAGAGGACATGAAAGCCAGGGAGACTCGCCACACCTGCGGCCAACCCTGAGGCCCTGATTCACTTGGCATCCTGGTCGACCAGGCTGTTGCTGCTAGCGTCTCGCTGCTTCACATGGCCATAACAACCCTGTTGATCAGTCACGTATTGCATGTGGATAACTAGAAAGATGATAACTGTTGTTGAACGAGAGGCGAGATTGAGTTAATTACTTCAGTGTTGTTATATGGACACAGATGCAACTGATGTGACATTTTATTGAGGCAACGTTTCGCTCTCCAAGAGCTCTGTCTCCAGCAGCAGAAGCATCATTGACAAACAGTAACATCAACAACAAGAGCACCTCTATTTCGCGTACGTCAGACAAAAAATATTTGCCTGAAAATATGTTTTCGAGCTGTCCGTCTGACCCCTACTGCCGTCATGACGGCTCTTGGTATCTTCATCAAGCCGGGGAGTGGAGAGAGGGAGGGAGGGAGAGAGAAGGAGGGAGAGAGAGAGAGGGGGACGGAGGGAGAGAGAGGGACAGAGGGAGAGAGAGGGACGGAGGGAGAGAGAGACGGAGGGAGAGAGAGACGGAGAACTGCTATTATTATTATTGAGTAAGCTCTAATACCTTAGGGGTGAGGGGTGGCTCTAATTTTGGGGGGATCAAAGAGCCTTCAGCATCAATAATCAACTCCACCCACCCCCACCTTCCTCCATTATCTGGAAGAGGTTCCGGGGGTCAGCGCCCCCGCGGCCCGGTCTCTGACCAGCCTCACCATTAAGTATCATTTCGCCAAGAAATTCTTTAGTGACCTGTATAAAAATTAAAGAAACAAACGATGATACACATGCTGAGTTTATCTCACACAAAGTATTGGAATACTGATGGGTCCAAGACCTTTCAATTGATATGTAAATTCTGGCCCTAACGACAGCCGCTAACTGCAGGGTAAAGAGGAACCAACAAGCAATAAAGCTCATCAAAGCATCGGTCGTAAAGTTAATAACAGCTCTCTGATCAAGACATAATACTGTCGCTATTCAAAAACCACGAGGAGATGTTGGAGCATAAAATTATGTGGCTTCATAATAGATCCTTGAGCCTTAGATTGATGTTGGAGCCTCAGACCAGTGAACGATCAGTTCTTTTATGTTGAAGTCTGAGTTACTGTCCACATACTCCCACTAATGTCCACATATTCCCATGCATAAGCACAGGCTACCAAATTCACCCATATATGTACTTGTACTTCAAAGTACCCACTTGCTTTCACACTTGTTAGCAGTTTCACAAACATGTGCAAACACTATCACGCACAGGCAAACGTTACCCCCAACACACACACACACATATATAACTATGTATATATTACATATTCTTTGATAATGTGAGAAATCATGAAATCGCTTGGAAGTTCACTACTCTTTTCACAGTCATTGTTCTGCATATTATGATATTACCTGTTTGCTGTGATCTCATTCATGCATATATAATATATATATATATATTATATATATATATATATTATATATATATATATATATATATATATATATATATATATATATATATATATCCATACATATGTTTATGTTCAAACTTACACGCATGAATCCACATGGCGAGAAATATAAAGTTCAACATGGTCTTCACAACAGTGAGGACAAACAAGCATTTCCTGTCGGTCGTGTTGCTTTGGTCTCTCTTGTGGCAAATCTTTACTGGCGACTTCCTTTCTTTATCCTCTATCCCTATACTTGTCCTGCCCACCTCATTTATATATATATATATATATATATATATATATATATATATATATATATATATATATATATATATATATATATATATATATATATATGTATATATATATGTATATATATATATATGTATATATATATGTATATATATATGTATATATATATATTATTTTTTTTTTTATTATCACACCGGCCGATTCCCACCAAGGCAGGGTGGCCCGAAAAAGAAAAACTTTCACCATCATTCACTCCATCACTGTCTTGCCAGAAGGGTGCTTTACACTACAGTTTTTAAACTGCAACATTAACACCCCTCCTTCAGAGTGCAGGCACTGTACTTCCCATCTCCAGGACTCAAGTCCGGCCTGCCGGTTTCCCTGAATCCCTTCATAAATGTTACTTTGCTCACACTCCAACAGCACGTCAAGTATTAAAAACCATTTGTCTCCATTCACTCCTATCAAACACGCTCACGCATGCCTGCTGGAAGTCCAAGCCCCTCGCACACAAAACCTCCTTAACCCCCTCCCTCCAACCCTTCCTAGGCCGACCCCTACCCCGCCTTCCTTCCACTACAGACTGATACACTCTTGAAGTCATTCTGTTTCGCTCCATTCTCTCTACATGTCCGAACCACCTCAACAACCCTTCCTCAGCCCTCTGGACAACAGTTTTGGTAATCCCGCACCTCCTCCTAACTTCCAAACTACGAATTCTCTGCATTATATTCACACCACACATTGCCCTCAGACATGACATCTCCACTGCCTCCAGCCTTCTCCTCGCTGCAACATTCATCACCCACGCTTCAACCCATATAAGAGCGTTGGTAAAACTATACTCTCATACATTCCCCTCTTTGCCTCCAAGGACAAAGTTCTTTGTCTCCACAGACTCCTAAGTGCACCACTCACTCTTTTTCCCTCATCAATTCTATGATTCACCTCATCTTTCATAGACCCATCTGCTGACACGTCCACTCCCAAATATCTGAATACGTTCACCTCCTCCATACTCTCTCCCTCCAATCTGATATTCAATCTTTCATCACCTAATCTTTTTGTTATCCTCATAACCTTACTCTTTCCTGTATTCACCTTTAATTTTCTTCTTTTGCACACCCTACCAAATTCATCCACCAATCTCTGCAACTTCTCTTCAGAATCTCCCAAGAGCACAGTGTCATCAGCAAAGAGCAGCTGTGACAACTCCCACTTTGTGTGTGATTCTTTATCTTTTAACTCCACGCCTCTTGCCAAGACCCTCGCATTTACTTCTCTTACAACCCCATCTATAAATATATTAAACAACCACGGTGACATCACACATCCTTGTCTAAGGCCTACTTTTACTGGGAAAAAATTTCCCTCTTTCCTACATACTCTAACTTGAGCCTCACTATCCTCGTAAAAACTCTTCACTGCTTTCAGTAACCTACCTCCTACACCATACACTTGCAACATCTGCCACATTGCCCCCCTATCCACCCTATCATACGCCTTTTCCAAATCCATAAATGCCACAAAGACCTCTTTAGCCTTATCTAAATACTGTTCACTTATATGTTTCACTGTAAACACCTGGTCCAACACACCCCCTACCTTTCCTAAAGCCTCCTTGTTCATCTGCTATCCTATTCTCCGTCTTACTCTTAATTCTTTCAATTATAACTCTACCATACACTTTACCAGGTACACTCAACAGACTTATCCCCCTATAATTTTTGCACTCTCTTTTATCCCCTTTGCCTTTATACAAAGGAACTATGCATGCTCTCTGCCAATCCCTAGGTACCTTACCTTCTTCCATACATTTATTAAATAATTGCACCAACCACTCCAAAACTATATCCCCACCTGCTTTTAAACATTTCTATCTTTATCCCATCAATCCCGGCTGCCTTACCCCCTTTCATTTTACCTACTGCCTCACGAACTTCCCCCACACTCACAACTGGCTCTTCCTCACTCCTACAAGATGTTATTCCTCCTTGCCCTATACACGAAATCACAGCTTCCCTATCTTCATCAACATTTAACAATTCCTCAAAATATTCCTTCCATCTTCCAATACCTCTAACTCTCCATTTAATAACTCTCCTCTCCTATTTTTAACTGACAAATCCATTTGTTCTCTAGGCTTTCTTAACTTGTTAATCTCACTCCAAAACTTTTTCTTATTTTCAACAAAATTTGTTGATAACATCTCACCCACTCTCTCATTTGCTCTCTTTTTACATTGCTTCACCACTCTCTTAACTTCTCTCTTTTTCTCCATATACTCTTCCCTCCTTGCATCACTTCTACTTTGTAAAAACTTCTCATATGCTAACTTTTTCTCCCTTACTACTCTCTTTACATCATCATTCCACCAATCGCTCCTCTTCCCTCCTGCACCCACTTTCCTGTAACCACAAACTTCTGCTGAACACTCTAACACTACATTTTTAAACCTACCCCATACCTCTTCGACCCCATTGCCTATGCTCTCATTAGCCCATCTATCCCCCAATAGCTGTTTATATCTTACCCTAACTGCCTCCTCTTTTAGTTTTATAAACCTTCACCTCTCTCTTCCCTGATGCTTCTATTCTCCTTGTATCCCATCTACCTTTTACTCTCAGTGTAGCTACAACTAGAAAGTGATCTGATATATCTGTGGCCCCTCTATAAACATGTACATCCTGAAGTCTACTCAACAGTCTTTTATCTACCAATACATAATCCAACAAACTACTGTCATTTCGCCCTACATCATATCGTGTTATACTTATTTATCCTCTTTTTCTTAAAATATGTATTACCTATAACTAAACCCCTTTCTATACAAAGTTCAAACAAAGGCTCCATTATCATTTACACCTGGCACCCCAAACTTACCTACCACACCCTCTCTAAAAGTTTCTCCTACTTTAGCATTCAAGTCCCCTACCACAATTACTCTCTCACTTGGTTCAAAGGCTCCTATACATTCACTTAACATCTCCAAAATCTCTCTCTCTCCTCTGCATTCCTCTCTTCTCCAGGTGCATACACGCTTATTATGACCCACTTCTCGCATCCAACCTTTACTTTAATCCACATAATTCTTGAATTTACACATTCATATTCTCTTTTCTCCTTCCATAACTGATCATTTAACATTACTGCTACCCCTTCCTTTGCTCTAACTCTCTCAGATACTCCAGATTTAATCCCATTTATTTCCCCCCACTGAAACTCTCCTACCCCTTCAGCTTTGTTTCGCTTAGGGCCAGGACATCCAAACTTCTTTTCATTCAATAACATCAGCAACCCATCTGTTTCTTGTCATCCGCACTACACCCACGCACATTTAAGCAACCCAGTTTTATAAAGTTTTTCTTCTTCTCTTTTTTAGTAATTGTATACGGGAAAAGGGGTTACTAGCCCATTGCTCCCGGCATTTTAGTCGCCTCATACGACACGCATGGCTTACGGAGGAAAGATTCTTTTCCACTTCCCCATGGACAATAGAAGAAATAAAAAAGAACAAGAGCTATTTAGAAAAAGGAGAAAAACCTAGATGTATGTATATATATATATGCATGTGCGTGTCTGTGAAGTGTGACCAAAGTGTAAGTAGGAGTAGCAAGATATCCCTGTTATCTTAGCGTGTTTATGAGACAGAAAATATATATATTATATATATTCGTATGTTAAACAGATGGAGTATATAAATATTGTATACTTATTTACTTCTTGTTACTCAAGCTGCTCTAGATTATTAATTTTTTCATAGTACTGGAGGCAGTCAGGTTTAATCCAAGGAAACGGAGGATAACACCAATTCCTATGATGAAGATCCATTCATGGGAGGATGCTGTGGAGGTGTCTCAGACCTCAGTGACTTGCACGAGATGATTAACTATTTTAATATCTTGCACAAACAACAATGTTATGAAGTCAGCGAGTGAGTGAAGCTGTGGTTCGAGGAACACTTCACATGTCATAATTGGAGGCTCTTGATGGAGTAAGCATAGTTATCAATCATCTCTTTCTGCTTATTATAACTGATCACACAGTAAGTACTTGATGTTTTTTCTTACGTATATATTCGTGCGCTGCTGTTCACAGGATGGATATAGAGTGAACAGTGAACTAGCCTTTTCGGTGGCAAAAACTAAATAATAATAGCAAGGTGCTAAGTCCCTTGTAATTGCATTACCACAGTTTCACTGGGGGTAATTCCATTTAACATGAGAGAGGGAGCGACGTGGTCCTCGGTGTGTCAAGACAACTTAGTGAGTTATGAAGAAGCTGGACAAACTGAAGGCTCTGTGGCCTGGGCCAGGAGTCACACCCACCACCAGAGCTCGTAAAGAATCCTGTTGAAGGATCTCTGGTGGAGGCGGCGGCGTCTTGTGTCCTGCTAGAAGGAAGTGTACTGACAGAGGAACCTCACAGTTCGGGCAGGTCCACCCAGGCGGCACTACCCTCCCCCTCGCCTGCTATGTATCCGCAAAATAAACTTTTCTTTGTGTAAAACCCAGAATGAGGAGGTATGCTTGAGATTGCTTGCACTTATATTTAGTTTTTAATGTCAGTTCAGTGACTCAAGCTTCTTATAGAGCAAGCATCACAGTAGAATTTTAAATCCTTCAAAATTTTGATGGTCATCTGTGTTTAACTAGTCCATTATATAACACTGTCCTCTAACACTGCTTACAAATTGATATTTTTCAGTTTGTGTTTTAGAGTTAACATCTAGATTGAGTAAACGTAAGTCATTAAGGACACATTTTGCCTGTAAACTAACATCAGTTATAATCTAAAACTTAGACTAAATTAAACTCTCAGTGTACACACAAAGATGCTCACTTGTCTGTTTTGGAAAGTAAAGGTCATATAATATTTAAGCATTAACTCAATACCAAATTCCTTCTAGAGGGGTTTTATCGATTCTGATGAAGGGTTTTTGATTCAGAGAGTTGGAGCTAGGTAAAAGGACACAAGTACAACTAATGCGACATTATGTCAACGTTTCGCTCTCCAGGAGCTTTGTCAAACCGAAACGTTGCAACAATAAATTGTCGCTTTAGTTACACTTGTGTTCATTTACCTAACATATTGTGGGTAATTCTACCAACATCATGACAACTGGAGCTAACCGTCCTACAGCTTGTGTCTTAAGACATGTGCAACTGTCGGGTATCTTTATTATTGATGAAACGCTTCGCCTACACGGTAGGCTTCTTCAGTCAGATACAAAGGGAGCAGTTGTAATGAAATAAAGATGATGTAAACAGTCCATCAACCTTGTAGAAAAAGTATTTGAGGTGGTCAGTCCCTCAGCCTGGAGAAGAGTTCAGCTCCATGATCTGGAACGATCCTCAAGCAGGCTTAGCTGTTTGAGGAAGCAATAATGTCGCACTCCAAGCACTTTTTCCTGCAGGTGATGATTATTATATTCACGAGGAAGCGCTAAATCAGTAGGGGAGTTTATACATTGCCTCGGAAATGGGAGGTAATCAGGTTTCATGTATGAGGAAGGGGATGGTAATTCCAGTTTCTTTGTGGAAACAACTGTCACCAGCAAGGAGAACTGAATGATGAAGATGTTGTTGAATCAGTGGGATTCACGTGTTCTTTAGTACTGCACGAGCTCTACATTTAAAAGATCTCTCCTACACGAGCTCTAGATTTAAAAGATCTCTCCTGCACGAGCTCTACATTTAAAAGATCTCTCCTACACGAGCTCTGCATTTAAAAGATCTCTCCTACACGAGCTCTACATTTAAAAGATCTCTCCTACACGAGCTCTACATTTAAAAGATCTCTCCTACACGAGCTCTAAATTTAAAAGATCTCTCCTAAACGAACTTTACATTTAAGAGATTTCTCCTACACGAGCTCTAAATTTAATTAAAAGATCTTTCCTACACGAGCTCTAAATTTAAAAGATCTCTCCAACACGAGCTCCACATTTAAAAACTCGGTTGACCCATCTACGCCAGTTATCTCTCCACCGCAGTGTTTTTACACAGTACCGCGCGCGGAGTCACCCTCTTAATGCACTACATTTCCCTCTAGTAGCAACTTTGAGTGTCCGGGACCATCATAGCGAACCATATCGTTAGCACTATCTCCAGCATCTCATCTCGGCTCTCACCTGCATCTTGACGTATCGTCCGAGACTCGGTGTGTTTATTCACATTTTGTGTTACAATGACATGTTGATCCTTACTCTTGGAGAAGCCGTGTTGATAACTCTCCTCCCAGACTTTGTAAATAGATTTTAAGACGACGCTAGGCAGATATTATTTACGCCCGCACACACACACACACACACACACACACACACACACGGCCAGGGGTCAGGAGCTGTGACTCGACCCCTGCAACCACAGCTAGGTGAGGTGATTACACATACACACAAACCACTGCGAAAACCATGTACGCAAGAGACTGACATGTATACACAGAAATACGTACACACATGAGAACATGTGAACACAGAAAACAAGTATTCACATCACAAACGCACACATAAGTACATGCCTGTATGTAGAGAGCACACACACTCAGAACAAGACGTGCACACGGGAAAACATACATGCACAAATGCCTACAAGAAGGCAGACACTTCTCTGAAATCCAGTCATTCTAATAGAAGGCTCTTGATCCAAGGAAATGAGGCTACTTGCACTTCCATGGATCAAACCTGATTACCCCGAACTGAGATGCTGTTATGAGCCTCGGTTATACATCTTAATCATAACAAAATTATTATATATCAAGCACATTTGGATTTGGAGGTAATGAAGTTTGATAAGAGGAACAGGAGAGTAGCTCCAATTAAATGGATCAAGAGTTATCCAGTATCACTGCAGCACTTGTGATGAAATAACTCATCTTAGTTGAAATTTAATCTGCTTAAAGCAAGACAGGTTCTGAGCTGACTTTTTATTGAAGGGTAAGTCACAGTACCGTGGCTGGAACATTGTCCCTGGAGCAGTATCGTGGCTGCAACACTATCGTTCCTGGAACAGTGTCTTGGCCTGAGAAATACCGTGGCTGGAACAATATCGTTCCTGAAAAACATTGGCTTGAAAAATACCGGGGATGGAACAATAGCGTTCCTGGAGCAATACCGTTGCTGGAACAGTACCGTGAGTGGAACAGGTCACAGCTAACTCACACTTTGTAGATAAAGTTTCAGATAACGCCTGTCAGTCCATCCTGATCCAGTACTAAATCTTCTTTCACCCACGCATTAACAGCGGTCCAGTACGCACCGGGACGGTGCCTAAAGTACTTGTGGTCCAACAGTTACTGGCACTTCTGTGTACACTTGCTCCTCCTCTCTGATTGTTATTATTTTATTGATATTTATTATTATTTTATAATAATAATAATAGTATTTTTATAATCATTATATTTAAGGGGAAGTGCTAAACACACAGGGGCCATACGGCGTCTCAGGATTGAGAAGCAAATTGGTTTAAATCCTAGAAAGGGGAAGTCAGTTCTAGTTGTTGGGCTGAGGTCGTCCTCTCCCTCACTTGCACCAGAGTATCGTCCTCTCCCTCACTAACACCAGAGTGTCGTCCTCTCCCTCACTAACACCAGAGTGTCGTCCTCTCCCTCACTTGCACCAGAGTATCGTCCTCTCCCTCACTAACACCAGAGTGTCGTCCTCTCCCTCACTAGCACCAGACTGTCGTCCTCTCCCTTACTAGCACCAGAGTGTCGTCCTCTCCCTTGCTAGCAACAGTGTCGATCCTTCCCTTACTAGCGCCAGAGTGTCGTCCTCTCCCTTACTAGCGCCAGTGTCGTCCTCTCCTTCACTAGCACCAGTGTCGTCCTCTCCCTTACTAGCACCAGAGTGTCGTCCTCTCCCTTACTAGCACCATTCCTCTCTCACAGAAGTGTCGTCCTCTCCCTTACTAGCACCAGAGTGTCGTCTCCTACTAGCCAGTCCTCTCCCTCATTAGCACCAGAGTGTCGTCCTCTCCCTCATTAGCACTAGAGTGTCGTCCTCTCCCTCGCTAGCACAAGAGTATCGTCCTCTCCCTCACTAGCACCAGAGAGTCGTCCTCTCCCGCATTAGCACCAGAGTGTCGTCCTCTCCCTCACTAGCACCAGAGTGTCCTCTCCCTCACTAGCACCAGAGTGTCGTCCTCTCCCTCACTAGCACCAGAGTGTCGTCCTCTCCCTCACTAGCACCAGAGAGTATTCCTCTCCCGCATTAGCACCAGAGTGTCGTCCTCTCCCTCACTAGCACCAGAGTGTCGTCCTCTCCCTCACTAGCACCAGAGTGTCGTCCTTTAAGAGTGCAAACCTTCTAATATTACTCACTTGGACCATAAAACTTCGCTAGATTAATTTCTGCCACACTTGAGAGGAACCAATTTCCACATAATTACCAATGACGTCACTAATTGCCTGCATATTACGAGACTATGAGGTGACTTATGTCCTTTGAAGTGGGTGTATTAGGGGCCCTCCCAGCCAGCTATTTTGGACATTATCATAAAACAAACACACACACCTGCAGGCTGCTGCTGGTTGCTGCCTCTCAATGAAGCTCTGTGGCACTAATAAGTAGAGGAGCCATGGAAGCCTTCTTGCAGGAGCAACACATGCAGACACACTGCACCTCCTGCTACAGTGCTCCTTGTGCATGGCTGTCTGTTGGTATGGCTGTCTCCACACACATAAACACACACAAATGCTGCGAGGAATTGACAAGGTGGACAAAGACAGGATGTTCCAGAGAGGGGACACAGCAACAAGGGGTCACCATTGGAAGCTGAAGACTCAAATGAGTCAGAGGGATGTTAGGAAGTATTTCTTCGGCCACAGAGTTGTTAGGAAGTGGAATAGTCTGGAAAGTGACGTAGTGGAGGCAGGATCCATATAATAGTTTTAAGCTGAAGTATGATAAAGCTCATGGAGCAGGGACAGGGTAAACCTAGTAGCGACCATTGAAGAGGCAGGGTCAGGAACTATGACTCGACCCCTGCAACCACAATAAGGTATACACACATACACACACACTCTCTCTCTCTCTCTCTCTCTCTCTCTCTCTCTCTCTCTCTCCTCTCTCTCTCTCTCTCTCTCCTCTCTCTCTCTCTCTACATCTTACTTATGCATAATAAAAACATTACTGATCCACCTTTAATAAAAATTCTGTATAAATCAATGTAGAAGTGTGTTACAAAAAACGCGATATCTAATAATGATAGAGATCTCCAGTGAATACTAGAAAGGTCTGCCCTTGTAGCATCCAGCCTGTTACTGGGTTTCTGTAACAAGTAGTCAGTATCCTGGTCCAATTATTCATTAGAATTTAATAGTAAGATACAATAGTGCTTCAGGATTACAACTGGTAGGCTACTAACTAAAGAAATTAATATTTAATAAGTTTATTAATAAAGATAAAGTGGTCTAGGTGGACAATATGAAAGTAAATCAAAGTAATCAATTTAACATAATATAGGATATAAGTTGCTACACTTCTCTCATGTACAGTAGTATTGTGCTGAAGGCACATATGTCTTTATGGCTTTTAAGTACCGTCTGGTACAGTGTCAGCATTTAAGAACATAATACTAATATATACAAGTGAGTATGTGTGTAAGTGCTCTAAGTAGTTCGCTATGTCTCAAGACTCGACTAGACTTAACCAGTGACTGACTAAAAGTCCTCACATAAACAAACTTCTTGACCAACCTGGCAATCAGAACAGCTTGCTTGAACAGTAAAACGACCGATTCGCCGAACAGCAATATAACAAGCAGCAGCAACACAGAATCAGGAACAAGGAGATAACATAACGACACTAAGTAGGGACCATCTGCAGACCCTACACAAAAGTCACCAAAACTCCCATACTACTGAATCTAAGTTCAACATAAGAAAATCCCCGACTGTGACAGTACACAGATACCAGTGCAAATTAGTTCAGAAGCTACAGCTCAGGACCTGAGTTTCTCAGTGTCAGTGTGACACACAACCTCAGTAAAACGTCGAAAATCACTAAGTCTAGGCTATGCTCAGTGAACAGAGTTACACAGAACTAACAACAAGAGAGAGCGACAGAAATGTTCCAACAAGGGCCAGCAAGGAGAGCTGGAGAGGGATGTGTTGCTGGAATCATCGTCAACCAGAGAGAGGCTCTCGAAGGCAAAGCAGTCTCTCACCCAGGTGAGGTGTGATCACCCCACCCTGATCACGTGACTCTCCGTGGACTGCTGCTGCCCAGCAACTACAGAGAAGCCGGCAGCGAAACAAGCGGACAGGTAGTTACAGTCGTTAGACAATGCCGTCAGCTACTAAACACACTCGAGCAATACGCACTGAATAATGTATAAATGTTACATCCTACCTAATAATATAACTAAGTCAAATAATAATATAAGGCAATATATTTACGATTTAGCTAATATCGCAAATATCAGCAATATAAAATTATATGAACAGGTAATATACATTATATACATTGTGACCCATTCAGGAGTCGCAATAAAGTGTAAGGAAATTTTTCTATATGTTTGTACTATTGTAAATAGTTAAAGAAGTGTATGTATGGGTTGGGGTTTTTTATTGTCCGTTTCACTGCGTGAAGTGTTGACCTCAGAGCCATCTGTGAACCATAAGTCAAACTTGGAGTATGATGCAGCTGGTGACGTGGAAGTATCTCTTCCTATTTTCTACACACTGGGTCTATCTTCACTTCACTCTCCACGATCTTCTTGGAATACGTAAGGAGCTCTATCCATTGGAGATAAATGGTTTAAAATACCAACACGATGGAAAAATAAACACAAATATAGTATAATGCCATTCTTTCTTTACCTTTCGCTCACACCGCGGGCTTTATCAAGTCACAAACAGATCTACTTGGGTATTGGATAGCGTTGAAAATGGGCTAGGCAAATATTCTGTTTGTGGGATGGATTTGTGAAGGACCTGCCCAGTATGGGCCAACAGGCCTACTGCAGTGTTCCGCCTTTCTTATATAAAGAGTACATGAGTACATATAGTGTGGAGAGTCAGGTGGAGAATGTTACCAGGAAACTTCATCGTTATCCTACATAACAACATACACACTCGCCCGTCCCGTGTAGGTCAATCTCAAACCAACCTACACAACATTCTCCACCTGACTCTTCAAAGTATATATACTTATGTATGTCCTCTTTACGCAGGTAGATCTGTTTGTGACTTGATAAAACCCGCTGTGTGGGCGAAACGTTGTCATTAAAGGATCGCATTACACTGCATTTGTGTTTACTTTTCCAGCTCTACCCGTTATTAGATATTGTGAACGTCGGCCTTCAGCCGTTGTTGACATTTTAGTGTGCTTCTGGCAATCCCTGGTTGGTCTCTTTTTAACCCACAGGTCAGTTACGCGTTTTCTCGTGCTGGAAACCAGCACGAGAAAACATCATTGCTTTATTAATAATAGAAGCTACGACTGTCTGGTGATACAATTGTTCTTCAGTGTTTATAATTGGGATCCCATTCCGGATGATAACTACACTAGTTGGAGTTGTGTATCTAAACACCAGCTTGAGGCTCCCGGTGTAGGTTGCATACCTGACGTCTCTTCAAGAACCAGTGTTGGGTTTTGGCTTGATTATTCATTCTGGACTGGACTTCATCCAGCTGTGGTTCTTCATGCGCGGTTAATCTCTTCTCTCGGCGACCAGCACTGTGCATCTCGTACTTCTCTAACTCGAGGTTAGAGAAGTGTAAGAGAGTAAGAGCAGAGAGTAAGAGGAACTCAAGAGCTCTCATCACAACATCGCCTTCATCACGCAGCAAGATCCTCCACCACCTTTGCGTTGGTCGCATCTTTTATTTTTCTCTTTTCTTTTTCAGTGAGTTGGGTTAGTTTGATTCACGTTTATTATTTAAAGATAAAATAAAATCTTAATCTTTCCCCTGTGTTATAAATATATCTTTGTTTATTCTAATGAGTTATTAAATACTGTTGAAGGGCTCATCATTCAGTGAATTGAACTAAACCTTTCATTCCTTTGATCGAACCTGATTGCTTCCCATTTCCCAGGCTTTGTATAGCCCCTATTGATTTAGCCCTTGCCAATATAAAAATAATATTTTTTCTATTCGTTATTTGAGAAGGACCTGCAAGACCCTTCCATTTTACAAGAGGGAAAGATCATGGAAGAGACTAACATCCCTCATCTTCCACTGTTCGTCTCTGTAATGGACTGAAGAAGTCACTGGTTGGCGAAACGTTTCCCTAATAAAGATTTACAAATATTGCACAAGTGTCTGGCTCATCAACTTGTCGGTTTTCTAAACCATTAATAAAGGATCATCATTGGCTGGGCATCTCTAGTTTTGAAGGTTCTAATATTTTCCTCTCAGTTGTGATAATGACACCGTTGTGTTCCTTGAAGGTGAGATCATCTGACATTATCACTCCTGTGGTTCGTACGTTGGATTGCGTGCGGCCAGCAGTAACAGCCTCGTTGATCAGGCCCTGAACCACCGGGAGGCCTGGTCGTGGACCGGGCTGCGGGGGAGTTGATCCCCGGAATGCCCTCCAGGTAGACTCCAGGTAGGTACTTCACATTAATTTTATGCTCTATTAGGCCTTGAGAATTTGTTTTATACTCCCTTCTAGCTTCTGTTTTCCTCAAGTTTTCCATAGCGGAGTCACTGAAATTTATCCTCATTGACCCTCACTTTTTTTTTTGCGGCCGATTGAAAGACTTGGTTTATATCCGCTTGGAGATTTGCAGTGTCCTTGGTGGATGACGCTCTCATGCAAATTCTAGTATCGTCTGCAAATGAAGACACGGTGCTATGGTTTGCATCTCTATGTTAGATATGAGGATGAGGAAAAGAATGGGGGCGAGTACCGTACCTTGTGGAACAAAGCTTTTCACTGTGGCAGCCTTAGACAAACTCTGAGAGAGACAGCCAAAGTATCTTTGTTAAAACAAATGTGAATTATTTCTTTAATCTGACTAGAGAGTCTAGCACAGACGTCAACACTTGGTGGACGCGTCCCAATCCCCAGTCACGACCGCGACTTCCACTTCCGCTACTAATTGCTAAACTAACGTTGGGTTCAGCGAGGTGATCTGCTGGTGGGTACTGATCGCCTGAAACCCCAGGTGGAGTGAGGAGGGGAATGAGTTGGTTGGGGTGAGGATGTCTTAAGCAAGGTGAGGACTGGAACGCCTAGTGAAGTAATGAGGAATGAGTGAAATGTCCTCTCGTTGGTGAGTGACGGATGACATATTGGAGGCTGGAGAGGGAAGGGAGGGGGAAGTGAAGGAAGAGGGATAGGTTGAGAGGAAGGAGAAAAGAATATGGAGAAGGAAGTTGGTAGAAAGAGGGAGAGGGAGAAATGAGTAGAGGATGGGAAGAAGAAAGGGGTTAAGGGATAAATAGAAAAGCGAGAGAAAATGGGCAGGAAGAAGAGAGAGAAGAGAAGGCCCGGAGATGGAAGCAGCTGAAGGTAGTGATATTTTTTCATCTACAATATAGTATCATGACGCGGTTCAAAGTTAACACACTGGAGGAGAGATAGATAGATAAAGAGAGAGAGAGAGAAAAACTGAGAGCCAGAAAGCGAAAGCTTAGAGAATTTAGACAGATAAAAGTGAATGGTCTAAGAGACTTGAATGCCAAAGTGGAAGACACTGTTGACATTATTGTGAAGGTTGTTAATGACAATCTTGGACCTTTATTAAGAGATAGATATATAAATATATAAATGGTGGATGGGGGTACGACCTGTGTTCTTGACTGGAGATTCACAACCTCAGAGAAGAGAATACATGTACTTCAGAAAAATCCTAGAGGTGTGTGTGTGTGTGTGTGTGTGTATATATATATATATATATATATATATATATATATATATATATATATATATATATATATATATATATATATATATATATATATGTGTGTGTGGTGTGTTGTTTATTTGTATGTAACAATATGGTCCCCGTCAGTTATAGCTAGCTTTGCTTGTTTTATATTACGTTATATGGTACTGTATATTTTACGTGGCTGTGGAGCAGGCGTGAATAACAAGCTGGGACTTCAGTGTTGTGGGTCACCTCTGGGTTTAGTTTAGGAGTATCGGGATCCATAAATCGCCGTTAAGAGCACATTGAATGAAGCCATTTGTATGAGGAGTCTCCATCTTGGCCGAGGTGATGAATCAGCCACTGACGCCACCATCAAAGACCCGCCCAGATGATTTACTGTCCAGCTGCTCAAGTGTACCAAACTCAAACTCGGGAGACGAGTTGGTGCGACGGTACGCCATGTACCTTGCATGCTGGCACAGTCAGCATCATTCATCTGCAATATTCTCCCAGCCTCCTTACGGCCCTCGGCTGTTAAGGCATCCGTACCCACCATGACGCCGCCTCTACACTAGCAGCTAACTCTCTACCGGTGATAGCGAGTTTGTCTTGTGATTAAGGGACAGAGCATCGAGCCGCCTCCGAGTTTAGTGCTTCATTTAAAGCATAAACACGAACTCAACTAGGAAAGTGTCTCATGACTAAGATCTTTGTAATATATTCCGTCCTGTGGTTAGGCTGGTGTACCCCAGCAAGCTTCTCCATGCCAACTCAGCAAATTATCTCCACAATACAGTTTTTAGTCTGAGATTGTAGATAAAAATCCGTATGTACTCTCGTTAACCCTATTGGGGCCTAATTCTTAGGCCTTTCCATTTGCTCTTGCGCTACCGTCTAGGGATGGATCTGTAGTGCACAATAAACTAGCCATTTCTACTAAAAATAATAATTCGAGAGATATGGTGAGCCGTTTTGTGGATCCAAGAGTTGGGTGCGGACAGTATGTATGGAGCAACCAATATGCTCTCAACACCCTTAAAGGTAAAGTTTGCTTCGGTTTATCAAAAAAGAAAGTTAAGACATCCAAAGAATACTTTAACCTTTTAGATCACAAATGAACACAAGAGGCTTGGCAGACAGTGCAATTTTATAAGTGTAAAGAGACCACGACTCACCAACACCGTCCTTTCATTCATAAAGGACATTAACAACAGACCCCTGGCTGTCTTCAGGATGGAATTCGACAATTTCTTAAATCCGTTCCTGATTACCCGGGCTGTGGTGCATACGTTGAAGCTGCAGGCACTAACAGCTTGATCGATCAGGCCAGCAACCAGAAGGCCTGGTCTGGGACCAGGCCGCAGGGGCGGTGACCTCAGGAAGCGACAAGTAACTCGGCAATACACAGTATACACGACTTTAAGTTCAAACTAGGTAAACAAAATATGAACTACGGACACGGCGTCAACAACGAGTGGTGAAACACATTGAAAATCTCAGCTTCATAAATTAACTACGAAGGAGCCGTCTAAGCCGCGCCTTCCACAACAACCAAACTCTCTCTCTCTCTCTCTCTCTCTCTCTCTCTCTCTCTCTCTCTCTCTCTCTCTCTCTCTCTCAATTGATTTTCTCAGTCAGAAATATCGTAAATCTCTCTTGATATCCAGTTATCTTATGAATGATGGCGAGTGTTCAGACCCTTTGACGAGTGGGTCTAATGAAAGCCTTATAACCCGAGTCAAGTCGCCAATCGTGGCCATCAGTTGCAAGATAGCAGCGGCTTACTTTAGTTATCGCTTGAGAGTTGCATCTCTCAAGTGAACGATATCATGTGAAGGAGGTTGGCTTTTAGACTTGAGCTAGGCGTCTAACGTTTACTGAAGAAGTGCAGTTAAAACCCTCGAAAGCATCTTATTCAGGGATGAAATGTCCGAGGAACGGAAAGTTGGACAGTTAGCGTCATCTTACCTTGAGGAATTAAGGTGGTGTCATTGATGTTAGGAGTGTGTTGCTTGATGAGGCTCTTTATTACCCCTTGTGTGTGTGTGTGTGTTGGCTGATTCCCTGCTCCTCAGTCGTGTGTGTGTGTGTGTTGGCTGCTTCCCTGCTCCTCAGTTGTGTGTGTGTGTGTGTGTGTTGGCTGCTTCCCTGCTCCTCAGTCGTGTGTGTGTGTGTGTGTGTTGGCTGCTTCCCTGCTCCTCAGTCGTGTGTGTGTGTGTGTGTTGGCTGCTTCCCTGCTCCTCAGTCGTATGTGTGTGTGTGTGTGTGTTGGCTGCTTCCCTGCTCCTCAGTCGTGTTAGTTACCATTTGGTCCTAGGCACATGTCGATTAGACACTAGGCCTGTTGTATGTGCATGCGTATATATGTGTGTGTGTGTTAGTTACCACTTTGTCCTAGTGTGTGTGTGTGTGTGTGTGTGTGTGTGTGTGTTACGTGTGTGCGCGTCAACATTACTCACCTAGTTGTTTTTGCAAGGCTTGAATCATGACTCTTGGCTCCTCTTAACTATCATCGACCTAGTTCACTGATTTCTGGCCTTTAAACCCTGATCATACCTACTCATGAAGCTGTGTAGTGTGTTTGCCACCACTTTCTCATCTAGAGCATTCAGCTTACCCCCCTAATACTGAAAAAGTACTTCCCAAGGTATTTGTGTGCATGCGTATGTCAACCTGTGGCGTAACGACAACCACCATTCCTTCCTCCCTCCTTCCCTCTTCCCTCCCCTCCCTTCCTCCCTCCCTCTCTCCCTTCCTTAAATCACTCCTGAGTATGTTTATTAATTAAGAGAGTATCCTTCTTTACGAGGTGGGTGTTAGTAAGTCTTGTAATAAAACTGGCTATGCGTTGAGTGTGTCTCCAGGATAGTTTGTCAGTAACACCATTTACATTCCACTCCATAATACCTTACCAAAGTATCCTTAACACTCTAGCTTTAGCAAGAATGATAATAATAATATTAATAATAATAATAATAATAATAATAATACCTATGCCATTCTTCTTCTTTTCTTCTCCTTCCTATAATTCTCACTTTATCCCTTGTCCCTTTTCTTCACATTCCACTCTTCTTCGATAACTGCTTATCACTTTTCTTTCATGTTCCTCTTCCTTCTGTTGCGTAACGCATTTATTTCTGTATTTTTCCACTTTATTTTTGTCCTCTTTCGTCTCTGTTTATATTTTCAACATTTTTTTTACTTCGACCCGGTGTACAGCACCATTATGCACACCAGCCTTGTACACGGCCCCGTGTAGACCGCTTGTGTGCACCTCTGCCGTGTACACAGCAGGTTCACTAGTAATTCCACAGCCTCAAAGTTACTCCCACCACAAATTTCTCACTTCACTAAGCCCGCTCCATATCGTCATTCTTAACCCTTTTATCACCCCGTGAACTTATACCCAGGAGGGTGAGAGAGAGAGAGAGAGAGAGAGAGAGAGAGAGAGAGACTTGTATATCTCTTAGAGTAAGATTCCTCTTCAAAGAAAAAGTACTTAACTGTATTTTAATGATCTATCATCGTCATCTCTAGTTATTATTATTGTTATTATTATTATTATTATTATTATTATTATTATTATTATTATTATTATTATTATTGTTATTATTATTATTATTATTATTTTCAATTTTTATATTACTGTCACTTTTAACATTGTAGATTAGAAAACGTTTCGGTACTGAGACCTTGATGGATTTTATTCACGATGTATTTCTTGTTCATGCAGTCACTTCATGCAGCCAGTTCACACAGTCAGTTCATAGTCACTTCATGTAGTCAGTTCAGTCATTTCATGTAGTCAGTTCACAGTCAGTTCATATAGTCAGTTCACAGTCAGTAAACACAGTCGGTTCACACAGTCAGTTCACACAGAAGTTTGTTTGGGGTATTAAGATGTGTTATGCCACACCAGTTAATTTATTTCATTAATAAGTTGACTGGTAATATTTACACCATTATATAGATAACCCAGAATATTTCGACCACTGTAGAGCTCGTTATCGAGCGCTGCAACGTGATTAAAATAACACACACACAAACGCGTGTAACTACAAGGGCCAGAAAAAATGGGTGTGTCCAACACAGGAGCACCTCGTGAAGTGGGGTGAGGTCAAGTTAATCACCTGGGAAAGCGAGCTAGGCTGACATAAGTGTTTAGAGGCCACCGTGATGGCAGTCAGCAACACCATCCCACAAAAATCTTGTGGCTATACTATTTCCTAGATCTTGGCAACCCAATTACACTCCAACCAGGATGTTACCCGTAAACTGCACCACCCAGTCAGGTCACCCCTACTGCCTGCCTCCCTACACACACATATATATATATATATATATATATATATATATATATATATATATATATATATATATATATATATGTCGTGCCGAATATGTAAAATTGGTCAGTTAGCAAGAACTCATTTAAAATTGAGTCCTTTTTAAAAAATTCTCTTATACGTTTAAAGATATATTTTTTTCATTAATGTTAATGTAAAAAATTTTAATTTTGCTCCAAGAGAATCTTAGAAAACTTACCTAACCTTATTATAACAAGAACAATTTATTTTAGCCTAACCCAACTAAATATATTTTAGATTTGTTTACAATAATTTAATACTAAACAAACACAGTGAAATATATTTTTTTCGTTAGGTTCAGAATGATTTTGGCGAAATTATTGCATACACAAATTTTCGCTTGTCCTATATAGCAAGATGAGCGTTGCTATTTAAGCCAAGATCGCAAGTTCTGCCTATTCGGCACGACATATAATATATATATATATATATAATATATATATATATATATATATATATATATATATATATATATATATATATATATATATATATATATTATATATGTGGTGTGTGTGTGTGTGTGTGTGTGTGTGTGTGTTGTATGTGTAGTTACTTGGTGTGCCTTTCATCCTGATTTTATTTTCTGTATATATTGCGTGTTTTCGTGATCTCTGTACAAGGGCTGAAGATGGTACCTCTGGTGAAAATTTTCTTCAGTGTCTTGAACGGTGCATAAGTGTCTGTCCATGCACATATTACATCTATGAGAAACTTAATATTATTCAGGCAGTGTCTAGTCTCTGCCAGAGTTTTTTATCAAGTCAATATAATTTACCTGAAAAACAGTTTATATTTTGCAGGTGAGAGGCGGCAACGATGGGTCGTTATTGATGGTAAGTACCATGATATATTTTTTTTGCTTACTAACAGCATTACCAAGAGTTCTGTCAGTTGGAAACTTCCCTGATTTTGCACGATGGTGTATAATGTTGAAATTATTGGGGGGGGGGGAGTTAAAACATTTTCTTTAAAATTTGTCACCTACCCTAATGCCAAGCACGGCTTCCCACCACTTAATTAAGTGATTGTGAGAGTTGCTGTGTTGAACGCACCTAACCTTTCCTTGCTTCTCTTTCTATAAGTTTCTTTCTCCAGGTTTATTCTGTTGAGCTGAAAAAAACTCTTTCACAGTAAAACTTTGCTGAAATAAAATTTCCTGTAGCATAAATTTGTCTTTATTACATATAAACTGTTAGTATTCATATACTGTATTAAAGAGAGAGAGAGAGAGAGAGAGAGAGAGAGAGAGAGAGAGAGAGAGAGAGAGAGAGAAAGAGAGAGAGAGAGAGAGAGAGAGAGAGAGAGAGGTGGAGGGTGAGCAGCCTGAAGCAACACAGACACCCACCAGCCTCACTAACTCTCTGTAATTACCAAAACTGCGGAGTTATTATGACACAGCTGTATTAAACCATAATCATAGGCTTTATTAATCTCCATTACCGACTGCTCTTCCCACCCACCTAACCAAGTTTCTGTGGTCGTGGTTTATGTGAGGCCCTTCACTACTACGTCTCGTGTTCAGAGTGAAATTCTTGCAGACATCGTTAAGTGTGCGCAACTACATCACCTGCCTCGCTGAGAATTCCTGAAGATACTTGGAGAACCTCCATCAACTGCTTAGGGAGAATTGCCTTTTACTTAGAATTATTCCACCGTGCACTTGAGTAGGAATTCTGAAAGGTGCGTTTAAGGAGAGAGAGAGAGAGAGAACTTTCTCAGTTCGCGGTGGTGTTGGTTGGAATATTCCTGGAGTTCACCGTAGTGCTGGTTCTAATATTCCTGGAGTTCACCGTAGTGCTGGTTGGAATATTCCTGGAGTTCACCGTAGTGTTGGCTGGAATATTCCAGGAGTTCACTGTAGTGCTGGTTGGAATATTCCTGGAGTTCACCGTAGTGCTGGTTGGAATATTCCTGGAGTTTACCGTAGTGCTGGTTGGAATATTCCTGGAGTTCACCGTAGTGCTGGTTCTAATATTCCTGGAGTTCACCGTAGTGCTGGTTGGAATATTCCTGGAGTTCACCGTAGTGTTGGCTGGAATATTCCAGGAGTTCACCGTAGTGCTGGTTGGAATATTCCTGGAGTTCACCGTAGTGCTGGTTGGAATATTCCTGGAGTTTACCGTAGTGCTGGTTGGAATATTCCTGGAGTTCACCGTAGTGCTGGTTGAAATATTCCTGGAGTTTCACCGTAGTGCTGGTTGGAATATTCCTGGAGTTCACCGTAGTGCTGGTTGGAATATTCCTGGAGTTCACCGTAGTGCTGGTTGGAATATTCCTGGAGTTCACCGTAGTGCTGGTTGGAATATTCCTGGAGTTCACCGTAGTGCTGGTTGGAATATTCCTGGAGTTTACCGTAGTGCTGGTTGGAATATTCCTGGAGTTCACCGTAGTGCTGGTTGAAATATTCCTGGAGTTCACCGTAGTGCTGGTTGAAATATTCCTGGAGTTCACCGTAGTGCTGGTTGTAATATTCCTGGAGTTCACTATGGTGTTGGAATATTCCCAGCGAGTACTTAGTGACGCTGGATGTAAAATTCGCGAAGTAAAGAGTTAGGTGCCTTTGCAACACTTCCTTGTGACGCAAGATACTTGAACCTTGTGACGCATGATACTTGAAAACTCTGGAATGAGAGTTGCGATATTCATTATTACTCGTCTTGTAAACATCAGGACACCATCGTTATCGCAAGTCACACTTCACACACGGTAACAGAGAATTAAAATCTGTGATGATGTTTTCCTTGTCAGGATAGAGGAAAATGTCTTTAGTCAAGAGTCTTCATCAGGTTATGACCTGTTCTGTGGTTTAAGAATCCGCTGGCTCACAGAAGCTAGATTTTCCAACCTATCTGAACAACATTAGGTTTTGCCATCCTGTGGAAGGTAGCGCAATATCATATACTGTACATACATAAAAGAACTAGGAACTAGGCCCCAAAAGGGCCTAAGGTTATTATTATTATTATTATTATTATTATTATTATTATTATTATTATTATTATTATTATTATTATTATTATTATTATTGTTATTGTTGTTGTTGTTGTTGTAGATAAGCTGTAAAGCCGTTAGGGTGTTCCTTCTGCTGCATTTATATCACCCATCAAATTCTCCAAGAAAACATCGTTATGTCATGTCGTAAAATCATTTGCTCTTCTTTTATAATATATCGTAGAACTGAGAATGATAACTTTTTTGCTTGTGCATGTAAGGCTTACAAGGTTTTGTCAGTGGCGCCCGAGCACTTCCTTGCCTCGCCTCTGGGACTGATAGTCTAGTTTCTTGGTATATTTGAGCCCCCGGTGATGCTTGCCACTCCCAGACACACAGATGAAACTTAACAGGGTAACATGTACGTGAGTCTCTTCAAGGAAGTTCCACATTGCTGAGGAATTGTACTCTCTCACACACTAACTCACACACACGAGAGAGAGAGAGAGAGAGAGAGTTTCATTGTCAGAAAAGTATGAAAACATTGTGGGTCAGGTCAACCTAGGAGGCGGGGTCAGGATTAGTGGTTTGCCCCCTGCCAACTCTTTTTCTTATACTATTACGCATAGACGTGACTATCGCGAGTTGTCGTGACTGTCATGTATAGTCATTACTTTACGTCAGCGACTACGTCATCGACTCCACTTTTAACGTAATAAACGATTATGAATGATTATTTCGCTCTTAAATTATGAAAATGGTGATAACAATTAGCGGGATTTACTTTCACGATATAATTCATAATAATTCCCAGAGTGGGCGTATAATTCACTATGACAGTATCGTAGTGAGCTCTCTATAATTATGTGGAGTATAATAAACTGTATTGGAAGAACTGGGAAAAGTTGTTAAAATTCGGGAATCATGAAACATTCCATGGGTATATATTTTTTCTCTCTATATACGAATGAATTCTATAAAACATAACAATTCTCTCTGGACTTCCTACTCATTTCTACAATATTGCAAGCTCGTGATGACGTGTTGGTTGCAACACGAAAGGCCTAGAGCTATCATTCAACTCCCCTGTGGTTGTTTTGCATCTTCTATCCCTTGTTTGCTTTTATTAACATGTATTAAACTAAGCAGTCAAGTAATCCTAGTCTTACCTATGCATTTCCATTTTACCGCCACCAACTTCCAGTGGGGAATACTGATACTCATGAACTTGAAGGCAAAAAGATGGATTTGTATATGAGGAGAGTGAAATGTAGAGATGTGGGAGGTGTATGTGTGGAGAGTTGCGCAATAAACTGGCTCTGAGTAATCCCGTATGACATGATGGCCTGTTGTCAGTATCAGAACTGACTCTAGTAATGACCCAACTCACGCCACGGGAGGTTCAACACTGGTCCTAATGACAGAGGTGCCGAGGGTCGCTGGTGTAGTGTTGGAGGAGGCGTGAACCCTATACCAGTCTGGTCAACATCAGGAGGTGGGTGGGGCTGCCTTGGTGACGCGACACTATCCTCCACACACCACCCTCAACCCAACACATAGGCGGGACCAGCAGCTAGCACTCAACCAGGTAACTATAGGGTATCATCATCCCCGGAGCCAGGTCTCAGACTAGTAAGTTTGTTCAGGTACAGGTACACATAAATACAGTTACATAAATTATCATACATAAAAAATTAAAAGGCACAATACCGTGAGTGGATCAACACATAAATACATAAATAACCCGTCTCTCCTGTGTGCCGGTAATTTGTGTATCATACATAGTAACATACGTGTAAATTACCTAGGATGACCCAGTGAAAATCAGAGAATATTACAGGAGAACAGTAAGAACTACTAACAAATACACGAGAAAGTAACGTGTATACTGAAATGTGAGTAGAAGTTTATGAATAAAAATGCTAGCAATTCTGTCAGAGAGGAAAGTATTTACCAGCTTCCCTTAAACACTCGTGTGATGGGAGTCATACCTCCCTGGACGGTTGGTGTCTGGCGTGCAGGGATGTGATACTGGGTTATGATAAACTTACTTACTTCTTATGGAACTTATTTGCGGTGTACAGATTGTCATTCTTTTGTAAATTCATTGTTTCCGTACTTCTTCAACAATGATTGGAGCCAGACACTTCCCTTCCTCCTGCACGATATCATCTTCCCCTCCCTTCCTCTAGCAGTAGTTGTCGAGCAGGACACCTCCCCTTCTGTGTGTCCACACACCGCCTGCAACCTGTCATCTGGGAAGGAAGGCATGACAGTCCACCCTCCCCTTCACACCCCGTCCCCATGGACTTCCTTTCTTCATCTTCCACCTCCCAAGCAGCTACCCAACCTGCTACCCCACCTGCACTACCCCAGCTGCCCCTCCTGCCAGGGGTCACCGTTTCTTAACACAAAAATAATAAATAATAATGGGTATTCTAGTCTGCATTTCTTGAAAAACTTCTCTCTTTATCGACGAAGATGTTATGTTTTCTTCTCAATGTGAAACTCTCACAAGTGTCAGAATAACTTTCGTCCACGGCGCTTTTTTCTTTGCATTTTTGGGGCTCAACTTTGCACGGTCGCTTCACTGAGGTACTTATCGGTAAGGACGCAGAGACGGGTAGAATCTCCATTCCTTGTTTCTACCCGTCTTCTTTTACCCGTCTTGCGTCTCCCCGTCTTTAAGATGAGTAGTAACACCACTCCTTACTTCTAACCGTCTTCGTGACGGGTAGTAACAGCACTACTCCTTGCTTCTACTCGTCTTTAAGACTGATAGTAACACCATTCCTTGCCTCTCCGTCTTCAGGACGGGTAGTTACACCACTCCTTGTCTCTCCCTGTCTTCAGGACGGGTAGTTACACTACTCCTTGCCTCTCCCCGTCTTTAAGACGGGTAGTAACACCACTCCTCCACTCCTTGTCTTTCCCCGTCTTCAAGACGGGTAGTAACACTACTTGCTTCTCTCTCACGACTGAAGGTTGTACTTACTGATTTTTAGATTTTTCCTCCGAAGTGGCAAGTTTATTATGCACCCGATATCCATCCTGTGGAGGGTAGCACAAGACCATATACACAAAAGGCCTAGGAACTAGGCCACGAAAGAGTTAACAGGAGTACATCTGATTTATATCTATAATTATCTTATCTGTTGCAAACAAATATAGGATCTTTGCTAAATATATTTGGTATCTTATTTTCATTAATAAGATACCTTGACATGTCATATAGACTATTATACGGTCTGTCTATTTTCCTCAGTATGTGGACAGTGAAGTACATAGTGTCCAAGATAATGACCATAAGGCTAACCACATATTTTGCATTTAGTTTGATCATCTGTGCATCTGCCAAAAAAAAACAGAAATCCTAAATGGCGTGTTTGTTTCATATATTTACAATGGCAGAGTTACTGCACTTCTTAAACAAACTGAGGTTCGAGGCTCACCCACTCCTTGCTCTGGATGATCACCAAGAGTTTACTGCGCTGTGACATTAAATTCTCAAACCTTCGGCACCTAGATTAACATCTGTATCTGCTGCATAAATTGACATGAAAACAACGAGATGAAATTAGCTACATCCTTCTGGGCCAGAGGATGGAAGCCGTATTTGGCCATCTCACCAGCAGTATGTTTATATTTATTTACAAACAGTAGCTTCTCTTGTGCGAGTGTAGTGCAAGAGTGTAACAATATTAACCAGAGGGAGCACCAGGACGCGTCTTATGCTTAACTAGATCATTTGCCTTCACAGCTCCATATTATAATCACGAGGTCAGCTCAGTGCCCCCTGCATCCACAGAGCAAGTCTCTGTGTTCTTCTCGTCGCCAGGGGGCCGTGCCCTCGCCAGGGGGGCCTTGCCCTCGCCAGGGGACCCCGAGCCATCGTGGAGGCCCTGCTCGCACGAGTCGCTCCACAAAGGTATTCCCTGGTGAAGCAATACGATGCCCTGATCTACCGCCTGTGGTACATTAGGCCCTCCCACTTACCTTATGATAATTAACGTGGGCGGCTCTGCTTGTTGTGGATCCTCAAGGGGCGGGTGTTGGCACCGCCCGCGGGAAAGAGGAGAAGGGCCAGAGGGGGAAGGAGAGAGGTGTGAAGGGAAGAGAGATGTGACAGAGGAAAGGAGAGGTGTGAAGGGGAGACGTGTGAGGGAGAGGGAGGGGGGAGAAATGTGTAAAGGGGAGAGATTTAAGGAAGGAAAAAAGTGTGAGGAGAGATCTGTTAAGGGGTGAAGGGAGATGTGTGAGGCGAGGAAATGGAAAGGTGAAAGATTTGTGAGGATGAAAATGGGATGTAAGGGAAGAGAGGAAAATGTTGAGTGTATTTACAGAGAGATCTGTGTAGCTCGTATATACACAGAGGTGTGTATCATATACACAGAAGTGTGTATCATATACACAGGTGTGTATCATATAGAGGTGTATATCGTCTACACAGCGAGGGTTTTATGTCTTAGTGTGTATAATCCGAGTTTACAGTAATCTCTATTTTTGAGATTAACATATCCATGACTGGTGTTGTGCAAGCCACATACAGCCTTAACGACCCTCGTGTAGGCTCTAGACGTTAACTATCACACAATACCCAAAATACATTACATAAATGTAGGAAATTGAAGAGGGAAAACGAGCAAAGGACCTGATCCACCGGGAGACCTAGCCACGGGGGGCGTTGACCCCCCCGAAACAATCTCCAGGTAGACATGTGTACTTCAGACAGTTGTAAGTAAATCTCAAGGGAAGGAAGCGAGGTAGCCTGGATGTGAAGCACAGGTGCTCTCAGTGTTTCCCGTGTTCTTCTGTCTACTAAGAAGCCTCTTGTACTGTCAGTTTTGTACGTGTAGAATAAGTTTTAATTCCATTATCGATTCGTCTTTCCATTCTATTTATTTCCTCTGAATTCATATTAGTAAACTCAGCATTCCATCTATCTTAAATAATAGGCAAATCAGCATTTTATTGCAGATTTCATCGCCAGAGAATGGTATGATTTTTTTACTCAGTCACGAATAATGTGTGAGTAGGGGGCGTAAGGGAAGTGATACGTTAGCATGGGGTAGGTGTGAGTAGTGGGGGGTCATGATGGAGGTGTTAGGGGTCATGATGGATGTGTTAGAGGAGAGGCACATGAATGGATCATCTGTGTTACAAGGTCAGAGTTATGTGGGTGTTTCTACTCAAGTCAGAGGTCTCAGGTGACCTGGCGCCCGCCACCTCCAGGAATTCTCTCTCTGGATGTGCTCTCATCTCCCCAATTCCCCAGGTTAGTACAACTAGTGTCAGTAGAGCTGTGTTCTCTCATGTACGGCACTATTGTTTTCTCTTATGCACGTGACCATGGTCACAATACAGATTTTGAATGTTTCAGTTTAGTCCTTAACTCTGATAATACAAAAAGACGATTCGTTTAATGTTAATTCACTTAATTAGTTCCAAATTTTAGTTCGTCTTGAGAACGATTTAATTTCAACATACTAATTCACACCCAAGTCAATGGAAGTTTTATCAAAGATCTTGGAGGTCAAATCATGTTGAAGATTGTTAGATTGTTAGGTTTATAGCAGCAGACTGAAAGTGGTTTATCAAGAGTGCATATCACTTGTACACTAACAATCAATATATTTTAATCATTAAGAATAGGAGAGTCTTTACACTGTAGTCCGCATAATTATTGAAGTGTCACTGTCGAGGTAAACATCTTTACTTGTTTTGTCCCCTCAAGGAAGGTTCCTTGACGCTGGTGAGGGGCTCTTGATCTAGGGAATTGGATCTGTGCTGCGGTTCCCTGAATTGAGCCCGAATACCTTCCATCCCCCCCCCGGGCGCTGTATAATCCTACGGATTTAGCGCTCCCCATAATTATAATAATTGACGCTGGTGAGGGGCTCTTGATCTAGGGAATTGGATCTGTGCTGCGGTTCCCTGAATTGAGCCCGATACCTTCCACATCCATCCCCTCACAGGGGCTGCATAATCCTACGGGTTTGGCGCTCCCATTGATTATAATAATAATTTACTTGCTACAAATGATCCAGCGTGTGAAGCAGTCATCAGTGCTGGAAGGACAGCACAACATAATAGCTTCCGCCTTTCTTAATGACCTCAATACTATTTTCATACTATATATTTGTTTTGTTTTTCTTTGAGTACTACGAAATTATTGTCTTATCATGTGCCATCCCAAGTGAGTTTTTTATAGTATACTCTGAAAGTTTTTGAAGAACATATTTGTGGCAGCCTATATACTTCGTAAAGATATACGTTATATGAAGCTATATTACATAATGAAGTTGAGTTTACACGTTGATAAAAAACTACGTAATATACTGAGGTACTCTTTTTCCACTGACTAATTTTTAAACCTCATCCTCTAATCAAAGTAACATTGGTATATTTTTACATATTACGAATCCTGTCTTGTGATTTAGGTCTGGTGTTGGAACTGTGCTTCTGGATACCTGAGAAACACTGCACCAAACTTGAAACACATCATCTCTTAACACATGAGAGGTGTTTCCCCTGTTGGTTTCCCTTGCAAACTGTCTTCGTCAACACTCCGCGATAATTGCCATTTAACTAACGCCTCATTCTCTCCATTTAACTCAGTTAAATGGCGAGAATGAGACCTTCGTCGATCAACTTGTTTACGCTGTTTATATGTACTTTGCTATTTATGTTAATAGATAGATCAGATTTGTATAGTTTATATTAAGAAGTTTGTTATAGTACACTTGGCATTTATATATGTATATACAGTAATTTAGCAATTTTGCACTAAAGATGGAGTTCGAGACTCCAAAATTTGGGTGTAATAAAATAAAAAGGCAGCGAACTTATAGAAAGACAGCTAGAGAGCGAGTGATGATGAATGTGTGTTTTCTTCTTTAAATATTATGGCGTCTGTCCCGGTCATGACGGCGCCTCTCCTGAGAATGATGGCATCTGTCCCGGTCATGATGGCGCCTCTCCTGAGCATGATGGCATCTGTCCCGGTCATGACGGCGCCTCTCCTGAGCATGATGGCATCTCTCCCGGTCATGATGGCGCCTCTCCTGAGCATGATGGCATCTGTCCCGGTCATGACGGCGCCTCTCCTGAGCATGATGGCATCTCTCCCGGTCATGACGGCGCCTCTCCTGAGCATGATGGCATCTCTCCCGGTCATGATGGCGCCTCTCCTGAGCATGATGGCATCTCTCCCGGTCATGACGGCGCCTCTCCTGAGCATGATGGCATCTCTCCCGGTCATGACGGCGCCTCTCCTGAGCATGATGGCATCTCTCCCGGTCATGACGGCGCCTCTCCTGAGCATGATGGCATCTCTCCCGGTCATGACGGCGCCTCTCCTGAGCATGATGGCATCTCTCCCGGTCATGACGGCGCCTCTCCTGAGCATGATGGCATCTCTCCCGGTCATGATGGCGCCTCTCCTGAGCATGATGGCATCTCTCCCGGTCATGATGGCGCCTCTCCTGAGCATGATGGCATCTCTCCCGGTCATGATGGCGCCTCTCCTGAGCATGATGGCATCTCTCCCGGTCATGGTGGCGTCTCTCCCGAGCATGATGGCGTCTCTCCCGGTCATGATGGTATCTCTCCCGAGCATGATGGCGTCTCTCCCGGTCATGATGGTATCTCTCCCGAGCATGATGACATCTCTCCCGGTCATGATGGTATCTCTCCCGAACATGACATCTCTCCCGGTCATGATGGTATCTCTCTCGAACATGATGACATCTCTCCCGGTCATGATGGTATCTCTCCCGAACATGATGGCGTCTCTCTCGGGCATGATGGCGTCTTACTCCACGACTCCCACCCACCCACTCCCCCAAACCCGCCCTTGAACGTGCCCACCCTGCCTGGCTTATAGCACAGCCAGAGCGTACTCGGTGGGCAGGCCATCAGAGGGCAGACACGCCCCACCGCTGGTAGCGATTCATGATTGATGGACTGCTTATATTTTCCTAGGCAGCGACATAGGCAGTGATACAGGTGCTCACGCAGGAGCAACAACACTAAACAGTCAGACTCATCACCTTAATTTTTAAGGGGGGGGGGGTGAACCGGTAAGCCAGCTGAAGGCCTCGTTTAGATGACCAAAAGCTCCAGCTAAACGTTTCCGCTAATAAATGACCTGAACTATAAACAAGTGTCTTTTCCCACATCTCGTCGGTATTACCATACCATTTTTCAACCCTATGATAACCTGACCTTTATATGAAACCTGGTCTACATACCCCAAGATAACAGTATGTTCACGATATACTGAGGCTGGCAACAGTGCATCTTCCTTGGTAACAGTGAAGTCGAACAACATGTAATATTTTCATTACTTTGCCACTAATTAAGGGTTGCTGTCCAGCCTTAAGAACACACCTCTGCACTCATTCTTCATCTCATTGTCCGAATCTGCAGTAAAAACTTCGGCTTTGGCTTGACTGACAGTGACGGATGGCAGAGATGGAGTTAAGAGGGAGGGGGAATGGAGAGGGGAGAGTAACGAGGATGGAAGTGCAGAGAGCGAGGACCAGAAGGAAAATGAGTATGGAATGGGGGAGAGGAGGAAGAGGATGGGGAGGAGGATATGGAACAGGAGAGAATGACAAGAAAAATATTGAATGTGAAGACAAAGGAAACAGATGATAATGAGATAAAGAGTAGGAAGTAGAAGGGAAATAAAGAGAAGGAGGAGGACAGTGATCTCGCCAATAAAAATACAAAACAAGGAAAAGCACACTATAAGAAACAAGAACAGAGAATATTTAGACTAGAGAAGCACAACACACTCAAGATTGTGTTTACATGTGTATACTCTTGTTAATGTGTGTACACTTACCCATGTGTGTATGCTTATGGGCGTACGCTTATGTATGTACGCGTGTTCAAGTATACATGTAATGTGTGTACATAAGTCTGGACCAGTTCGTGTGTATACGTGTATTGATTTTATTTTTCAGTTTGTGTTTATGAAGACTGATGCTGTTTGTGTATGTTCGTTGGTGTATACTTCTTGTTACACAGCATCGTATGTATGTAAGTCTTGATATACTTTTGTACATTGCCTTATTCTCAGTATACTTCTGTACTCTTAGTCCCGATATACTCCTGTATTGTTAGTTTCAGTATATTCTTGTACATTGTGGTAGTCTCAGTATATTCCTGTACACTGTGGTAGCCTCAGTATATTCTTGTACACTGTAGTAGTCTCAATATATCCCTGTACACTGTGGTAGTCTCAGTATATCCCTTTACACTGTGGTAGTGTCAGTATGTCCCTGTACACTGTGGTAGTCTCAGTATATTCCTGTACACTGTGGTAGCCTCAGTATATTCCTGTACACTGTGGTAGCCTCAGTATATCCCTGTACACTGTGGTAGTCTCAGTATATCCTTGTACACTGTGGTAGTCTCAGTATATCCTTGTACACTGTGGTAGTCTCAGTATATCCTTGTACACTGTGGTAGTCTCAGTATATTCCTGTACACTGTGGTAGCCTCAGTATATTCCTGTACACTGTGGTAGCCTCAGTATATCCCTGTACACTGTGGTAGTCTCAGTATATCCTTGTACACTGTGGTAGTCTCAGTATATCCTTGTACACTGTGGTAGTCTCAGTATATCCTTGTACACTGTGGTAGTCTCAGTATATCCCTGTACACTGTGGTAGTCTCAGTATATCTCTGTATACTGTGGTAGTCTCAGTATATCCCTGTACACTGTGGTAGTCTCAGTATATTTCTCTGATATTCTGAGCGGTTGATAGATAGTTATCCAACGGGAAACTTAGACTTATAGCTGACCCACCAGTGTGGACAAGCCTATAGCTGACCCACCAGTGTGGACAAGCCTGTAGCTGAACCACCAGTGTGGACAAGCCTGTAGCTGACCCACCAGTGTGGACAAGCCTGTAGCTGACCCACCAGTGTGGACAAGGATGTAGCTGACCCACCAGTGTGGACAAGCCTGTAACTGACCCACCAGTGTGGACAAGCGTGTAGCTGACCCACCAGTGTGGACAAGCCTGTAGTTGACCCACCAGTGTGGACAAGCCTGTAGCTGACCCACCAGTGTGGACAAGCCTGTAGCTGACCCACCAGTGTGGACAAGCCTGTAGGTGACCCATCAATGTGAACAAGCTTGTAGCTGACCCACCAGTGTGGACAAGCTTGTAGCTGACCCACAAGTGTGGACAAGCTTGTAGCTGACCCACCAGTGTGGAGAAGCCTGTAGGTGACTCGCTAGTGTGGACAAGCCTGTAGGTGATCCACCAGTGTGGGCAAGCTTGTAGCTGACCCACCAGTGTAGATAAGCTTGTAACTGACCCACCAGTGTGGATAACCCTGTAGGTGACCCACCAGTGTGGACAAGCCTGTAGGTGACCCACCAGTGTTGATAAGCTTGTAGGTGACCCACCAGTGTGGACAAGCCTGGAAGTGACCCACCAGTGTGAACAAGCCTGTAGCTGACCCACCAGTGTGGACAAGCCTGTGTAGCTGACCCACCAGTGTGGACAAGCCTGTGTAGCTGACCCACCAGTGTGGACAAGCCTTTGTAGCTGACCCACCAGTGTGGACAAGCCTGTGTAGCTGACCCACCAGTGTGGACAAGCCTTTGTAGCTGACCCACCAGTGTGGACAAACCTGTGTAGCTGACCCATCAGTGTGGACAAGCCTGTGTAGCTGACCCATCAGTGTGGACAAGCCTGTGTAGCTGACCCACCAGTGTGGACAATCGTGTGTAACTGACCCACCAATGTGGACGAACCTACAGCTGGTGACATCACACATCCGTGTCCAAGGCAAGGAACCACATTTGAACAGACAGCAGTTCAACAGCTACCTAGAGAGAGAAAGAGAGAGAGAGAAAGCAAGCGAGGGCTACAGGCAGCAGTTGCCGGTTGAGGCCTTTCCCCGTGCGCATAAAGATTAACAAGTAAGCAGGAGGAAGGAGGGCGCGGCGGGTGATAACTTGCCCTGGTAGACACGCTGGTATTGATATTTCATAAACTTGCCGCCGCTGAAGCCAGGCCAGCGGTGCCCAAACTTCGCTTCAGTTGCTCTCCACCCAGAGTCGCAACATTGAGTTTGCTAATCGTTGCTTAATGGTTGCCTGCGAGTTATTGGAGACTGTGTGTGTATCAGAGATAACACTGGGCGAGAAGGGATGAGGTAGCTTTAGCTGGATGGGTCTGAGAACCACCCACTCCACACTTTCGAGTCAAGGCTTTGTCTAACCCTCACGCCCACATACACATGCGGGAGACTGACTGCACACGCCCGCGCACCCCAGTACTCCTAAGTCGAGCCTCTGCGCACAAACCAACTTTTTTGTGTGTGCGTGGACTTTTCTTTTTCAAAATACGCATTTAACGTTTCTACTCACAGTTACGAATTCGTGAATCCGACCTTGTTAACGTGGCCTTCAGGGGCACGCAAACTCACAGTGAATTGACTACTATATCTTGGCAAGTATACTTTGCTTACTACTGTTCGTGTTGGTTGGTTAACTAGGTTTAAAGCCTGTCGACTATACGAATGTCGTTCAGGTTGTATGTTACCGTTATCCATAAGGGGGATTACCAATAGACCCCCGGCTGTCTTCAGGAAGGCGCTGGACAGGCACCTAAAGTCAGTTCCCGACCGGCCGGGCTATGGTTCGTACGTCGGGTTGCGTGCAGCCAACAGTAACAGCCCGGTTGATCAGGCCCTGATCTACCATGAGTCCTGGTCACAGACCGGACTGCGAGGGCGTTGACCCCCGAAACCCTCTCCAGGTATACCAGTCAAGGATACTTTAATAACTAAGATGGGTGCTGAAGTATCTTCTAAGTGTATATACACGAAGATATATGCCTCTTGGTGTATATACACGAAGATATATGCCTCTTGGTGTATATACACGACGATATATGCCTCTTGGTGTATATACACGGAGATATATACCTTTCGGTGTATATACACGGAGATATATGCCTGCCTCTTGGTGTATATACACGGAGATATATGCCTCTCGGCGTATATATACTGAAAGATATACATCTCTGAGTGTGTATATTCATGAGTACCTATGTCTACCAGGAAGGGTTTTCATACATGTATGTACGTGTGAGCTCCAAGCTTCATACATGTATGTACGTGTGAGCTCCAAGCTTCATACATGTATGTACGTGTGAGCTCCAAGCTTCATACTCTCATCGCTTCGTACACTTAATTACACACTCCCCCCTACTCTCATACATATATGTGCACGGGTGCGCGCGCACACGCACGCAGACACACGCACGTACAGACTGGGGAAGTTAGTACATAGAACATGTAAAAGTTAGTTGCTAAGTAAAGTCGTCATTATTATACATATTATGTATTACATAATATGTCTAAGTTACATGTCTGTGATATACCTGTGACGCGCTACAAGTGTTTTTCTACCCTCGCAGATCGGCTTGGAAACCAGTTTTCCCAGGGTTGATTATCTGTTCAACCAGGCTGTTGCTGCTAGTGACCTCCCTCCTGCTGGCTCACGTAGCCATCACAGCCTGGTTGATCTGACACTGAGAATGAAATTTTGATGTAAAAAACCTATATTTAAAGCAAACTTCTATTGGGACATTTCGCTCATTGTTGATCTTTATTATACTTGAAAGTCTGCACAGTGCGAAACGTTGTTTGAAGGAAAGTCTGTTCTGTTTTTATTGCCTTTACTCCACAGTAAATGTCAGGGGCCCAAGACTGTTCACCTGCCTCCCAGCACACATAAGGGGGATTACCGGTAGACCCCTGGCTGTCTTCAAGAGGGAGCTGTACAGGCACCTACCTGGAACTCAAGTCAGTACCTGACCAGCCGAATTGTGGTTCGTGCGTCGGTTTGCGTGCGGCCAGCAGTAACATCCTGGTTGATCAGGCCTTGATCCACCGCGAGGCCTGGTCATGGACCGGGCCGCGGGGGCGTTGACTCCTGGAACACCCTCCAGGTATGGTGTGGGAACCCCACACTCGTGTTTACAATGAAGGTTTATTGAGATCATACTACGGTCTATATACATGTATATTACAAAGGAATGTATACAGAAACATTTGTGTCTAGCTAATAACTTAGTCATACAAAAATTAAGGTATGGTTGGTTAATTTAAATAGTGAGGCGTAATATTTACATGTTCGCCTGTACAGTGTTCTTGAAGAAGTGAAAATCGTTATTTTGTCATTTTTGTTTTATCAGATTTGGAAATATCAGCAATGAGTTGCAGTTATAGTGTGTATGATAGCTGCAGTTATAGTCTGTATGATAGCTGCAGTTATAGTCTGTATGATAGCTGCAGTTATAGTCTGTATGATAGCTGCAGTTATAGTCTGTATGATAGCTGCAGTTATAGTCTGTATGATAGCTGCAGTTATAGTCTGTATGATAGCTGCAGTTATAGTCTGTATGATAGCTGCAGTTATAGTCTGTATGATAGCTGCAGTTATAGTCTGTATGATAGCTGCAGTTATAGTCTGTATGATAGCTGCAGTTATAGTCTGTATGATAGCTGCAGTTATAGTCTGTATGATAGCTGCAGTTATAGTCTGTATGATAGCTGCAGTTATAGTCTGTATGATAGCTGCAGTTACAGTCTGTATGATAGCTGCAGTTATAGTCTGTATGATAGCTGCAGTTACAGTCTGTATGATAGTTGCATAGTGGGAACAAGAGATAGTTATGTTTCCCTGTAATATTCCATCACACATGATGGGTTTTATACTTAGATTTGTAATGTGTCAGCCTGAGCTAAGAGGCTTCAGTAGGGCAGTTACCGGAGCCTCATAGGTTTCTTTCTAACAGAGCTGGAGTTAATATTACTTGGGAATTACCATTTTTAGGATAGACTATCTCATACACATAAGTAGTTGATTTTTTATGAAAATAACCCAGTCACCAATATATATATATATATATATATATATATATATATATATATATATATATATATATATATATATATATATATATATATAATATATATATATATTATATACACTAGATAAAAAAAGGGGGGAGGGGAGAAGAAAGATAATTTGAAGTGCGTTACACTGTATATCTAATGGTCCATATATATATCAACATGGTAACGATACGGATTCATTTTTTTTTTTGGCTCAAATGTAGGTTGACTCCGGATAAGTTGGGTAGGATTAAGCTACGTTAATTTATCAGAGATGTCAGATCGGTAGGCTAGTTTGACAGAAACAAAATACACGCCATGTTAATTCTCATAGTCACATATGCAGAACCAGAGTCGGTATATACATATACACTCAATAGGGGGAAGTAAAGGAAGTCGTGCGACTACTTCTGAAAAAAATATTTTAAAGTATATAGCGGTATATACATTCATTTATATACCATTAAGGTATATCCATGTAACTTACTGAGATGATGTAATTACGCAGGAAACCGAACATCAACATAAAACCAGTGTACGAACACTGTGGAAGAAATCTTGCACATTGTATATGTGCATAACACTGTGAAAACATACAATTGATAATTAACTGGAACTCTCTTAATATAGTGAACTGTTAAGTGTTATATTTCTAACACCATTGACTTCACTCTGAGGGAATTTCCAGGTCAGTATAAGGACTACTGCAGAGTGAAGGAGTATATGATTTCGCCAGCGCCTTCTTCATCACCGTGACGTTTCAGTTGACCCCCTGGAGGTATGACTCGCTCACCCATAAACTGCAACGATGCATCTTGCAGGATGATGGGTGGGTCCTGAGCTCTGCTGGTCCCTGCTTGTTGCACACCTCCTGCTGACTCAAATATTGTGGCCTCCAGAATCTGAGATTCCTGAGTATCAGAAGCTTGAGTCAGAATCTCCTGAGCAACTGGAGGATGAGTTAAGACTTGAGCAACGGGAGTCTGACTTAGAGATTCTTGAGTAATTTGAGGTTGATGCAAAATTTCTTGAGGCGGATTTTGAGTAAGTATCTCTCGAGCCTCTGAAGTGTGAGCCAAAACCTGTTGTGTTAAAACGTTGTGAGTCTGACGAACGATATCCTCACCTTGTGTCAGCACTTCTGCAGCTTCTGCGACAACTTGTAGAGGGTTAAAAACGTGTGTTGCATGAAGGACTTGTTGCTGTTGAAGCTGATTCGTTTGAGAACACAACACCACCGCGTTCTGATGCTGGGATGACACCCTCGACTCTCCTGATCCTAGAGCATCCGCCACCACCTGGGTGTCTAGAGTTATCACCTGGTCACTCTGAACAATGACTGCTGCTTCAACTGGGTTCTTGGTGTCCTGTGGTCGCCCGTGAGACGTTCTTGCTACCATGTGTTCTTCCTGAGACAAAACTCGACTTGCAGCTTGCAGCTAAAATAGAATTTTTTTTTATCAATAGCCTGAAATAATAACAAATTTATATGCTGTCTTTATACTTGTAGTTGACTATAAGAAGATCTAAAAGATGAGTAACATTAAAGAAAAAAAAAAGGAAAATTTAAATATAACTCACAAATTATAGATGAAATCTAGTCTACGTTTCGATCCTTTCTCGACCGTTATCAAGTGGCGAGTAATTTAATAATGGTCCAAGACTGACTGAAACGTTATCCAGTTCCATCTTCAATTTGTGGGTTAGTTATACTGTAACTTATTTCACGGTGGCTAAATTAACCAAGCTGTTTCAGGTTTTACCTGCTGGCTAGAGTGCTGCTGCAGGTGACGCTGAAAATGTTTAGGCTGGACCGTGGCGATGGAGACACAGTCGGCAGGGGTGGCAGTCAGACCCAAGGAAGGCAAGAGGGCAGCCACTTCCCCAGGCTGCTCGCCCACTTTATCCGGCAAGATAAGAATCACTTGCCTGGTGCCGTCATCTTCGCCTTCATCCGAGCCTCCCTCGGGAAGGTGCTGGATCTACTCGGTAGTATGGATACAGGATGTTTTATTGCTGATAGCCAAAGGCTATGTATATTAATTGTTATATATTTAAAAAATGGTAATTATACACAACGGTTATAACGGGAGAAGATGCATTAACAGCGGGGAAAGTATTGAGTTAGCAACGGGGAGAAAACATTAACAACGGGATTAGGACTGAATTAACAACTGAGAAAACTGCATAATCAACTGAGAAACTATGTTAACAGCAGGCAAAATTAAAAAGGATAAAATTAACTGTGAGACAAATGCGTTACAGCCAAACCTGCTGTCATTGTCCTCCGTAGGAGTCCCTGACACACTTACCATTATCCTCAGTGGATGGTGAGTGCCACCGTGGGCGTGGGTGGGCCTCAGGATAGATGGGCGGCTGACTGGACGTAAGTAAGACCGGGAACTGCGACTTGAGGCTACGGGGTGTATCTGACGATCAGCAACAACTGCCACACCTGTAGAGGTGAACCACATTAATGGATCCTGCATTAATATGTCAACTTTGATAATGGGTTGGGCGAATAATATTTTAGTAGGATTGGGTTTGAGAATGACCTGCCAAGTATGGGCCAGAAGGCTTGCTGCAGTGTTCCTCTTTTCTTAGGTAAACACATTGGTGGTAGGTAACTCATCTTGCGTTATAACAGGTCGCACACATGATATATGTATAGCTAATGTTATCCTCAGACTGTATTTATAAAGGCAAATGCTGAACGAGTTTTTATTTGGATAGTCTTTCACTCTGTGTAGAGCTTTATTAAGTTTTGTCTCGATAAAGCTCTACACAGAGCGAAACGTTGTTTCCATAAAAGCTAGTTTTACAACTTCCGTTTGCCTTTGTACTTGTGGGCAAAACGTCATTTCATCTTTTACATGAAGGTTCCCTGACCTTTGAGTGGTATAGAAAATTATTATTATTATTATCCAAAAATGAAGCGCTGAGTGGTATAGAACAGTTAGATACCATTTCATGACTAACAAACAAAATGGAAAGAAAGTCCTTGACGCCGCTTCGGTTCATCCAGGACTTTATAATGATCCAGGACCAAGTTAAACGTTAAACGTTTCCTCACCAATTCATGGGTTAGTACCTAATTCTTCCGGTGACAATATTGTGACTTTTATTCCTCACTTGGGTAGAGCGTATCTTTGGCTGAGTTGACACGAGTCCTCAGTCGTTCCTCATATTAATTATGAGCTGAGGAACTCGGAGTAGGGATCACGGTGTTTACTGTCATCTCTTGCCTATGTTTAAAAAATGAGGTTTTAAGTACAGTAATTCTGAGTAAAACTGCTGGTGCGTTTTGTATATTAAGTAAGCTAGAGAATCTCTCTCGTCTTCACTAACCTGCGTCAGGATGTACACTGACTGGCACTGGTGTTATGTATGTCATTTTCACTAACCTGCGTCAAGACGGACACTGCCACACGTGGCATCTTTGCCCTCTCCTCCTTGCAGATCTCCGCATCTTTCCACACTTCCTTCTTCATCCCTGTCCTTCTCATCTTCCTCCTCAACAGTCTTCTCCTCAGCAGCTTCCCTGCCCTCAGGTCCTCGTTCATCCTTGTTGCCACTCACATACATCCCGATGTCCAAGGAATCTTTGATCTGTGAGAGGACATCTTCGTCGCCTTCTTCAGTGTCTTCACTACCAGGTTCGTCCGGATGCTCACTCTTAGGATCCCGCCCACAAGAGGCTCGTCTGTAGTGTCCAAAAGTTAGAGATTACATCTTGCCATCATCACAGTTTTAACATTTTTGTAATGAAATTATGAAATCTGCTGCATCGTCAATTTTTTTTGGCATCCAATAAAGAACAGTATTATTATATTAGTTACTTTTATTTTGAGTTAAATCATTACCATGTAGAAATAAAGACAGTGTTAGTGGACTCGTGTGGTGGCATGATGCAATTTATTTACTACTGATTTTACTTAAAGCGTTAAACCAGTGCGAATTATTCAGGACAAGGAGTGGTAGAGGCTCGATCCTCCTTCCACTAGTAGCCACACACACACAAACGCTAACGGTACTTACTTGAAACCTAGAAAGTTAGTATATAATTATTACGTATTATATTATAAATTATTATTCCGTTGGGGTTATATAGCGACTAGGGAATAGACGGTAATCTTTTTTCATCCTAGGGGAGGCTAGCTACAGTTCCTCGAATCAAGAACTTTTC
>NC_069466.1:23810400-23825400 GCF_026875155.1 Cherax quadricarinatus | reverse complement strand
TCCTGTGTCACAAACCTACTGGAGTTCTATGACATGGTGACAGCAGTAAGACAAGAGAGAGAGGGGTGGGTGGATTGCATTTTCTTGGACTGCAAGAAGGCGTTTGACACAGTTCCACACAAGAGATTGGTGCAAAAACTGGAGGACCAAGCAGGGATAACAGGGAAGGCACTACAATGGATCAGGGAATACTTGTCAGGAAGACAGCAGCGAGTCATGGTACGTGGCGAGGTGTCAGAGTGGGCACCTGTGACCAGCGGGGTCCCGCAGGGGTCAGTCCTAGGACCAGTGCTGTTTCTGGTATTTGTGAACGACATGACGGAAGGAATAGACTCTGAGGTGTCCCTGTTTGCAGATGACGTGAAGTTGATGAGAAGAATTCACTCGATCGAAGACCAGGCAGAACTACAAAGGGATCTGGACAGGCTGCAGACCTGGTCCAGCAATTGGCTCCTGGAGTTCAATCCCACCAAGTGCAAAGTCATGAAGATTGGGGAAGGGCAAAGAAGGCCGCAGACGGAGTACAGTCTAGGGGGTCAGAGACTACAAACCTCACTCAAGGAAAAAGATCTTGGGGTGAGTATAACACCAGGCACATCTCCTGAAGCGCACATCAACCAAATAACTGCTGCAGCATATGGGCGCCTAGCAAACCTCAGAACAGCATTCCGACATCTTAATAAGGAATCATTCAGGACCCTGTACACCGTGTACGTTAGGCCCATATTGGAGTATGCGGCACCAGTTTGGAACCCACACCTAGCCAAGCACGTGAAGAAACTAGAGAAAATGCAAAGGTTTGCAACAAGACTAGTCCCAGAGCTAAGAGGTATGTCCTACGAGGAGAGGTTAAGGGAAATCAACCTGACGACACTGGAGGACAGGAGAAATAGGGGGGACATGATAACGACATACAAAATACTGAGAGGAATTGACAAGGTGGACAAAGACAGGATGTTCCAGAGATTGGACACAGTAACAAGGGGACACAGTTGGAAGCTGAAGACACAGATGAATCACAGGGATGTTAGGAAGTATTTCTTCAGCCACAGAGTAGTCAGTAAGTGGAATAGTTTTGGAAGCGATGTAGTGGAGGCAGGATCCATACATAGCTTTAAGCAGAGGTATGATAAAGCTCACGGCTCAGGGAGAGTGACCTAGTAGCGATCAGTGAAGAGGCGGGGCCAGGAGCTCGGACTCGACCCCCGCAACCTCAACTAGGTGAGTACACACACACACACACACACACACACACACACACACACACACACACACACACACACACACACACACACACACACACACGCACACACCACACACACACACACACGCACGCACACACACACACACACACACACACACACACACACACGCACGCACACACACACACATACACACACACGCATACACGCATACACGCACACACACACACACACACACACACACACACACACACACACACACACACACACACGCACACACACACGTACATCTCACAAACCTCTTAGGTTTTCTTGATAAATGATTTGATGTTTAAAATGCAGCCTAGCATACAAATCTGCTTATACATATACATCTGTACTCTTACACTCATTCTTCTACGCATACACACATGAACTCACACATATATACTCGCACTTATACACACCTATCACTGACACACCTGTACTCACACACCTGCACCCACAGTGACACACCTGCGCATGCTCATTAGCAAGCAGGTGAGAAGCCTAACTGACAAGGACAGATTAAAGTTACTTGAAATTCTACCTTATAAGTGAGAGAGAGAGAGAGAGAGAGAGAGAGAGAGAGAGAGAGAGAGAGAAGAAATATGACAACAACCATATATAAGATCAATATGAATCAAGAAAGTTATTGTCTTTGTACAGTTTTTGGGAACCATGACCAGGAAGAGAGAGAAAATGCGAGTATAAATAGGCAACAGGAAGATAAATGATTGAATATAAACAGGAGTTAAAATTACGCCAAAAAATGCGTAAGAAGTTGTGTATATAAAAGACATTTGGCAATGTTATGAAATTTTATTAAGGAGACGTTTCGCCCACCAGGGTTTTATTAATGCAATGTTTCTCCCACCAAGAGTTTTATTAAGCCAGTGTTTCACCCTCCAGGGGCTCTATCAGTCCAATGTTTCGCCCATCAGGGACTTTATCACTCCAGTGATTGGATTGATATATATACCTTGTTTGATACGAACAAAAACGTAGAGAAATATTCCACTGAACAGTAATGGTAACCAGCAGGAAAGAAATCCAAGCGGAGGTTGTATGTACTACACTTACCGAAAACTAGACAAAAAATATTATTTAACAAGCGTAACACAGTGCTACAGTCCCGGCTTTCATTACGCTTGCCTCTTAGGCCTAGTCCGTTGTCAAATTGTGTAATTCGCAACACGCCAAACTGGACCTGACAGTGGCATGTTCCTCACCTGTTCACCTGATCTATCTTATGGCATTTTTGCTTTTATTTCTAGTGACTTAATAATGGTCCAGGACGGACCGAAACATCGTTAGAAATTTCCTCGTCAAATTGTGTTACTTGTGAATTGCTTCAGCCAAAGTATTTTACTCTTTACTTCAAACACTTAATCATAATACCAAGGATCAAGGAATCCACTTCGCTAGTCAAGTGAAGGTAAAGCCCAGGTACTGGAGCTCAACCCAGTAAAACAACCTATTAACTATATGCAGGAGACAACGTTTATAATTGGTTGTTGCTATGAAATAATCAAATGCTACTAACAACACGTGTATAACACTTGTTTTAATAAAAACAAACTTGGAAGAAGAAATCAATAAAGTTCTCACGTCTTCCTTGGTCTCGAAGGCTCCCCTGTGCTTCTCCAGAAGATGTGCCTGAAACTCCTTGGCGTAGTTGCTCTTGAAGACGTCATGCTCGAGCTCTCGTGGGATCTTGGAATCCAGAGTGCTAGGGACTTTAGCATTAAAGCACAGTGGTACTTCTTGACTCATGGGCTGCGGCTCGTCAATACTCAAGCATTTGGGAACACACAGATTCACTGTTTTAGAGTTTCCAGACTCCAAGGGATGAGAGGAAGAGGATTCAGAATTGAGGCATTGAGAGGTGGACGAACTAATATTGAGGTCTTGTGAGGTAGATGAGCAAAGATTGAGGGTTTGAGAGATAGCTGAGCTAAGATTTAGTGAAGGAGAATTAGATGAGCCAATATTAAGTGACTGAGAGGCAGACGAACCGAGACAAAAGGTCTGAGATGTGGTAGTGTCAATATTAAGGGATTGTGAGGTAGATACATCAAGACTCAGACATTGAGAGTTAGATGAGACATGACTGAGAGTTTGTAAAGATGAAGCAAGATTTAGAGGCTGAGAGGACTCAAGGTTTAGGTTCTGAGAAGTGGAGACGTGGTGGTGGCCTGCAGGAGTATCCTCACTAATGACACACACAGTCTTGGATACTTCGTGGTATCCTGCTGGAGGTTCCTGGCTGACCACACACAGGCGACACTCGTACATAAACCTACCAGGGTGACGCTTCGTCTTCAACATGTGCTTCCGCAAGTTCTCCTGAAAACACGTTTTAAAAATAAAATACTTTAAAATTATCTTTTAATACTCCTTTCAAAATTCAGATTTAAACCACAGTTCAAAATTTAGAATTGCACAAGTTTTATATACGAAAATTTTTGCACTAGATAGAATGTTAAATTTTTATTACATGCATCGCCATAATAATCAATATTATTAAGAATGTTTAATTTTTATTACATGCATCGCCATAATAATCAATATTATTAAGTCATATTATCGATGATTCTAGAGTTTTGTTTTAGCAAATCTCAATTTACTTACTCAAGACTAAGGATTAAATTCATATCAGTAAAGGAATAAGCGGTAGGTGGAAGAAATAGAATAACTCACCTGATTATTGCAGACATAGGCACAGTAGGGGCAGGAGAAGGGGGTGGATCCGGTGTGGAGGCGCAGGTGGCGGCGGAGGTGGGGGAGGTGGGTGGTAGAGTAGTTACAGTGTGGGCAGTCGTACTGGTCTCCAGCACTACGTTTGTGGGAACCTCGGTGCCTGCACACGTAACACAAACAATCCAGTCTTAACCAAACACTCATATGCACCCGCAGCACGAATTGTGTCGTATATTACAGTTTCCATATTGACACATTGCAATATATATATATATATATATATATATATATATATATATATATATATATATATATATATATATGTATATATGTATATATGTATATATATATATATATATATATATATATATATATATGATTTTATATATATATATATATATATATATATATATATATATATATATTATATATGTGTGTGTGTGTGTGTGTGTGTGTTGTGTGTGTGTGTGTGTGTGTGTGTGTGTGTGTGTAAAACTTGGGATTTTGGCTTATATAGCAATGGTCTTCTTACCGAATAAGGCAAGCGAAAATTCGTGTATGCAATAATTTCGCAAAATAATTCTGAACCTAACGAAAAAAATATATTTCACTATTTATTTATTAAATTATTGTAAACTTATCTAAAATATATTTAGCTAGATTAGGCTAAATTAAGTTGTGCTTGTTATAATAAGGTTAGGTAAGTTTTCTAAGGTTCTTTTGGTATAAAATTAATTTTTACATTAACATGATTGAAAAAAAATATCTTTAAACGTATAAGAGAAAATTTTAGAAAGGACTTAATTTTAAATGACTTCTTGCTAATTGACCAATTTTACCTATTCGGCACAATATATACATATATTACGAAATAATGGTAACCGCTAAACCGCAAGGGATCATACAAGTAGGAGAATAGGAGATAGGCAGAAGGAAGAGGTGGACAGGTTCAATTCCATAAATTAGGAGCCCTCACCAGCATCAAGGACCCTCCCTGGAGGGTCATAGAAAACAAGTACTGAACATTTCGTCACGCACTGAGGCCCTCTACCAAAATTATATACACTGAGAAAAGTGTATTTTTCAGTGAATATATACTGAGACTTTTCTTTAACTCCAGTTTTGAAGACTGATATATCCTTGGCTGGTGGCGCGAACATGTGATATGAACACTTAATGACAATCATGTAGTCGACTGGATTTAAACCTGTTAAACCACCCAGCTATCTAACAAACTAATTGCCTAGTCAAATATTATATGCTGTATTAGTGTACAACATAACCTGTGTGTTTTCTGTTAGGCGTACACACAAGGAGGGTGAGTGTTAGGTACACACACACACACACACACACACACACACACACACAAGGGGAGTGGAGTGAGGGTAAAAGTGTAGTGTGCAATTTGCACCATTGCACCACCATGCTTACGTTGATTTTCAACGAAGTGTTATAATGTATATGCAAAGTTAAGGTAACTAGGAGAGAGCTACTCTGGTGTACTGTGTGTGAGGCAGTGATCATTACTGACTCGCTAATGAACAGTGACTCATTATTAATGATCAGTGACTCACTGGTATTAAAAGTGAGTGCCAGCAGGAGACTGGCACTGTTGACTTACACCTTGAGGACACTGGCACTCTCACACTGGACGCCACACACGTCACATAAGACAGGTGAGGTTGCATTTGGGAGCCTTCTACTTCTGCGACTTCGTTGGGAGGAAGAGCTAGAGGACTCTGCTTCCTGAAGCGAGTCACCTTGCGAGTCTTTGTGGGCAGGTGGTGAGAGATGGGTCTGTGCCTTGTGGGTAGGCGGTGAGAGATGGGTATGCACCTTGTGGGCAGGTGGTGAGAGGTGGGTGTGGGTGTGCACCTCCATCTGGTGGCGGTACAGGTGCCATCTGTAATGTATTGAAAATGCCAGGGAAGTCTTCATAATAGATTAATGTTAGTCTCTGATGATTTTTTTCCCTTCCTGAAAACAACAGGACTGAAAAACTACCAGTCATAACATCTTCAGTAAATATCTTAAGTATGCTTGTATGTACCTTTCTCACAAAGTGTCGGTATTTACGTACCTGTACTTATACTATTGTTTCTCTTGATGATACACGGAGGATCGAGCTTCAGTAAAGTCAGTAATGATATTCATGTGTTGAACATGTCTTGTTCATCAACTTGGCAGTACTGTATACCATTAATTTAAACACTACATGTCTGAAACAGCAACACCATGGAATCTTCGTAGAGAGGACTACTACTACTACTACTACTACTCTGTTGACAACTGCTGGCTCAACTTACAAGCATGCCATACTGATGCTAGTGGGTCCCGCCCACCTGTGAAACTGTCCTCTCCTGTGGCTCCAGTATATAATAGTCTCAACCCTCGTGACTGTGCTTTAGATAGGTCAAGGATAAGCAACTAAAAACCTGTAAAATCATTAAAAAAAACGACGTAATTCAAAATGAAACCTTATTATTAGGTTTCACCTGAGGTTAAATGAAGTTTCTTCACTTGATAAAGCCTTTTTTGTGGGCGAAACGTCGTAATAATACAGCCTCCATTTTCACTTAGTAGCTTGTGAATTATTCCTTCCAGGCTATTGTATTATTCTTGACTCACCTATTATAGATCGTCCTAGGTATTGTATTACATTAGTCTTGACTCGCCTGTTATGCATCATGCTGGGTAATGTATTATTCTCACCTGTTAGAGAGAGTCTTGCCACAAGTGTCACAGAGGGCAGGACCGTGGGTGGTGTGGGAATCACCACCACCACGGGTGTGCACAACACACAGGTGACGCTCCAGCCACTCTTGTTGGGGGAACTTCCTGGAACACAGGTGGCAGGCATGAGGCCACTCGTTGCTGTGACTCAGCATGTGGCCCTTGACGGACGAGAAACGTAGCTTGGTCTATCCATAAGAGAGAACGAAAAACATTTTCAAAATGTATAGAGCGCTGGGACCAGAGTCATTCAGAGTTCTCTGCAATAAAAGACTCAACAATTATATGTTAAAATGATATAGATCAATGGCTATTGTTTCCTACTACTCAAATTGTCACTCGCTTCAGCCATCTCAAGAGTGGGCAAGAACTGGTTATATCCAGAATATAAACCTGTTTTATTGTGAATAAACAGAAGGACGGTCGGGAGGCGCACTTCTGTTTATTCATAGACAGTCGTTTATTACATCTTGATCTATTATATTATATTCATGGAAAATCTTTAACCAGGTAAGGGAGATAGGACTCCAGGGAAGTTTAACGTAACTAGGTTTGATCAGAGAAAGGGAACCGTAGCTCCAGCTTCTTGAATTCTCTCACGAGAATCAAGGTACTTTCTTTGAAGAGCCAGTTTATAACTTACCTTACATATATGGCAGGCGTGGCGGCCGTCGGCTCCACGTTGACCGTGTGCAAGCGTCTTGTGCGCCAGCACATGCGCCAACAAGTCATTCTTAAAGGTGCACAGGTCACACTTATGATCACCCGTCAGGTCAGCCGGGAGGCCGCAACAGACCCGCTGGTGCTGTGCCAGGTCTGAGCGGAGTGGAGGCACCACACCACACAAGTGACAAGGTGTGCAGTGCTTCTGGTGTTCCTGACACATGTGTCGCCGCAGTGCAGGCAGGTCCTCTAACTCTAAGTAACAGAGACTGCATGTCCTAACCACAGAGAGACCTCGCTGACGTCCCAGTGTTGTCCTGTGTTCAGCCGATCGTCTGTGGAGCTCAGCCTGACGATGTGTAGCAAAGGCGAGTCCGCACACGAAACAGTGATAAGAATTTCTCTTTGAGTTTTTATCCTCGTGTTCCTCTCTAATGTGCGTACGAATCTCCCGCTCCCGTAATGCTTTGAAAGAACACTGAGGACATCGCAGGAGTCGTTGGTGACTGAGCTGGAAGCCGGGTTCTTGGTGATGAACCCTGCGATGGGTTCGGTACTCCCGCATGGTTCTGAAGGTTCCATCTCCCAGCGGACACACCACCGCCGTCCTGCTGCTTATTATTACTTGACGCGCCTGTAACACGGTGTCCCGTGCATTGTCTAAATGATGAGGTGTGTGCAGATGCCGCAGGACTCCCAGTAGTCGCATTTCATCCTCGTCAGTACAGACAGAACAAGAATAAAAGGTCTTAACCTCATCGTCTTCAAGATCATCTACGTGAGTTTTCATGTGAGCCAAAAAATCGTCTTGCAAGTTACAGTAGAACTTACATCCACTACAGAAAAACGGCGAAGTTTTTAGAATAGCGCCAAAGTTACTGAGAATTATTTGATTAAAATTAGCATCAATTTCATCACACCTGTTTTGCTTGTACTCTAGCTCGTTATGAATGTGAGCCAGTGAGGCGAAGTGTAGGGCTGCATAAGCTTCCCCGAAAGATAGTTTACAAATGGGACATAGTAATTTCGGAGTAACCAATGATACTTTTTTTACTTCCTCCTCTTCGTCCTCGTTTACTTCCTGCTTCATTTCTTGCTTCACATTAAGTAACGTCTTATCAGCAAGAGGTGCATTTGCATTTTTACGTATACTGCCGCATGTTCTGTTTAATGCCTTGTTGTTCTTACTTTCATCAAGAGATATAATTTTTCTGCTCTTCAGCTGTGCAATGGTTGACTTCAAGAAGCCTTTCGCCTCCAGCTTCTTAGATCTGACGGGTCTGCTGGTAACTGCAGCAGAAGGAATCTCTTTAGATGTCTTAATTACCTTCTTCCCTGATGCCTTGTTATTGTTGATAACCTGGTGCTCGCAATTCACGTGACGTTCACATGTCTCCTTGCTCTTGAGGGTCCAGTTGCAAACGTCGCATTGGTGCTCTACACTCCTCCCAACTTTTATAATGGTAGTTATTTTTTTGCCTGGAAGCCACTTTCCTTTAGTGTATGTCGGGGGAGGTGACATTAGTGCATCTTCTTCCTCCTCTGCCTCATCATCTTCCATTTCCACCTCGTCCTCCAGTTCGTTCTTGGGTGTAGCTGGTCTCCACTTTCCCCCAACAGAGGGCGGTGGTTGGCTTCCTGGTCTCCATTTACCCCCGGTGTGGTGATGCGGAGGTCCTATGTCATCGTCCTCGTCTTCGTCAAACTCTTCGTCATCGTCGTGGCGTCTCTTTCTCGTTGCCTTAACACTACTCCTGAGCTCAAGAGACGAGAGAAAGTCGTCTTGACGAAGTTCCGGCTTGTCCTGAGCAATGTTCTCGTTCCCAGGAGACAGCTGAGGCTCACTATACTTGAGATTAGCTTCTCTAAACTCCCCACCGGCGTCTCTTATCTCTTGGTTGTTACCCTTCTCTCTGTCTAGATCCCTCTGTTTACCGCTTCGATTTTCAAGAATTTCTTCAACTTTCTTAAGTATCCGTGTGTCTTTTTTAACTTTGCACTGTTCTAGCGCTGGAACTGTAGTCAAGAGTGGTTCATGTGGCGTGGCCTGAAGGTTATAAAACTCGGAATACCTCGATTCAAAATTCTGGCTCTCAAGATCATATGACGTAGAAGCAACTTTAAACAGAGCAATAGTTTCGCTGTGAGATTCTGACTCTCCTTCGTGTGTCACTTTATTGGGATTGTTAAATGTGTCAAAGTGTCTAAAGAGTGAAATGTTAGAAGGCTCTTGACCATGCGGCAAGAGGGGATCGCTGTAACTAGTAAAGGGAACTTGGGCTGGGTTTTGTCTATGACTCAGGGCGAGAGAATCTTGTGATTTAGCCTTCAGTGAGGTAAGACCATTGCTTATCTGAGTGTCGGCATGGGACTGTGGTATAACACCAGTAAGGTCTTCCATGACTGTGTAAGAGTCATGAAGGCGCCCTATTCCTGCTCTGGTGACTGGAGGGTCCTCGGCAGGTCGCACTTCCACTTTGGTTAGTGACTGGTCCTGTGATTCTTCTACGGGTCGCCTCATGTAGCAATTTTCTAATGACACCGAGGCCGGTGACATATATTTGGCGCCGTCTAAATTATCCTCATGATGGCTCAGCTTTTCATGAGAGCCATCCTGGCTAGAGAACTTATTGTCGTCGTGTGAAAAGGTGTTTCTGCTGCCCGAGAACTGCACGACGTCTTTCCTTGATTCCTCTCGTTCAAAGGCCTTTCCAGCTGTGTGTGTTTGTGGTTGCTGTGTGTGCGGCTGGGTGTCCTGGGGAGTGGCGGTGGTACATCCTGCCCTCCTGTGAGTGACATAGTTGCTGAGGCCGACGATGATAGCTTTGCAACGGAGACACATGTGAGCGTCCTCCATCTCGTCTACGCTTGAGGTTGTCATCTGTCGTAGCGGCATCCTGAAGAAACCAAGATGTTTGAGGAATATTATTATTTACGAGGAAGCACTGAACGCGTCCGAGCTATACAGCGACTGGGAAATGCGGGGGGGGGGGGGGCAGGAGTGGTTCATTGATGAGGGTAGCTCCTATTCCTTGGATCATATGCCCCTCAACATCAAGGCGCCTTCCATGAAGGGATCTGAAGAGGAAAAGCATGTACAACTACGATCAGATATTATTATAATAATTATTATTATTATCATCATTATTATTATCAAAATAAACGTTAACCCAGCAAGGGTCACAGCACTTCTCAAATATAAAAAAATCACCAGAACTACAACAGTATATATTGCCACACAAACGTCAACTAACGTTATTATATTCACGGGGAAGCGCTAAACTCATAGTGGGTCATGTAGCACCAGGGAAATGTGATGTATTCAGGTTTCACCCAAGAAACCTGACCTTTTTCTCACAACACTGATTAAGAATAAAACAAGTCACACTATTGGAACAGTTCACTTAACACCAAGAAAAGTAACCTGAGGACGACCTGTATATAAGAACCATAACATTGATGCTAAAGAAAAGATATCTTTTTTATATTCGGTGATTATTAATATATGCACGATGGGGGAGAGGAGTGTTAGCTAATCCCGTAAAGGTCACAGAGTACCTGTAGACTCTGCTAGGACCTCTGAAGACAATGGGGGGTCCTTTAATTGTCTTCTCTGAGGATGAGGGTCCCCAGCAAAGTTCTAGAGGTATAATATATATATATATATATATTATATATATATATATTATATATATATATATATATATATATATATATATTCATTATACATGTATATATTTTCGTCTCATACATGTGTAAATATTCCGTGTATGTGTTGCGTGTTCATTTGCTTGCGAGAGTGTTACTCTAAGGAATATCTTATGAAGTTACTTGTGATGCATATTAAGACTCTTTAATCACCGTCAGTATTAGACAAGAACATTGAGGAGTTTTTAACGTTTTGCAACATCTTGCAACACGAACAGTGAAGACACTGGTGCAGTGCAAGCTTTTATTGTGACAACGTTTCGCTCTGTGTAGAGCTTTATATAGAATAAAAGATACAAAATTGTGGATGAATTTGGTTTTTTTTAGTCGCGGAGAAGCGCCAGACCCGTAGGGCCATCTAGGGAGTGGGAGGTAAGCAGGTTTGATTCAGGGAAGGGTAGGGAAGGAACGTAAAGTTAAAACTTATATGTGACCCCTTGATGTAAGCAAACCCATCCTCTGTGATTTAATGTGACAGGGAAACATTGCTATATTTTGTTTCCATCGTATTTATGTAATATTTCTGTAACTATCGTATAGAATAGTGCAGCAACATGCCACGAGGCCTGGTCGTGGACCGGGCCGCGGGGGCGTTAACCCCTGGAATACCCTTCAGGTAGACTCCAGGCAGGTAGACGAGTGTTTCCACAATATAACTATCATATAGAATATTGCAACAGGATACTGCGGGTGTTCAGCATATCGTGGGTGTTCCCGCAATGTGACTATCGTATAGAATGGTGCAGCAACACAACACAGGTGTTCCCACAATATAACTATCATAGAATATTGCTATATCATACTGCGGGTGTTCAGCATATCGTGGGTGTTCCCGCAGTGTAACTGTCGTATAGAATAGTGCAGCAGCATACCGCGGATGTTCGCACAATATAACTATCGTATAGAACAGTGCAGTAGCATACGGAAAGTGTTCCTACATGCAGTTATCATATAGAATAGTACAGCAACATACCGCGGGTGTTCCCACAATATAACTATTATATAGAATATTGGAGTAGCACACCGCGGGTGTTCCCACAGTGTAACTATCGTAGTAGTTACAGTTTAAGTGGGATAACAACACGCTCCTGATGTGTATAACATTATTTATAAAAATAAGTGTAAGATCTTACTGTAAACATCAACGTTTTCTGCCTCGTTCGTTTTCTATACTTACTTCCAGAACTGAGAGCAGTAGCTATCATATACGTGCTGGAAGAACTTACCTCCAGAGTTGACAGCAGTAGCAATCATAGACGTGGTGGAGGAACTTACCTTCAGAGCTGAGAGCAGTAGCTATCATGTACGTGCTGAAGAACTTACCTCCAGAGCTGACAGCAGTAGCTATCATGTACGTGCTGAAGAACTTACCTCCAGAGCTGACAGTAGTAGCTATCATAGACGTGTTGGAAGAACTTACCTCCAGAGCTGACAGCAGTAGCTATCAGAGAAATGGTGGAGGAAGTTGCTTTTCCATTTGCGGCATCAGAGTTGCTTCCTGTCTCCACTGTGTGGTTTGTCAATGGTTGTTTGATTGTTTCTGTGGTTACAATAGACCTTACCTTCGTCTACTGTTAATACGTACTTCTGCCACCTGTCAGCAGAGGGAGAGGTGGTGCTAGTGAAAAGAATGTACTTACCAAAATTGGATACATTACCAGTGTGCTAAAAAAAATAATCCACCTCGTCTGACTTTTTTTTTTTTGGGGGGGGGGGGGGAGTTATCACTATGTATGATAATTGTACTTATGTTTACCTGTGCCTAAATAAACTTACTTATGAGGGTGAGGAGAGAAGTGGGAAGGTTGGGGTGATGGGGAGGGAGGGGTAGTAGGCAGGAAAACACTCACAAGACTGCTTCACAAACTTGCGAAGGCACGGGAAACGCGTCAACATATTTTAAAGGCAATTTAATATCAGATATTATTTTTATCATTGTTTATGTACATCAGAGGTGATATGTGAGCGCTATAGACGAGGCACCAATACATATCTTGACGTTCCTAGTGAATAACTGTAAATTATATTGTTTATGGGTCGTGCACCCGGACAGGAAAATTTTAATGGGGAACAGTAATGATGATAATAATAATAATAATAATAATATGTCATTTGGAGCCAGATGTTAGTATCATGACGCCATCATCACAACTCGGGGCTGTAATATTGTTGGTAAAATTACAGACAATATGTTAGATAAAAGGACACAAGTGCAATTAATGTGGCGACGTTTCCATCTTTAGGGGCTTTGTCAAGCCTTGACAAAGCTCCTACAGAGCGAAACGTTGCCACAGTAAAATGTCGCATTAGTTACACTTGCGTCATTTTACCTAACACAACTCTAGGTTGGAAAATAGATTCTTACATTCTTATTACAGATTCTTAGAACAAAAACACTGTTATTTCATTCAAAAAGAGCTCTTATCATAAATTGATAAAGCTCTCCTTGGGCGAAACGTTGACTTAATAAAGGTATGGGGCGAGAATGAGCTGGTCTGATAGAGCTTTTCTGAACTCTGTAAGGACTCCAATTAGCTAGGGGAAACAGAGGCAGGCAGTGGTACTGGAAGCCTTAGGCACACGCAGCCCAATTATATACCTTTGATATACCTTTGAGTTTCGAGAGTTATCCTACTTCCGGAGCCCAGCCCTGGGCCAGGTTTGTCTGGTGCTTGCCTAGTCAACGAGGTTGTTGCTGCTGGCGACACGCTGGCCCACATATCCATCACAGCCTCCTGGTTTGTTCTGCCATTTGGAGGAGTTATTTGTCCAGTTTCCTCTTGAAGACTTCTACACCTGTCCCAGCAGTGTTTCTGATATCTTCTGGTAAGATGTTGAATAGTCTGGGACCATAGGAACACACACACACACACACACACACACACACACACACACACACACACACACACACACACACACACATACCACACACACACACACACACACACACACACACACACAGGAAGTATTTCTTCAGTCACAGAGTAGTCAGGAAGTAGAATAGTTTGGGCAGCGATGTAGTGGAGGCAGGATCCATTCACAGCTTTAAGCAGAGGTATGATAAAGCTAATGGTGCAGGGAAAATGACCCAGTAGAGGCCAGTGAAGGGGCGGGGCCAGGAGCTATGACTCGACCCCTGCAACCACAACAACTAGGTGAGTACAATACAGGCAGATAATAATGTAATTATAAGTAAGAAAAGAGCACTCTTGCCACAGATATATATCTCTCTCTCTCTCTCTCTCTCTCTCTCTCTCTCTCTCTCTCTCTCTCTCTCTCCCATAGTTTTCTTTCATGTTTAACAACCAACAAAAGTCATCAAAAGTTTCATAACAGATATTTCAAGCAGCAAACCATACCACGGGAGCGAATAGAACCCGCGGTCAGAGAGTCTCAAAACTCCAGACAGTCGCGTTAGCCACTAGACCAGCTAGCCACAATAAGATTCGTCCAACTAGGTATATTTCTACACCATAGGAAGGTTAGCATAGGCACCTCTGTGACCACAAATGCAAGTTTTTACAGACGAATCTCCAGCTAGCGTGGCCGTGACGAACTCTAGCTCAAGTCCCCTCAATGCCGTCAACATGACTCACGAAATCGTAATGACACGATCCCGCCCGTGGTATGGTTTGGTTGCAATCGTGTCATTACGATTTCGTGAGTCATTTCAAGCAGCAGTTTGCATTGTTATCTGTAATTATTATTATTATTATTGTTGCTACAGTCAACAACTATTATTATTGCTCATGTAATGATAATAAATGATCATAATAATAATAAATTAAAAAATATTACAATTTGCCATCACTATTATTATTATTTTTATTGTTATTTGTGTCATTGTTATATTCAGTTTTGCTTTTGTTACTGTAATTGTCATTATCATTTGGCTTAATTTAATAAATAAATTAGTTATCAAAGAATTAACGTTAGATTCTTATTTGTTGAAACTAGTACCAGAGTGGGCCAG
>NC_069466.1:23745400-23807900 GCF_026875155.1 Cherax quadricarinatus | reverse complement strand
TTGTGTGTGCGTGTTGTGGTGTGTGTGTGTGTTGTGTATTGTAGTTGTGTGTTTGATGTTGTTAGTTGTGTGTGTGTGTGTGTGTGTGTACTCACCTAGTTGAGGTTGCGGGGGTCGAGTCCGAGCTCCTGGCCCCGCCTCTTCACTGATCGCTACTAGGTCACTCTCCCTGAGCCGTGAGCTTTATCATACCTCTGCTTAAAGCTATGTATGGATCCTGCCTCCACTACATCGCTTCCAAAACTATTCCACTTACTGACTACTCTGTGGCTGAAGAAATACTTCCTAACATCCCTGTGATTCATCTGTGTCTTCAGCTTCCAACTGTGTCCCCTTGTTACTGTGTCCAATCTCTGGAACATCCTGTCTTTGTCCACCTTGTCAATTCCTCTCAGTATTATGTATGTCGTTATCATGTCCCCCCCTATCTCTCCTGTCCTCCAATGTCGTCAGGTTGATTTCCCTTAACCTCTCCTCGTAGGACATACCTCTTAGCTCTGGGACTAGTCTTGTTGCAAACCTTTGCACTTTCTCTAGTTTCTTTACGTGCTTGGCTAGGTGTGGGTTCCAAACTGGTGCCGCATACTACAATATGGGCCTAACGTACACGGTGTACAGGGTCCTGAACGATTCCTTATTAAGGTGTCGGAATGCTAGGCGCCCATATGCTGCAGCCGTTATTTGGTTGATGTGTGCTTCAGATGTGCCTGGTGTTATACTCACCCCAAGATCTTTTTCCTTGAGCGAGGTTTGTAGTCTGTGTGTGTGTGTGTGTGTGTGTGTGTGTGTGTGTGTGTGTGTGTGTGTGTGTGTGTGTGTGTGTGTGTGTGTGTGTGTGTGTGCCGAATAGGTAAAACTGGTCAAGTAGCAGGAACTCGTTTAAAATTAAGTCCTTTCTAAAATTTTCTGTTATACGTTTAAAGATATATTTTTTTCAATTTTGTTAATGTAAAAATTAATAATTTTTGTACCAAAAGAACCTTAGAAAACTTACCTAACCTTATTATAACAAGCGCAAATTAATTTACCCTAATCCAACTAAATATATGTTCGGTTAAGTTTAAAATAATTTAATAATAAACAAACACAGTGAAATATATTTTTTTCGCTAGGTTCGGAATGATTTTTGCTAAATTATTGCATACACAAATTTTCGCTTGCCTTATTCGGCAAGAAGAGCGTTGTTATTTAAGCCAAAAGCACAAGTTTTACCTGTTCGGCACGACTAATTATTATATATATATATATATAATATATATAATAATTATATATATATAATATATTATATATATATAAAAACGGCGAAATTATTGACAAACATTATTTCTCAGTCCACAGCAGGATTCGAACCAGTACATATTGCATCAGTGTACGCAGTACTTTATCTGCAGTCTGGCTGTGTAGACAAAGTACTGTGTACACTGATGCAGAATGTAAAGGTTCGAATCCTGCTGTGGACTGAGATATAATGTTTATATATAAACATTATAATGGTTTCAACTTCATTTTTATGTTGGACAGCTATAGCCTTTGCAAGGTGTCTCTTCGCTACCACTTGTGTTTATACCAACACTGTTATTATGTCCTGGGTCATTCAAGGATTATCGTCTGAGTATCAGTGGTCCTGTGCAGTATCTAGTTAAGTCCGCTAATTGCACTCTCTCCGTCCTGTTCTTAAAAGACTGTACTGTTTTTGTTCTTACTTCGAGAGGTATTGTGTTCCAATATTCTGTAAGTCTTTTACATTAGTGTTGCATAATTTAGAGTTTCTTGCCATTTTTTTATAATATTGACTCACTTTTCTCTTCAAAATTAATTGTTTATATTTGAAGATTGTCAAATTGGCTTCGTTTTACTTCGTTTTCAAAATCAAAGTGAAATCACTTCATGATCCGTTTTCCAATGATCACATCAAGGTCAATAGAGGATAGCGGGTTTCAAAAATTTGTACGTTCATTTCTATATTGATATAACGAACATACACAAGTTTAACGCTTCTTCTACATCGAAGAACATAGCTATGGAGTGTTTTCTGTCTTTTTTTTATTAAATTTATTCTAAAAATTTGCAATTTTAGATTCAATTTCGCCTCGAGATTATTTATGTAATTTATGAAAAAAGGACTCAGGGAGTACCAGTCTTTGTGGTACTGCACTTGTTACGTCCAGCATGTTGTGTCCCGTAGCTCGATTGCTAGTACCCAGCGCACACCCTGAGGGGCCGGGGGGTCGATTCCCTGTACGGATGGAAACATTAGGAATGTGTTTCTTCAAGACACCTGCGGTCCATGTTTACCCATATTAAAATAAGTACCTGGGTGTTAGTCGACTGGTGTGTGTCGCATCCTGGGATAAAATTGATCTAATTTGCCCAAAATGCTCTGCATAACAAGAGGCTTTCTATATAGTAGTATGTCACTGATGTCAGATAGGCTTTGTATACCTTGTATTATCTACTTGTAGAAATAAATATTATTTTATTATTATTATTATTATTATTATTATTATTATTATTATCGAGAGTCACTCATTGTAGCCTCATGGTAAGCCAGGGGTTGATCCAAGCCTTAGGCTTGTTTCCATCACCATGCGTCTTAATTTAAGCCAACAACGGACGAAATGGCGGACTGCCAACTAGTATGAAGACAAAGACAAGTTACACAACAAGCTTTTATTGTTACAACGCTTTTGGTCTGTGTAGAGCTTTATCAAGTGAAGACTTGATAAAGCTCTACAGAGTGAAACGTTATCCAAATACAAACTTGTTCTGCAACTTGTCTTTACTCTGTGGGTAGTACGCCCCTCAAGGAAGGTTCCTTGATGTTGGTGAGGGGCTCTTGATTTAGGGAATTGGATCCGTGCTCCAGTTCCCCGAATTAAGCCTGAATGCCTTCCACATCCCACCCCTCCAGGCGCTGTATAATCCTCCGGGTTTAGCGTTTCCCCCTTGATTATAATAATAATAATAAATGTGGGTAGTACGTCATAATTGTAATGCAATAGCAGATGCTAAACAAAATTTCTTCCAACCTTCCTATTAAATAACCATGCGCCTTTTTCAATAGATAATTCCATTTATCTAACATGACTCACGAAATCGTAATGACACGATTGCAAACAAACAATACCATGGGTGGGGTTAGAACCCGCGATCAGAGAGGCACTAAACTCCAGACCGTCGCGTTGGCCACTGGCTAATGCGACGGTCTGAAGTTTTGTGACTCTCGGATCGCGAGTTCTAACCCCACCCGTGGTATGGTCTGTTTACATTTTCTAGCGGAGAGTATGGGTGGCGAGACTAGAGAACCTCAACTGTTTATATTGAAGAACAGGTGCCTGGATGAAGGTTAGTCTTATTCAGGAGCTATGAACTGATGTAGACAGTTAAGAAATTGGTCTTCAGTCTTTTTCTATAAAAAGGAAACAGACATCCTCCATTCGCAGCTGCACATGTGATTCACTGTTGTGATAACGGAAAAATATTCAGAGGTTTAACAAACGGAGAAAAACTTGCATTTAATATTAAAACCATATAAACAATTTTATTTAGATAGATAATACCTCGTATTACCTGCGGTAATAGTTCGTGAGGATGTTCAGTATATTAACTCCCTTTGTATGGGCATTTTTTAGTTACAGTGTTCGCACACACTTCAACATTTTTATGAATGGGTTGTCCACAAATTAAATTTAAATTTATCTTTGTTAATTCTCTAACTACGGACAGCCATTTTAGATACAGTGGCCCAAGCATCATTTATCAATTTATTAATTCTAATTTTAATGCTAAATACTTTATGTGAGTTGTACTTTCAGGGAGTTCCAAACAAGAATATATGAATATAGAGGAATATCGTATATAATCTTCAATAAAGTAGCTAAATCTCCATTTTCACCCATAAGTCTACGTTCTTAGACTAAAGATTTGTACTATTTGGTAATGACTAAAATGATAGCAAAGGCACAAAGAATTTTAGAGTTTGTGTAATAGTTCTTGAGTTTTAAGACACTCTTGATCGCGGGTTCTATCCCCACCCGTGGTATGGTTTTTTTCTTTTTCAGAACTGATCCTAACGAAAGTGTATCCGTAGATGCATTATTTACGTTGAAATAATTCTCTATTTTTTTCTTATTCAGTTGACCTCGAGGTGTCCAGTGATTGCACGTAGTCAGTACCTGCCTGACTCCACCTGAGCTAACATACTCTCCTCTGTCTGTTCTTTTAGCCTTTTTCACTGTTTTAACTATTATTTATAACCTGCAACAAATCTGACCTTATATACCATGGTGCACAATACACAAATAACCCGCACATAGGAGAGAGTAGCTTACGAGAGATGTTTCGGTCCGACTTAGACCGAGTTATTTGTGTATTGTTCCAGCTACGGTATTCTGCCTTTTTGTTCTTCGAACCATAGTGAAAACACTGCTAAAATGTCCCTCTAAGCGCTCTTTCCCTTTGGGCTGAAAGTATTTACAGAAATTTTTTTTACTATGTTTTCACATAGCGGTGATCTTAAATATTTATTTCACGAATTTATTGTGTTGCTAAGTAGGTATATCTGTGAAACTTGCAAATGCAAAAACGCCTGTTCGGTTCCCAGTAATTCTTATACAATTTGTTGCTTTCATGACATGATGAGATTCCATTTTAGCGATCGCGTGAGGTGCACGCGCACACTCAGATCAAGGAGGATGAGTTCAATGCACACTGTACACACAATACATAATGAGAGAAGAGGTGAAAAAATTACTGAGCTACTGTAGATACCTTCAAAACAGATGAGACATCTCACCGTGGGTCCTCAGAGAGGGAGTAAAAGATTTGTGTGAACCACTAGCCGCAATCTTCAACACGTCAGTTGAAGAGGGCATTTACAGGTGTGGCAGACAGCGAATGTAGTCCCGATATGTAAGAAAAGGAACAGAGAGGTAGCATTAAACTGCAGGCCAGTGTCACTAACATAAGCAACAGCCAGCACGGTAAATCTTGTCTCTCAAATTTACTAGATTTGGGAAACAGGCAAGAGAGAGAGTGAGGGATGGGTGAACTGTATAGTTTCGTTTGTAAGGTGTTCGATACGGTACCTCACAAAAGACTGCCATAAAACTTGAGGAGCAGGCAGGAGGAACAAATAAAGCGTTATAATGGATTAAGGAACCCCTTAACAAAAAGAAAACGACAGGTTATAACGCCTGGGATCCCGCAAGGCTCAGTAATTGAACCAGCAGTTTCTTGTGTACATACACGACCTGACAAGAAATCGAGTCACGTGTCCCTCTTCGCAGATTATGTGAAACTAATGAGGAAATGCAAACAGGAGCATGCCAGGAAAGACTACAAATGGATCTGGAGAAGCTGTAGAATTGGTCTGACAAGCGACTCTTCAGCAAATGCAAAGCTGTAATCATTCTTCCTGTAACATTCCATACCTCCTGCCAAGCCTCGGCTCCCGTAGCTTTGGGTTTGCGGACCCCCGTGCTGCTCGCCAGCTCAGGAGACACTCCTCTGTGCCCGGCCTCATTCTACAGCTGACCTTCGTTCCTTTCACATCTCCCTCTACATAGATCTGGGCCTGACTCCCACTACACGCTCAGCCTGGTGTTACCCATCGCAATAAACTTACTGCAGTCAGCCGTGCCTTCGCCTCCATTCCTGCTCTGCTACCTAACACATCAAGCTACCAAGTTTGTCATTCCTAAGCACAGACAAGATGGTCTATCCTAACAAGAGCTTCAACAACCCCACCAGACAAAGCTATGAAACGCAGGAAGGGGCAGAGACGACTGAAACAGTACAGGCTAGAGGAACGAAAGGCTGCAAACCTTCTTGAAAGATAAGAACCTCGGAGTTAGCATAGTTTTGCGTATTTCACCTGAGACACATCAACGGATGTGTGCATCAGGCGACGTCAACTGGTGTCGTGAGGCTTCATAACACTATACACGGAATATGTCAGGCCAATCTGCATCTGGTAAAATATGAAAAAGTTTGCGAGGAGACTAGTTCCAGAGCTGAGGGTTATGAGCTGTGAGAGCCGAGAGAAGCTAAGCCTGACGACATTAGAGGACAGGACAAAGCGTAACATAATTACGATATTCAAAATAGTGAGAGGAAGTGACAAGGTGAGTCTTGGAGAGATGTGCCTCAGGTACACGAGGGCACAGTTGGAACTCGAAAAAACACAGAGCAGTCACAGGAATGTTAGGAAATATTTTTTAGCCTTACAGTGGTCAGGAAATAGAAAGACGTAGGCAGCAAAGTGGTAGAGACAGGATACATACATCGTTTTATGAATAGGTATGACAGGAGAGGGAACCCAGTAGCGACCAGCGAAGAGGCGGGCCCAGGAGCTGAGACTCGACCACTGTAACCACGAATAGGTGAACACACATAACATTTGCCTTATATATATATATATATATATATATATATATATATATATATATATATATATATATATATATATATATATATATATATAAAAGGCAAATGTTATTTAATTCATATGTAATATAATATGTAATTGCTGTAATCGTTAAAGAGTAAAGACGCAGGTAAGATGATACTAGCGCAAGTATACATGAGTGTTACTGAGAACCTTGCAGAGTGCTGCTTTCTGTATTGATTACCTGGTATTACTACTCGCCTTCGTAAGTCACCAACTCACCGCATCTCCTTATTTCTCTACAAGTCATATTAGGAGAAACATTTGAAAGAAAAAAATGACTTTTTTGTGTGGAATAACCATTTTGTAGACAGGAAGTAAAGTTGGAAATGTTGATATATTCGTGGAATCAGTGATAGTGTAAGGTTCAAATAGCGCGCGCTGATGCTGTTGTGACGAGTGCTGCCACCTACCATAAACAACATGCTCGTAAGTTTGACAACTTTGCGGAAATTAGCTTTAATTCGACTCACCACCTATCTGATAAGAAGCCTTATATGCTCAAGTATCTACTGAAGAACTGGATTCGTGAATTAAATCCTTATAACAAAGAAATAACGTGATTTATGGCTTGGTTCACCGGGTACGGTACGCCATGTTAGATCGGATGCTTAGTGAGACAAAGATGCTGGGCAAGTATTTCTGCCTATTAATAATAGTTCCACCACAAGAGGCTAACTCAGATTATTGTATCCTGATCTTGATAGTCTTATGCTACTTTGTATATACACATACCTTCGTAAAATGAGACGTGAAGTCCGAAAATAATGATGAAATCCCGTCGTTCGTGAATGTACCGTACAACACTGTGGAGGAGGAGCCGACTGGCATGCACCGCCCTCCTGGCTGTGACATCACCAAGAAACGCCTATAATGCGACGACGTCACAAAGTTCCGCCTATATTTACGATGACGTCACTTCGAGGCTCCGCCCTCCACCAGATGACATCCCAAGACGGACAGGAACGTTTAGATTCTGACAACCTGGTGCAGCGGGAGGATGTGCCGCCATGCGAGCCGCACACTGGCATGGTTTTAGGTGGTGTTGCAAGGGTTAACTTGCAATATTCAGTGTGGTTGCAATAGGCATGTGCATGTTCAGTGGATACATGTTGGATACACAATGTGTCAGTGAGTGTAGAAGCATAAATTTAACGATGATGCTGTGAGCAAGTGCGTATGTACTTCGGAGTTGGAGATTGCAATAGTTTGGTATTGTTGGAAGTGTCATTGTTGCAATCCTGCAAGGATCCACTAGACGAATACTGAGCTGTTCACAGTGTTAACAACGACCCAAGATGCCACGACGGAAGCAGGACTGCCCCAAACGCATGAAATGTAAGTAGATCAGGTGGTGAGAAGTCATGCGTCTCTCGTGGTCAACTTGTATATCAAAGTATCACGTGTTTTATGTGTGAGTAAATGTGAATGAATGTGACTATACACTACGTTCTAACTTCATACACCCACTCGACACCAGCATGTGTAGTTTTGTATATTTGCTTTTCACTTTGCATGGTAAATAACCAGCTTTAAAAACTTTACGAAATATTCTCACGATATGAATAGTTCTGTGTTATTCCTTAGCACGTGTTTTGTATTATTGTTACGTATTATTGGGCACTGAACACTTTGCTAAGTTAGGAAAAATGTACGTTATTTATAAATGTTTGCATTAGTAGAAGTATCGAGAATGTGTCCTAATTGCGTCACGTAGTTTAGAATAAGTGTTTTTTAGTGCAGTGATCGCACAAAAATTAGCATTGGTGAAAATAATAACATTTCGAAATTAGTTGTATTATGATGTGTAGATGTAGCAATGAATGCTGTAGTGAGGAAGACCTCCCTCAATATTACTGCCCCTACCACTGTTATTACTACTACCACCATTACTACTACTACTACAACCACCATCACCAGTACTACTACCACCACCAACACTACCGTTACTACTGCTGTAATTGATACTATTATTATCACAATACTAATACTACCACAATTAATGCCACTACATTCGTAATTGTTAGTCATTATTTCTAATACTACCATTATTGCTCTCGTAATAACCACTACTACAACTGCCACCATCACCATTACTGTCTTCACCACTATTACCAAAAACACTTATAACCACCATCAACATCACTACTACCACCACCACCTTCACACCACCACTACTACCCTAACCATCACTACTACCCTCACTACCACTACTACTACTACTGTTGCTACTACTACTTCTAGTATTACATCTACTACCACCGCCACCACCACACCACCTCACCATCACACCACCCTCACCACCACCCTCACCTCCACCTTCAACACCGCCACCACCACCCTCCCTCACCACCACGCCGTGAGAGCGAGGCCCAGCGCCCCCCTCCCATGCCAAACCATGCCAGCACTCAACAAGTAGCCAAACTCGCCAACTCTCACAAGCGGTAGGCAACTTTACTCCCACTAAGTTTTCCTGCAGAGGGAGGCACCTTTGCCTCCTGCTGTGGTCAGGGGCAAGTTTCTTTTATGTCTTGGTTATATACATCAGTTACGTTCTCAGTACCACAAGGAAGACGGTTGCTGTCTCCTGGTAGTACTGCTATGGCACCTTCTGGTAGTGGCCAGGTGCTGTATGACTCTCATGGGTGTACAGCTTCCCCACATAAATCATATTAATAAATACCAGTAGTGGTTGCTGTAGCAGGAGCTGTTGTTGCTGTGGCTGTGACAGCAGTTGCTGAATCGTCAGGGAAGTATGAGCATGTGTCTTGCCGTAGGGTCGTGTCCAGTCCTGTGGTATCATGTTAAATACATTTAACTCTTGCCACACGTGTTCTATAAGGAAAAAAATATAGCCAAGTTACAATTTGGTTTAAGCTAGTGGGTGGATTTATTAATAGCCACATTAAAATTAACATTTTATATGAAGCTTGAATAGTGAAATTAATTAATATTTGTTAATTTTAATATGTTTACGCGAGAGAAATGCGGCAAATGCAATATTTACATAATTTATTATTGGTTTTACGAGTGAATGAATTTTGTTAGTTGTCGTCGATACTGTGATCGTGGAGTTCGTCCATTCATTCCTGGGTGACACTTTTTTGTGTTAGAGGGTAACACCTTCCCTGTTGTCCTATAGCAGGTAGTGATGAAACTTACTCTCAAAACTTATATACACTTGATCGTACTTTGATGTTGGCAACTTTTTGGGAGGGGGTGATGTTAGTCTTAAGTAAAAAATAAATGTAAATTAATGCTAAGTGATTGTCTTGGTAACTTTAAAATCCAGGAATATTTTTTTTATTATTGCGTATGAGGTGAACTGATTGTAAACACTAATAAAAAAGTGAATTTCATGATAAAGTTACATTATAGGTAGGCAGAGTAATTACGAACTAAGGCACAAATCCTTTGTATGGCTCTTATAAAATACCATATAGATTACTTCAGCCTAGCTAAAAAAAAAATAAACTGAATCTACTATAAAATAAGATGGTTAGATTGCACCTGGACAAGGTGCAAGGGATCAAATAAGCCAGGATAAAGTGTAAAAACTTGAAAGGTTAAAAGTGGCAAAGTGAAAATCAGGCAGAAATCAAACCATCTCAATATAACTGCTAATAAATTATGCCTAGTCTATCTTTTCACATTTTTTGAAATTGGAAGCAAAATCAATTTGGTGTCAGTGGAGAGGGAATATGTTGCACTGCCTGCTATAATCACCTAGGTATGAGAGACAGCTTTCTATACAGTTATGACATAAAGCTAAAATAGTTTGCATAATCATGTCTTGGCCAGCAATAATATATATCACTTTAGGACCAATTGAGTTCCTGCTCATTGAAACTGCATAAAAGTGAGTTTTGTGCATTTTTGACTTAATTCTACACTTGTACCAGTCAATGTGTTGAAAGAAACAATGTCCTGCAATAGTATTTACATTCGTTATGTTATTATATACACTAACAGTTATGTCAGTTTTTACTTTCCGTATCACTAATATTATTATTTATCAAGTGTAAAAATAGTACATGTAAATAAGATAAACCATTTGGACGCAGTGGGAAAAAATCGTATCATTTGATTTTATTGGCTTATCATGGGTTAATTCACTACTACTTGTCACCATTTTATGCTTATAATGATAGTATGTTTATACAGGCAAAATAAATTTAAATAATAGTTGTTTGTAAAAAAATCTGTATATTTAACCTTAATAAAGTCACGTGTCTATCCTTCAGTCCCAGGCCAGTGCTCAAAAACAATAAATAAATAATTTCGGGTAAAGAATAAATATGCTTGTAGAAAGGAACATGTTATTACTGCAATTATTTTAACAGTCAGTTGATTTACTAATCCACACATTAATGGGGAATAAATTAACACATCTTAGGAATAAACCTACACAATGCTTAATGAACTATGCACTACTTAGGAATAAATCTACCCACATCTAGTAATAATCTACACAACTTATAAATAAATTCACACATCTTGGTAATAAATTTTCACAAATTAGGAATAAACTCCCACATTTTAGTGATAAAGCCAAACAAGTTAGTATTAGAACTGCACGATTTAGGAATCTAAATACGAATTAGCAATAAACTGACACCATTTAACAGTAAATTCATATACTACTAAACAATAAATCAACACAGCTTAGGATTCAGTGTACATACTACTCTGAAATACCTATACAACACACACCTTCATACAAAATAGACGAAATCCACACATAACTGTAATAAATGTACATACAATCTGGCAATAAATCGACAAAAGTTTTTGAATTAATCAAAACTGTGAAATAAGTCTATATAAGTCAAGAATAAGTCCACGCACAGCTTAGAAATCAGATCACATACCACTTAGGAATAAATCCATATGAAACATGTGACATATATATATATATATATATATATATATATATATATATATATATATATATATATATATATATATATATATATATATATATCATATATATATATATATATATATATATATATATATATATATATATATATATATATATATATATATATATCATATATATCTCATATATATATATATTATATATATTATAATATATATATATATATATATATATATTATATATATATATATATATGTGTGCGTGTGTGTGTGTGTGTGTGTGTGTGTGTGTGTGTGTGTGTGTGTGTGTGTGTGTGTGTGTGTGTGCGTGCGTGTGTGTGTGCGTTGTATATGATAGTTATTTTTCTTCAAGGTTTGAGTCAAGTTCTCTTTGATTGGGGTATAAATCTAAGATTGAGTAAGCCTTTCTTTAAGATAGTGTAAAGCTTTCTTATAAGCTAGTGTAAATGTTTTATTTACGTATTTACCAAACATTGTTGTATGTTCTTGGTAATCCGAGTACACAGTACTTATTACTTGGTACAGATATTAATGTAAAACTTACGTAAATTTATGAGTAATTATATTTTGTAACCTGGGGAAGTCTTATTTACAGTTAGATGCACATCTAATATCAAAGTTATGGTTAATTTTCTCCGGTGTTTGGAACTAGGAACAAATTTGAATTATCTGTAATTAGGTGCAGATTTTATTTGTAATTTTTCGTCATTTCTATCCGTTATGTTGTTTAAACAGAATTATTTTGTTGTTCATTTAACGGCAAATTAAATTAATATTTGCGTATACGCCTAGTCTCATGGACAAGGAGGCTACACCGCCCGGCACTGCCTCCACTCTTCCCCAGATCGATAAAACAAAGATTGATGTACTCACAGTTATTCAACGCGCTTACTAGTGCGTCTTCGAATATCGTGAAGAAACAACGTGTTATTGATCAACGATGCTTTCTGTTTGTGTGTATTCATGAATTATTCCAGTATATAGAATTCATTTCATTTGTCGTTAGGTAATGCACAAATACTGTCTTTTAGATTCCGAGGACAGTTTGAAAAAGTTACTATACGTTGTTTGTGACTTTTCCTGTGTTTGTAGCTTGAAGGAATATCCATTTTTTTCTTATAGCCTATTTAAGAGCAATTAATATTTTTTTCGGTGGGGGGGAGGGGACGCTTGGGATTTAAGTCCTTCTAGCTTACGTTGGTAAGATCCGACTGGCCCTGTATGACCTCTCAGGAAATCAATAATTTGCTTCCTGTATCAGAAAATAATATTCGTTTATGGACCTCCCGTTCTTAAATTATGTAAACCCACTAGTCCTGTGTACGGCAGACTGGGAATATGGATAAAAGTCGATACATTGACGACTATAATTCTCGCATTTGCAGTTTGTCGTTGTGGATTATACATTACCGTCCGCAGACGTTGCATGAAGATGTGTACAAACGTAAGAAGTTAAGAAGGTATGTCGGTGTCCTCCAGCAACTCTCTTTTGGACGAATTGCGTGATAGAGTGCACTGGAGGGCTAGACTCCGGCGTACTTATCTACCTGGAGGTTACTTGTAGACATGCCTGGACACATGCTTCCTTTGTTTTCTTTATTTTTTTTATTAACCGATGTACAAGTACTCGTAACCGATGTACAAGTACTCGTTAGTTGAAACTAATGCTGGCAAAAGCACACCCCGCACTAGGTTTTCTCCAACAACAAATATAGATCATTCCGTTTTCTCTACTCCTATATATCATTCTGTTTTAAGTTGCGAGTCCCGCAGCGGCTGACAACAGACCGGCCATGACCTGCGGAAGTTTGCTTACCTCCTCTCCCCTTATGCATTGTCTTGGTAGTTTTATATAAATCGTAAATTAGCGTTGTTATAATCACCTGCATCCGACAATTATGAGCTGGTAGACGGCAGGATACTTAGCCCAGCGACTCCTGTAATGATGGTATCCTTGGCCGGGCTCTCCTGGGGGTAACGTCTCTGCCCGTTTCCTATCCAGCGGTGATATTGTAATTGCCGACTCAGGCATGTTCCTCTTGTGTCTACCGCAGGAGGAAATAGGATAGATTTGCAACCATTGAAAACCTTTATCCCTCACATATGTGCGCACGCACGCCCGCCCGCATGCCCGTCCGCCCGCACGCACGCCCGCACGCACGCACGCCCGCACGCACGCACGTCCGCACGCACGCACGCACGCACGCACGCACGCACGCACGCACGCACGCACGCACGCACCACACACACCACACACACACACACACACACACACACACAACACACACACATACATACACACATACACACACATACACACACACACACACACACACACACACACACACACACACACACACACACACACACACACACACACACACACACACACACACACACACACACACACACACACACACCTACACACCTACAACAGGCCTAGTGTCTAATCGACATGTGCCTAGGACGAAATGGTAAATAAATAACACACACACACACACACACACACACACACACACACACACACACACACACACACACACACACACACACACACACACACACACAGAGTACCCTGTGAACAGAAGACAGGTTAATGGTAAGAGCAAACGTTTCATGATGGGAAATTGTAACAAGTGGGGTTCCCAAGGATCAGTCCTAGCACCATTACTATTGTTAAGTAATATATGTAAATGGCCGGCCAATGGAGGCTCACGATGGCCAGTATCAGAGTTAACAACATTTCATCCTGCCAGAGTGGATTAAATAATTTCGTCTTTGCCGATTACGTAAAACTAACGAGAAGAATAAAAATAAGAGATAGAGACAGGCTACAGGACGACTTGGACAAGCTGCAAGAATGGTGAAACAAATAGTTGCTAGAGTTCAACCCAAATAATTGCAGGGTCATGAAAATTTGAGATGGAAGAGAAAAATAGAGACAAAATACAGATTGAGAAGCGAGAAACTACAAATCTCTTTCTCAAGGAGTGAACATCAATCATCATATCGCCAGAGGTGCACATAAATCGCATGACATCTGCATCATATGCGAGGTTAGTTAATCTCAGAACTGCCTTCGGAAACCATTGTAAATAATTTTTTGGGACTTACATACGTCATGTCTATATAAACGAGTATGCAGTACCAGTATGGAGCCCCCCACCTGGTCAGACATGTACGAAAACGCGAAAAGATCCAGAGGTTTGCATCAAGATTGGTCTCGGAACTGAAACAATTCCAACGACATGACTACGACATAGAAAATATTCAGAGGATTTAACAGAATAAATAAGGACAGAATTTTCTGAAATGCGAGGCATACGAATGAGTCACTGGGAGGGTAGGAAATATGTTTTTAGTCTCAGAGTGGTAAGCAGATGAAATAAACTAGATAAGGAAGTAGTGGAAGAAAATTCAACGCAGTTTCAAGAGTAGGTATGATAGGGGCCACGAGGCCAGAATCTAACAATGCCGGCAGTTGTAGTTTCAAGAGGTGGGCCCAGGAAGGAGCTAAGAATCTACCCCCACAAAGACAAACCGATGAGTACAACTTGGTGAGTACACACACACACACACACACACACACACACACACACACACAATATATATATATATATATATATATATATTTTATATATATATATATATATATATATATATATATATATAATGTCGTGCCGAATATGTAAAACTGGTCAATTAGCAAGAACTCATTTAAAATTAAGTCCTTTCTAAAATTTTCTCTTTTACGTTTAAAGATATATTTTTTCATTAATGTTAATGTAAAAAAATTTAATTTTGCACCAGAAGAATGTTAGAAAACTTACCTAACCTTATTATAACAAGAAAAATTTATTTTAGCCTAACCCAACTAAATATATTTTAGATTTGTTTACAATAATTTAATACTAAGCAAACACAGTGAAATATATTTTTTTCGTTAGGTTCAGAATGATTTTGGCGAAATTATTGCATACACAAATTTTCGCTTGTCCTATATGGCAAGATGAGCGTTGCTAATTAAGCCAAGATCGCAAGTTCTGCCTATTCGGCACGACATATATATATATATATATAATGTCGTGCCGAATAGGTAAAATTGGTCAATTAGCAAGAATCATTTAAAATTAAGTCCTTTCTAAAATTTCTCTTTTACGTTTAAGGATGTATTTTTATTCATTTATGTTAATGTAAAAATTAATAATTTTGTACTAAAGGAACCTTAGAAAACTTACCTGACTTTATTATAACAAGCGCATTTTAATTTAGCCTAATCCAACTCAATATATTTCAGATAAGTCTTTAATAATAAAGAAACACAATGAAGTATTTTTTTTCATTAAGTTCAGATTGATTTTTAAAAAATTATTGCTCACAAATTTTCGCATGCCTTATTCGGCAAGAAGAGCATTGCTGTTTAAACCAAAATAGCAAGTTTTACCTATTCGGCACATTTTATATATATATATATATATATATATATATATATATATATATATATATATATATATATATATATATATATATATATATATATATATATGTCGTGCCGAATAGGCAGAACTTGCTATCTTGGCTTAAATAGCAACGTTCATCTTGCCATATAGGACAAGTAAAAATTTGTGTATGCAATAATTTCGCCAAAATCATTCTGAACCTAACGAAAAAAATATATTTCACTGTGTTTGTTTAGTATTAAATTATTGTAAACGTATCTAAAATATATTTAGTTGGGTTAGGCTAAAATAAATTGTTTTTGTTATAATAAGGTTAGGTAAGTTTTCTAAGATTTTTTTTGGTGCAAAATTATAAATTTTTACATTAACATTAATGAAAAAAGTATATCTTTAAATGTATAAGAGAAAATTTTAGAAAGGACTTAATTTTAAATGAGTTCTTGCTAATTGACCAGTTTTACATATTCGGCACGACATATATATATATATATATTGTACTCTTGCAACAATAAATTACTGTTCATTTTTGAAGTACTCGTGATATTTATGTTTTATCTCATTGACATATATGCTAGCCACGACCAGAATTTGGACCAGAGAACCGCTAAGTTTAAGATCACAGTTCTAATCCCCATGTATGCAAGATTTTAATTCTCAGCTTCATGTCACTGGGAACCTCGGACATAGACAAGAGTGACTGAGACATTCTGAACCACAATATTATGCCTAGTTGTCAGGGGTAATTAGGTAATCACATAGCTTGAGGCCGTAATAATTTTCAGTACTAAAACTCCAACAGGCGTTTTCTGGATCGTTTTTTTTTCACCTGATCGGTCCTGAGAACTTTAGAAGCCCCACTTCTAATCTCATGAGGTTGTAGATTTCACTTCTTAGTTTACTGGAGTGACCTCCAGCTCATGGTAGACCAATCAACTCTACCGACAGGACACGGGATAGATTCGCTTTGCAGGGAGAAACGTATGAACGAATCTGAAGTCAGCTTCTGCCCCCCAAGTAGCAAGCAGGTACCTACTATTTAGGTGTTAGCTGAGGTACAATGAGAACTCTTAACCTGTAAATTGACTATGTAAATTGACAAGTTCATACGTTATATGATGTAAAGTATGTGCCGTGTTCCTGAAACTATAGGTGTCTAACTTCTACTGAACTAATTTATTGACTGTGTCTGCAGAAGGTTAATTCGTGGCCTCGAAAAATTTATTTTATGCTTTTATCATACCAATACGAGAAGAATATCGTCGAGTCCCTGATCGAACGTCATTCCTTGAGAACTGTTTAGTTTTCGTAGTTTATTGAAGGATTTGCTGATATAATCCGAACGCATTTTCATACTAATATCCAATCAAAGATTCATACTCAGAATTTTAGGTAAATAATATCAATAGTGATATTTGTTGTTTTCACTAAATCAGGGCATAGTTTGCTCAAAAAGGTGAATCCAAAGAATGTACTGCTTTTATTGGCACAACATATCACTCTGTGTGGAGTTTTTTCAAGTCATAATAAAGTTCTACGAAGAAGGGAACATTGGCTTAATAAAATATTGTTTTTTAACATGTCTTTCCCCCTCCCCCCTAATTATTTGGTCAGGTAAAAGGACGCTTATGTAGCTTAATGAGATATTTAAGACAACGTTTCGCCCACCAGGTACTTTGTCAAGCGCCATTCATACTTTAATAAAAAAAACCTTATGGATGAAACGTTAGCTTATTAAATGCCTCATTAAGTTTCACATGAACTCATTAACCTAAATATTGTGGTATTACTACCAATAATTACACAGTCATAAGGTTGCTAAAACTCACTGTTGAAGAAGCTTGTCTTCTCATTCGTTTTTAATATGATCACTGAAGTTTTTCGTTGGATTCTCATGTTGATCATCTGTGCTGCATCCAAAAAACAAAATTGTCCTTCCTTTTTAAATATTTGGTCTTTATAGCTACGATCATCGGTCATTTCCTTCTACGATAATCGGGCTTTGCTCCTGTAATGATCGGTCTTCATCTGTAAGATCGTCGAATTTTTCCCTCCTAGGTAAGTCGGTCTTGACACTGATCTGATGTCTTTCCTTCTACGATGATCGTCTTAAATTTTGCGATGATCGGTATTATCTTCTGCTATGATTTGGTTTTTCCTTCTAAAATGATCGGTCTTTGTTCCAAGATGATCAATCTTTCCATCTATGGTGATCGTTTTATTCCATCTATGTTGATCGCTCTCTTCTTGTACTTTCTATAGTTGTGTACTGTTAATAAGCAAGCAGATAAAATATATTTCAAACTAGCTACCAAAACAAATCATGAAACTCACTTAAGTATTACCCCCTCCCCCCACATCGGCGTAAGAAAATGTAGTCTGACTTATGATGACTTTCGTGATGTCTAGTTTTCGTAAGGGCAGCGCTTACTGTAGCATTTCTTCTTGGTCTGTAAGGAAAGGGTCTGTTGGACTATGGAACTCCCAACAATGTATTCAAATTGAACTTATTGGGATTTGGAAAGGATATTGGAAAGCATATTCTCTTTATTTACATGTGAAACACCGCATTATCAGCCCTAGTCCTTACCGAGTATCTGTGTTGATATAATCAACTTTTAAAATCATATGCTTCTCTAATTCTAATACGTATCACAGTCGACACATCCAGTTATACTACTCATATTTCTATTCATTTTGCAGTAGAGTTGTATATGAGTAGAACAAGTCTAGAAATAGTGTCACTCAAACGCCTATTAAAAATTGGTTAGAAGCATGAATGGGAATGACTCACGAAATCGTAATGACACGATTACAAACTGCGACAGTGACTGCGCAGCCTAGTTCGTAATTTACCCTTCCTTTGTTATTAATTTGAATGGCAAGGCACAAAACAGGTGGTTATCTCAGGGGCATTTAAAATGAAACTCGTATACTGGCTATCACTTTTCCAAGATTTTACTTTCGACGTGATATATAAATAATAAATGAAACTTTGTTAAAGAAAGGGCGGAGTAGGTGCCTCAGGGCCAACAACTTGTTCTTCATTTTAAGAAACTGCTAAATGGAGTATATAGTGACTGTGGGTATCGTTGGAGGTCTAATATTACAGTATTATTTAAATCACCAAATTTAGGTATCAGGATCTCCGATGTCGTAACTCTTAGAGTTGAGTGCATACGTGTTATACAAAATATTTTCACATCTTAGTTTCATATTATCAACAGATGCTCAGTCACCTTCAGAGGTGAAATATCAGACCACCGCCATCAGATATAATAAATCTGACAGATCTGGTGATTATTATATGATGCAAAATAATTTTTTGATTTTGCTGAACATTGTGCATGGGTCGTTGATAACATTTTCCTATTTCTTTTGTACCCAAAATTCCACCCCCCGCCCCCTTACTGCTAACCTTTACGTATATCTTCCTAACTATCCCAAACATAGACGGTTTCTGAGATCACTGCAGTGAAGACCTGATTTATAACCGGGTCACGGTGACCATTATTCCTAGAACTATTAACAGATATAACATAAAGTAGAGGATGGACTAGTTACCGGCCTTGATGAAGGCAGTAGTGTCTAGATTCACCTGTGTTAAGGCCAGAATTTTTTTTGTCAACTACGGCCCTTCCGATGGTGTACTTATTTGATATTAATGAGAGTAAGCAATTAATAACCCAGTTATCATTAATTGTATCTACTGTTTATGCTAAGGAATATCTTAGGATGGATTTGAGCGACAGTAAGTGACAAAAGATACTTTAGGATACATTTGAGCGATACAAATCAGTAAACATGATGTCTGTTATCCGTTAATGGTTCTGGGAATAGCTTCTCCTCCCCCCGTCAGAGACGTTGGAAAGATAAATATTACAAGGGAAAAAAATATTGAGAGTTGTACAAGAAAGGTATATGTATCTATACTAAATGTAATTAATAGTTTGTAATATTTACCTGTTCTCTTGTGTGTTCATGGGACAGACAAGCTCAGCAAACCTGCCAAAGTGCAAAAAAAAAAAAAAAAACTGAAAATCAGTTTCACATTCATTTGAAAGGAGGTTAGTATTTCCCTAGATGGTTGCTGTCTGCCAATCTACGCGATATTTATAAACTTACATACTGGCTGGTGGTAAGCGTTTTGTAAGGGTAAGTGGTACCAGAGACGACAGTGACCATACATAAGGTGACAATTATACTTAGGCTAACACTGTAAGGGTCGTACATCGCCTGGGGAAATAGTTTGGGCCAATAGGCCTGATGCAGTTATTCCATTCTTATGTTCTTCATCAGGTTTGATCTGGAAAAGGGGTGGGTAGCTTCAACCTCCTGGATGAAGAGCCCCATCCGGCATTAAGGCACCCCTCTTGAAAGGGAGGGGGTGGGTCTTAAAAAGAAGGGTGACGTGTTCGTGTATAGGAAGAGTGTGTGATCGCCGCGTGAAGGTAGTCGGAGCCAACTCGAGTGGCACTGAGGACCTAGTCGTTTTGTGAGTGACAGGCGCGGGTGCCACGCCGTGGGTTTGTGGCACAGAGAAAGGAAGCAGGGGGTTACATTGTCGGGGTGGTATTGTGGGGTAGGGGGTAAGGAAACCTTTTTATAACCGGGACCTGATCTACGTTACCGAGGCGTGTACTAGTGGGTGCTTGTGGACAGCGGTGGTCGACCACTCTTGCAGTATTAAGTGTCATCGACCATGTGTACATGACCTAAGCAAACATTTTTGATTAATTAACACCATGTTCCACTAGGGTTGGATTACCACTGCCTCCCACGCTTGTTTTGTGTTTTGTGAAAAGAAGCGTGGCAGTGCGTCAACCTCACAATCTCGACGTTCGTTGGCGTTATGTCTGCAAATGGTTGCGGAGATCATCCCCTCGGCCCGGTCTCGGACCAGGACTTTTAAATTAAAAAAGAAATATTATACGAATAAGAACTATTAAGTAACATGTGAAAGTAAATGTAAATATACATGTATACTGAATGAAATTGTATGTTTACAGGATGTGCTTGTCATCTTATAAAACAGAGAGAAAAGATTATTAGGCTTGCAAATAGGCTTCCTTCATTGGGGTGACTAGAGGCTGGTGAATGGCTTGCGATCTAAGGATCTGGAGGTACTCTCTTATTCTTCGGATCAAACACAATTATCTCCACCAGTCTCGTTTCTCAGGAACTGTATAACCCATATGTGTTTATCGCTTGCTTTCCCAAAAACATAATTAATAGGCTTCTGTTTCCAAGCTGAGAGGACGGTAATTCCTTCTTGGATGGTTTTGCTATCGACCTACTGCCTATGTTTACATGATGTTAAAATCTTGTTTTAAATATGCATTTTCTCGCGCTGTGATTTTAGGTGTAGCTAGTCACGTAAGATAAAACAATATAATAATTGTTATACTTACCTTAAAATATGTATAATTACTTTATAATCGTTATTTATACAAGTGAACACAGGTGCAATAACGAAAGTAATGACTTATCGGGATACGTTAGAAGGCATACAAAAGCACACATCTGTGACAGGTCGAGAGTTCTACTGGTGACCGCCCGATCGAGTAAGCTATTACTGAGTAGCAGAGGCAACGAGCCGACAGGTAGCTTACAAAGATACGCGAAACTGCAATCGTTTTGCTACAACAACGTTTAGCTGAAGGAGAGCGTTGATAAGGCTCTGCTTGAGCGAAACATTGTCATGGCACATGATATAGGAGAAATTATCGCCTGGGTCGAGGCATGGCTGACCGATAAGTAACCATTTCCCCATTACTGATGAGAAATCAGAATGGCGACCCGTGACAAGCGGTTTGCCACAAGGGTTAGTTAGTATTGGGACCCTTTTTCACAATCTCCACAAACGACATATGTGAAGGAATGAACAGCAACATAAGTAAGTTTGCCTATGACACTAAATAAGGCCGTCAAATAATAACTTTATTTACTACATGGTATACAGGCCTAGCTGATATCAGTGACATACTACTATATAGAAAGCTCCTTGTTATGCTGAGCATTTCGGGCAAATTAGGTCAGTGTCCCAGGATGCGACCCACACCAATCGACTAACACCCAGGTACCCGTTGTAATGATGAGTGAACATAGACAACAGGTGTAAAGAAACACGCCCAATGTTTCTACCCTGGATGGGAATCGAATCCAGACCCTCGCCGTGTGAAGCGAGAGCTCTAGCCACCAGAGCCACCTGATGAGAACATAAGAACATAAGAGGTTTTCGTGATGACCTGGATAGGTTAATGATGCGGTCGGAGATGTGGCAGATATAGTGAATTCCGTGCAGACAAGTGTAAGATTCTATTCCTAAGATAAAAATTATGGCACTTATGTAGACCCAAGCCAAAGTAATAATTCTGGTTAGCAGAAATTTAAAGCTAGGCTAACAGTGCATAAGCGTTCGCAATAAAACTAATACAAATCTTTGCTTCAATTCAAGAAATATAAATAATAGAAGTCCTCAGGTTGTACTTCAACATTATATATCTCTGTTGGGTAAAAGGACACATGCGCACTTAACATGACCTTTTATTGTGGCAACGTTACCCTCTCCGGGAGTTTCGTCGAAGCGGTAATGGCTTAACAAAGCTCCTGGAGAGCGAAATGTTCCCACAATAAAATGTCACATTAGTTGCACTTGTGTCCTTTTACCTAACATATTGTCGGTAATTCTATCAAGATTATGCTGCTCAGTTTTGGTCTCCATATGACAGAATGGACATAAAGGCGCTGACATATACATGGAGAAGGATGGCAAAGTAGATTCCATGCATTATAAGCTTTTCCTACGAAGAGAGGATGAAGTCAATTTGCGCGCACTGAAAAGAGAAAGAATTGGGGGAGATATGTGTGAAGTGTACATTTGGAAAACAGTAATAAATAAAGGGATGTAATAGCGTATTGGAAATATTTAATTAGCCAAGTCTGGACTCAGATCAGTGGACTCAAGGTGGGCAAATTTACATTTAGAAAAGATTTAGGAAAGTACAATTTTGGCAGTACAGTTGAGATGAGCGGCACAAACTCCTGGGTATCATCAGTGAAGTGAGAACTTTGGATAGCTTTAAATATAGGTTGGACGGGTACATGAGTGCGAGTTAAATTTACCTAGCATAAGCCAGTAGGCCTACTGCAGTGTTCCTTCATTCTTATGTTCTTATAACGTCTGTTGCTGTCAATGGCTACCCAGGCATACAATAGCCTTCACAACTTGGATGATCTGATAAATCCTGTAGGATCTTGTCCAGTTTTCTCTTGAAAACTTTTTTGTTCTGACTATACATTACATAAATATTAGTAAGGTTAGGATAAGATGCTAAGGTAGTTTTGATGCAAAATGAAAAACTAGCGTATATAAAATTTTCATCATTTAAGTTATTCTTTTTTTTTTTGGGGGGGGGAGCGGATCTTCTACAGTTCGAGTAATGTACTTCATGATGAGATTAAGACACATGTGCAACATCTGGGTATCTTTATTGTAGACGTTTCGCCATCCAGTGGCTTTATCAATACAAATTCTAGGACATAACTTGAAGACAGTAGAACTATGTACAGAAGATGAGGTAATCAGTCCCTCAACCTAGGAGTAGGTGCGAAGAGCACCATAGTCGCGGAGATTCTGAAGCAGAAGAAAGGATCCTGGCGCTTATATAGTAACGTCAGGTGTAGCAGACGAGGGCATATTCACTGGTAGGCGGGATTCCCCAGTGGAAGTAGGTCCTTCCCAAAGAGATGGGATAGTTGTAGTAGTAGTTGTCGTAGTCGTGAAGGTTATGTACATGTCCTCAGAATTAAGATTCCATGATGTTGCAGTGTCTGACAAGTTGTGTACGAATGGTATATAATACCGACAAGATGGTATATAATCCCGCCTACCAGTGAATATGCCCTCGTCTGCTACACCTGACGTTACTATATAAGCGCCAGGATCCTTTCTTCTGCTTCAGAATCTCCGCGACTATGGTGCTCTTCGCACCTACTCCTAGGTTGAGGGACTGATTACCTCATCTTCTGTACATAGTTCTACTGTCTTCAAGTTATGTCCTAGAATTTGTATTGATAAAGCCACTGGATGGCGAAACGTCTACAATAAAGATACCCAGATGTTGCACATGTGTCTTAATCTCATCTTGTCGGTATTATATACCATTCATACACAATGTACTTCATACGTGGACAAGTAGTCAGGTACGAAAGGGTAGAGGAGGAGGTTAAGTAGACAAGGTAAGTAGAAAAGTATGAGTACTATAATACCAGTCAGTTGGAAGTAGAGCCACGCCACACAACAAGTTTTCCAGTCAAAGTATGTCTTTAGTAGTTCTGAATCGTCCTACACAAATAGTTTCATCTGTTACCTGTTAAAAGAATAATCCTTCGTCTAATAACTCAAAAGTGAATAGAACTGAATTATTTATCTAAAGCAGGGCTTACTTAATCAGGGCTTAGGACACGTAAGAGGTCGCTTCTTGCTTTGTGTATATCTTGGGAAGTTACGTGCCTATGTCCGTCTAGTGAAATTTAACCTGGAACTGGTCCTTAACACTGCCCTCTGGTGGAACTAACTTGAGACCCATCTGTATCACTGCCCTCTGGTGGAACTAACTTGTGACCCATCTGTATCACTGCCCTCTGGTGGAACTTGTGACTAGTCCTCAGTCCTTTTTGACCATTTATACAAACTCTCTGTAGCCTATATGTCGGTCAGTATATAGAGCCGGGAGAGAACTTCTCCAGCACCATATGTTAATACTTTTTTTTTAAGTCTATTTTGACTAAAAATCCTGCTTAATAATAAAAAAAACACTTAATTTGTGCTGATTCACATTACTTAACAAAAACTGTTACATATATGTTACCTGAAAAACGATACAAAACACCCTATACCTTTATACCCGCCCATGGGCCAGGCTCATCTGATGCAAGCCTGGTTGACCAGGCTGTTGCTGCTGGAGGCCTTACTAGGCATATGATACTCGATTTCGCTACTACTTGCTTCACAATATACGCTACTAAATATATGCTACCTAATACACTCTACTAGATAATATTAAATTCATAATGCTGACAAAACTGACTATAGATGTAAAGATACAAAATATTACATTGTCGCTGCACGTCAGATCAATTTGTATTTCAAAGTATCCTCATATTTCACTTTTTTTTTTTTTTTTGGAGACGATAAGACTTGTTTTTACTATTTTTTAAAGTCTCAGAGGAAAGTTGGCGTAGTTCAAGCAGCTGATGAAGTCTCTTGGTTACCTGAACCCGCATAAGGTTGGTAGTCTCATTATTAGTGATAAACTGGTTCAGTCCTGTGACTTATCTGTGGCAGGTTTTCAGAGTTCTACTAGGTTTCGGCTAAGACAGAGGTCTACTAGGTTTCGGCTAAGCCAAACTTCATTGTGATGAAGCCACCTCTCTGGCCCTATGCTGCACTTACTACAAGAGTGATGGACTGAACACATCGTATCCAGGTTGAGGGACTGATTACCTCATACTTCTACTCTCCTTACCCATTTCTACTTTGTATTGGACTGATGAAGCCACTGTGTGGCGAAACGTTTCTTCAATAAAGATTCCCATGTGTTGCATAAGTGTCTCAATTCTTCAAACTTCATTGCTGACTGCCTGACCAATCAGACAGTTGCTGTCAGGAGTGCGCAGGCTTACATAACCATCACCATCTGACTGATCAGATATTTGCAAGAAGGAATCCAGCTTCCTTTTGAAAACTTACGCCTTTGTTTCGACAAATTTGTATGTCTGGTAGTATTAGTTTGAAGAATCGCGGACCACGAATTATTGACAAAGCATTTGCTTACGATACCCTAACTCGTCATTGGTTGTGTAAATTTACCAACGCTTGATATCAGACGCTAGAGTGGCAGGCGCTTGTTCATCCTATCCTAAATACATAAGAACATAAGAATGGAGGAACACTGCAGAAGGCCTACTGGCCCATACAAGGCAGGTCCTTTTCAAAACGACCTCTACCCAAAGCTACTCCTCTCCTTACGCCTTTCTACTTTGTATCGGACTGATGAAGCCACTGCGTGGCGAAACGTTTCCTGAATAAAGATTCCCATATGTTGCATAAGTGTCTCAATCTTCAACTTGTCGGTTTTTCAAACCATTCATCACAAGAATTAACTCGTGAATATATTGTATGCTTGTGAATATATTGTATGCTTTCGTTAGTATATGTTTACTTACTGTCACAAATATATATATATATACTGTTCTAAGTATAAATGTGTATTCTCCTAAATACACCGCAGCTGTCAACAAACCGCCACAAAATTCACTAAGTTTCTGAATCTGGGGAAAAAAAAAAAGTCTGCGTTTACCGTTTGTGGGGGTTAAGTAGATTTAGTGAGCTGAAGCCGGGAGTCGTTAGTCACCTGAATAAGAATAGAATTATATTCAAACAAAGATCAACTATAACCACAGTTACTGTCACATAAAACAAGAAACAGCTATTTGGACGTGAATTAAGAATTTAGATGTGATCGACTGAAAAAAAAAGTTAAGACTACCGACCTAAGACAAGGAAAATTTTTGTTAGGTAAAAGGACACAAGTGCAACTACTGCGACACTTATTTGTGGCAACGTTTCGCTCTCCAGGAGCTTGACGAAGATTATCAGTTAAAACTAAAACAGATTCAGCCACATGCAGAAAAGTAGAAGTTATTCATGATCGTTATTACATTCAACGTAAATAGTTTGGAAAACAGACAAGTTGAGGAATAATACAGTTGTGCAGCATTTGGGAATCTTTATTATGGAAGCGTTTCGTCAGCCAGTAGCTTCTTCAGTCTATTACAGAGAAGAACAGTGGAAGATGAGGAGCAGTTTGAGGTAATCAGTCCCTCAGCTTGTAGTTGATGTGTTCAGTCCATCAGTTTTGAGAAATGTACAGCATATGTTGTACTTTTCTCAAGACTGATTCGCAGATATTATGCAAGTGTCTCATTCTTCGTTACTATATTCGTGTGGAAGCACTAAATCCGCAGTGGCCATACAGGGACTAGAGAATGGAAGGCTGTTAGGTAAGACACATGTGCAACAGTTAGGTATCTTTATTTCGAAACGTTTCGCCTACACAGTAGGCTTCTTCAGTCGAGTACAGAAAAGTTGATAGAAGCAGAAGATACTTGAAGACGATGTAATCAGATTAAGACACATGTGCAACATCTGGGTATCTTTATTGTAGACGTATCGCCATCCAGTGGCTTTATCAATACAAATTCTAGGACATAACTTGAAGACAGTAGAACTATGTACAGAAGATGAGGTAATCAGTCCCTCAACCTAGGAGTAGGTGCGAAGAGCACCATAGTCGTGGAGATTCTGAAGCAGAAGAAATGATCCTGGCGCATATATAGTAACGTCAGGTGTAGCAGACGAGGGCATATTCACTGGTAGGCGGGATTCCCCAGTGGAAGTAGGTCCTTCCCAAAGAGATGGGTTAACATGACTTAAGAAATCGTAATGGTGTAGAAATATACCTAGTTGGATGAATCTTATTGTGGCTAGCTGGTCTAGTGGCTAACGCGACGGGCTGGAGTTTTGAGACTCTATGACCGCGGGTTCAATCCCGGCCGGGGGTATGGGTTAGTTGTAGTAGTAGTTGTCGTAGTCGTGAAGGTTATGTACATGTCCTCAGAATCCATGATGTTGCAGTATTATATACCATTCGTACACAACACGATGTAATCAGTCCATCACCCTTAAAGTTTTGAGGTGGTCAGTCCCTCAGTCTGGAGAAGAGCATTGTTCCATAGTATGAAACAATGCTCTTCTCCAGACTGAGGGACTGACCACCTCAAAACTTTAAGGGTGATGGACTGATTACATCGTCTTCAAGTATCTTCTGCTTCTATCAACTTTTCTGTACTCGACTGAAGAAGCCTACTGTGTAGGCGAAACGTTTCATAATAAAGATACCTAACTGTTGCATATGTGTCTTACCTAACAACCTGTCGGTATTTTATACCATTTTAATGTTCCTTCAAAGGAGGGCGAGTACCTTTATGCTGCTGGAAGGTTCTTAATCCAAGGAATTAATGCTCCCAGAGCAAACCAGATTTGTCTCCAAATTCCTAGGCTGTTTGACCCTTACAGGCCTAGTTCTACACATTAACCTGAAAAAATAGTAAAGATAGCTGCCTATAACACAAAAGAGTAGCTGTTTCAGCCTCACAAACTAATTTACAGAATAAATTGCCTGAAGCAAAGATAAACGTTGGTATATATTAAATTATTCAGTAGCAGCAAGTGTGAATGAGTCCGTAAATAAAAGGCCGTGTAGGGTAGATAATTTATTTTAAGTTTGGAAAAAAGAGGAAATTTTTTCTAAACGTTTTCTGTCAAAAGAGGAATGACGAGGAACATTTTAGTATCTTTTATTGTTTTTAAAGTTGAGTGGTTAATCATTTCGTCCAAGATGACATTGATCAGCAAAATATAAAAAGAGTATTACAAGAAAAGAACAATTACATTATTTGGCAACTGGGACAAATTCTACGGCAAACATCATATGAACACAACGGGTTGGATGGTTACGGTAGCCACTACGGTTCATGAAGCCTCGTTCCTAGTTTTACTTAGTTTATTTTCTCATACGATTCTCAGCGTCATTTTATGAACGTTCCCTATAAAATTATTTTTTTTTTTTATTTTAAGTTAGGTAAGGGTAGGTTATATAATATAAAAATGTGTATGTAGCCAGAAAAAATTATAAAAAATTATCGCGACACGTCTAACAACTCACTGGTTACTACACGTCTAACAACTCATTGGTTACTACACGTCTAACAACTCACTGGTTACTACACGTCTAACAACTCACTGGTTACTACACGTCTAACAACTCACTGGTTACTACACGTCTAACAACACAATGGTTACTACACGTCTAACAACTCACTGGTTACTACACGTCTAACAACTCACTGGTTACTACACGTCTAACAACTCACTGGTTACTACACGTCTAACAACTCACTGGTTACTACACGTCTAACAACTCACTGGTTACTACACGTCTAACAACACAGTGGTTACTACACGTCTAACAACACACTGGTTACTGCACGTCTAACAACACAATGGTTACTACACGTCTAACAACTCACTGGTTACGACACGTCTAACAACTCACTGGTTACTACACGTCTAACAACTCGCTGGTTACTACACGTCTAACAAATCATTGGTTACTACACGTCTAACAACACAATGGTTACTACACGTCTAACAACTCACTGGTTACTACACGTCTAACAACTCACTGGTTACTACACGTCTAACAACACACTGGTTACTACACGTCTAACAACTCACTGGTTACTACACGTCTAACAACTCACTGATTACTACACGTCTAACGACACATTGGTTACTACACGTCAAACAACTCACTGGTTACTACACGTCTAACAACTCACTGGTTACTACACGTCTAACAACACAATGGTTACTACACGTCTAACAACACAATGGTTACTACACGTCTAACAACTCACTGGTTACGACACGTCTAACAACTCACTGGTTACTACACATCTAACAACTCGCTGGTTACTACACGTCTAACAACTCATTGGTTACTACACGTCTAACAACACAATGGTTACTACACGTCTAACAACTCACTGGTTACTACACGTCTAACAACACAATGGTTACTACACGTCTAACAACTCACTGGTTACTACACGACTAACAACACACTGGTTACTACACGTTTAACAACACACTGGTTACTACACGTCTAACAACTCACTGGTTACTACACGTCTAACAACTCACTGGTTACTACACGTCTAACAACTCACTGGTTACTACACGTCTAACAACTCACTGGTTACTACACGTCTAACAACACACTGGTTACTACACGTCTAACAACACACTAGTTATTACGTCTAACAACACACTGGTTACTACACGTCTAACAACACTGGTTACTACACGACTAACGACACAGTGTTTACAACACCAGGAAATGTTGAAATCTGTACGAATATCACCATTGATGCGATGAGTTGCGTTGATGGATTGTCCCAAGCAGGATAAGAGACAATACACTACTGGAATATTTCACAGTGAAACCACAAATTGCAGATTAAAAAAATAGATGACTTGATAATGGTTATGATAAGACCAAGAAAGTCGTCTATATTTTCATTTCCTATTTGTAGGTTAGTTATGAATTTTTCTCAGACTTTAAACTGACAGACCTTGGAGGTATGGGTGCGTGTGTTGGGGAAAATGAACGTTGTAAAATTATATATAGGAGAAATACGAGTTACCACAATAGACTCCACAAACTACCTCAGGATGTGTTATACAAATAACCGAAGTAGAAGGAAAAAATGAATGAACTAAGACTAATTTTTATTCTTATGAAACTTTGAAAGTGTTGCAGTAATAGAGGATTTGTTTAATTTGAGGAGTCGGTACATAGTTGTTAAATGTCACATAGAGAGTTATAAACTAGTCTACCCTGAAAGAAAATATGACGGGTTGAGTGGCCATGTTTCACTGAGGACACCTGAAACCTGTTTCACAAATTATTATACTCAAGAGGAAGAGCTAAATTCATAGGGGGTGATACAGCATTAGGGAAATGGGAAGTAATTAGATTTAGTCCTAGAAAGGGAAGGATAGCTCCAATTTCTTGGACTAAGAGCCCTTCGCCGGCATAAAGGCATCCCGTAACGAAGAGTGGGGGGGCGGGTAACATCGACTTCATTGTCTTTAATACTATGACAGGAAATATTGTTTGGACTTTGTGTTGGCAGCTCAGGGTTGCTTGTAAGTCATTAATCATTTGCGTTTAACCAGGAAAAGGGAACAGTTTGTATGACCTTATTCGCTCAAACAAGGGAATTCTGATAAATAGTGTTGAGGTCGGAAGCAAGTTTGGAAACAGTGATCACAGGTCTCTTCTGAATATTCCTGGAAAACTATAATAATGATACTGTACTTGTGGTCCAGATTTTCGTTCAGTCAAGCTACAGACTTCACAGCGGGCTCTGGTGGCCTGGTGGTTAACGCTCTCGCTTCACACGGTGAGGGCCTGGGTTCGATTCCCAGCCAGAGTAGAAACATTGGACGTGTTTCTTTCCACCTGTTGTCTATGTTCCCCATCAGTAAAATGGGTACCTGGGTGTTAGTCGACTGGTGTGGGTCGCATCCTGGGACACTGACCTAAGGAGGCCTGGTCACAGACCGGGCCGCGGGGGCGTTGACCCCCGGAACTCACTCCAGATAAACTCCAGATAAACAGATTAGCCAGTGTTGAGAGGGGAACCTAACCAGGGATTATCACGCTGCAGATTTACTGCAATGGAGAAATTCCTGAATTTACTGCAGATAATTGCCAGTATGACATCTTTTAGAACAACGTACAGGTTACCCAAAACAACATGCATGTATATATATATATATATATATATATATATATATATATATATATATATATATCTATATCTTCACGTTAGACAAAATGAACCTCTAAATGGATAAAGAGTATCATGTGTGTGAGTAAGAAGAAAGATATTTACCCTTACATCAGAATGGCAAGCACCTGTGGACACGTATGTTTAACTCAATTGTTCATAAAAAAATTAAACGAGAATGAAAAAAAAATACATTTTTGAACTATGAGGAGTCATATTTTTTTTAATGTATGTAAGGCAAAGGTTTGAAAAAGATTAGTTTTTGTACCATATTTACGATACTTTTCTGATAATGACCAATAAATGTACCCATTATTAAAAAAACTACCTTTTTCGGAACTTAAATCACAGAAATTACAAATTATTGAAGGCCTAAAAAAAATTAATCGTGCAGGATTATACTCACTTGTGACATTGGTTCCAGCACGAAGACAGTATAACCAAATCGTCCCGGGTCCTGACACATTATTTTCAAGGGTTTTGTTTTAATCAGAGAGGAACCGAACAAACACCTAATTAGTTGCAATCATTGCTCAGGGAATGGCAAAATGAGCATTGTGTTTAATTATTTATAAAAGAGGGGCTAAGGGTCCTTAGATTCAAGTAACCTTCCCATCATCATGACCTCCGCTGTGAATTAATGGGCAGATTATTGGAATCAATAATAGCTGATGCACTTCAACGACATCTTGAACGTAATTCGAAATCACCGCAATGAACGCTATTTGATAAATGAATCCGTCGTAGTTTCACAAGAAGCCTAACAGCTGTGATTACTTTTTCCAGTTCTTTAGTAAGGAATTAAATAAGTCCTACACCAGCCACATCTTGTGGATCAAGATGTGGCTGGCCACTAGGCAAAAGAGTTTGCAAAAATGAAATGAAATCAGAATGGGCATTGTTCACGAGTGGCGTTCTACAGGGATCTGTGTTAAGCCCTTTGTTCTTAATTTACACAAACAACATGGATAAGTAAATAAATAACGACATAAATAAGCTCGCCATTTACACACACAAAAAAAAAACAGGATAAATAATTTTTTATGACAGCATCAGGAGCTTCATGAAGGATGATTTGAATAGGTTTATGGTCAGAAAGGTTGATAAAGAAACTAACCTGAGCATGCATAAACTATATAATACACCACTTAATCACACAGGAAGCGAGTGAAAAACACGATCGTTTTGGTTAGCAAAAATCTTAAGCAGTGTAGAGTTAAACAAGTGTCCTCAATAAAGCCAGTAGATTGCTTGGCTTTATATCAGTAAATTCTGCTACGTGTATTCAGTTCATTCATATTTTACTACAGTAGTAATTTTCGTTAATTTCTCAGTGTTTCTTATAAACTGACAAATACTGTTTTTTTTTATTTTAAGATAGGTTTGGATACCTTATTCCTTTGCGTTTATACTTACCTTTGATGAGTTTCGAGAGTCTTACTACTCCTGGAGCCTGGTCATGGGCCAGGCTCGTCTGGTGCTAGCTTGGTCATCCAGGCTGTTGCTGCTGGAGGCCCGCTGCCCCACATATCCATCACAGCCTGGTTGATCTGGCATCTGGTGAAGATACCAGATGTTCCAGCAATGTTTCTGATATTTTCTGCGTACATAGACAAATCACATTTATGTAACAGTAAATAAGGAAATTAAAGAAACGGCCGCGACACGTCTCGCAACACCGTGACTGATCAACACCAGAGAACGTTCACATCTGCACGAGCATCACTCGTGTTAGAGCGTGTTGTAGTACAAGTCTCACGGTACTGAAGATCTCTACTTAAGAAGACACAGCTGCATTACCTTACATAGTTCTCCTCATATTTCAACATTTACATAAATACACAGGAAAATATATCAAGGTTACAAAATTAATATCGAGTAGTAGGAACTGTTTCTACGTAAGGCGTTGATGGCCGATTTGAAAAAAATGTATATGGGATTATGCTTCTTTTTTTTTTTTGCTAAACATTGCTGCGCACGTGACCAATTTTCGTTGTTATTAAATGCGAATATCTTTTATTATTATTATTATTATTATTATTATTATTATTATTATTATTATTATTATTATTATTATTATTATTATTATTATCCTTCATATATCCTTGATGGATTTCGAGAATTTTCCTACTCCCGCAGCCCATCCCAGAGCCAGGCTTGTCTTTTGCATGCATGGCCAATCAGGCTGTTGCTGCTGGCGGCCCGCTGGCCCTCATATCCGTCACAGCCTGTAAGGTTAATACAGCACATAGGAAATCGGATTTAATCTGAGAAAGGGACGATACCTTCGATCCCTCTGATCGAGCCTTTTACCAGCACCACCGTAACATTTCCCTCCTACACCCTCTTAAGGGATGATACAGAATCTAGAGGATAAAAGTCACAATACCGTGACCATTGAACAATGGCCCGGGACGGAACGAAACGTCGTGGGTTTATGGTGACTTGTGAAATGTCTTTTACCAGAATAGACAACAACTGTATTGTATATATACAAATAACCCGCACACAGGAGAAAGTAACTTATAACGACGTTTCGGTCCGACTTGGACCATTAATTAGACTGTATGTGACTTGTTAATGGTCCAAGTCGGACCGAAACTACGTCGTAAGCTTCTCTCCTATGTGCGGGTTATTTGTGTGTTGTTCCAGTCACATTGTTGTGCCTTTTGTTCTCTCTCTACTACAAATGTTGAACTTTCATTGTTAACTAAATATATTTTAAGTATTATAAATATTATTACAAGTAGCTGTGTATATTGAGAAGCGGGTTGTGCCGATTGAGTATTTTTTTCATGCAAATTGTGTAGTAAATGTTATGCAGATAGAGCGTTTTAAAAGCAAAAAAAAAGAAAAATAGAAAAATAAAGGAGACTATGTAAATCTCTAATTGTCATTCAAATCGCAATAAAGTGCATTCAGTCTTACTCCACTACACCCTGTAACATTGTGGAACAAGCCACATGGGGATGGAAATCTTTAACTCTAGATCTTTCGCACTCTTTGTGCGTCATCAGGAGCTATGCAGTGTTGCAAGACAGCAACAGATAGGATGAGAATTCTCTGAAGCAAGGCAGAAGGTATCAGTGGCGGCCCATGACACATAGACCGTCAGTCTGCCTTGCCCCAGAGAATTTTCCCTTATATCTGTTGCTGTATTGCAACATTGCATAGCTCCTGACGACGCACGAGAGTGCGAAAGTTCTAGAGCTAAAGATTCCCATCTCCATGTGGCTTGTTCTGCAAGGTTAAACTCGCCTGTTTGCGATTATATTACACACTATAACACAGAAAATGTCGGTGCACTCGGTTAATAATTTACACTGTAACCCATGAGGACTAATAATCCGTTCACCTGAGAGATGACCAAGCACCAGTCTTCGCCCCCTCCCTTCACACGTACGATCTGAACACATCGACTCCAAGCTGAGGGACTGATTACCTCAAATTCATCCTCTTCTTCCATCGTTCTTCTTTGTATCGGACTGAAGAAGCCACTGGCTAGCGAAACATTTCCTCATTCTTCCACATATACGAAGCCCGGCCAACCTGTGTCATGGACTATGACAGAGAAATATGATGTACTCAGTATACATTTCCACAGTATAAGTATCGTGTAAAATTGGGGTAGCGGTACACTCTGGTTACATACCAAATTTTGTTTGAAAAGTTACGTGGTAATGATGATTTCCTGGGTCGAAATTTTTATTATAGCTCTGGAGAAGCCCTAAACTTGTAGGAGTCATAGAGCGCATGAGGAATGGAAGGTAACCAAGAGTTGCTCGAAGGATGGAGAGAACAGCTCTTCTCCGCCACCAGGGCGTCCTCTTTGAAGGGAACCTAGGCCAAAAATTCTTTTAAATTACGTCTGGAATGACAACACTGATGAACCACACCAAAAAAATGGAACCTATATGATATAATGATTTTTGAACATTATTTTTCAATGAACTACTTGATTGACTTGGCAAGCACTAGACGAGCCTGGACAATGGCCGGACTCCAGTAGAAAAACTCTCGGAACTCATCAAAGGCATGAACCAAATTATTTATAGCAAGATTTCCATTTACTCGAGAGCATTTGCTGGTCAGCTACTTCTACATAAACTAGTGATCAATTATTTAAAGTAAACGCGACCGATAAATTATAAAAATTATCGGGAGTGAGAACATTCGTACTTATTTAGCTATATATTATCGGTAAAATAACACGGTTAGTGTTAACCATATATATATATAGTCTAGTTAATATTGGATCAACAAAATTTTAGGGATTATCCCATATGAATTGCGTGTTAGTTTTATGCCCAAGTGTGTATGTGTTAATAAAGATAATGTGTTGACACATTTTTTTAATATAATCAAATAACCCGAGAGAATCTAAATACTGTTGCAGAGGATTTTTTCGGCTAAATCAGGCAGGAACATAAAAAAATGTATTTTTATTTTCCTTTATATTTTTTTCCGGTGAAGCAGCACGTGTAGGTACCGCATGTTTTCTAACAGTTGCTGATTCTGATCCTTAGATGCGTGTATGGATAGCAAAGCAACAGAGATGGAAGTCTCCCAAGACGATGGGCATATAGTAGGAAGGTGGGTAGGTGTTTTTGCCTCCCCAGGTGGCCTGGGGAGCCAGGTTTCAGGGGGGGGGGGGACGGTGCATCTGCTCAAACCTTAGTGACAAAATCAAATGAATCCAAAATGACACCACAAGGGAAGCTGCCAGACCAATTGAAATAAATTGCAGGAAAACTATTATGCAAGTGCAATAGTACACTACAGGAGTTATCTCTGGCGGTTGAAATGAAACTGCTGAGAGTGGTACAAATAAAATTACTGTTGTCAAGTATAACACTATAAATCACAGCCAATAGAAAATCCAAATGTACTCACCTATTTCACCTATTTGTGGTTGCAGGGGTCGAATCATAGCTCCTGCCCCCGCCTCTTCGCTGTGTCGTACTATGCGTGAGACTCACGAAATCGTAATGACACAATTGCAAACAAACCATACCACGGGTGGGGTTTGAACCCGCGGTCAGAGAGTCTGGAGTTTTGAGACTGACCGCAGGTTCAAACCCCACCCGTGGTATGGTTTTTTTTATGCGTGGGCATTTGCAAATATAGGTAAGCTTGTAAAATGAAAGGAACGTGAAAATATGACCAGCCAAAGAAACTTTGTAATCTCCTAGATACAAATAAATATTATAAGTCAAAAAATGTGTTATGGTTCAATAAATAAGAAACGATGCAGACACTGACCTGCATTCCACATTAAGAAAAACAATCAAGCAAAGCCTCGTAAACCTCGTTGAACACTACATTAAAAATTATACAAACTGCAGAGATTATTTTTTTTCGTGCTATTTAGCGAAAAAAAATTGATAAGAATATATCATCCGTATTAAACCGGAAACGAAGTCAACACCTCAGTATAAGGACAAATGATATAACATTGTCCATGTTTATAAACATGCGAGGTATTACCACAAGCAACAAGAAAATACAGTTTATTATTATACTTTTCAGCTAGTCATATGCAATGCTTAAAGCTTTCATAAAGATCTATATTAAAGACTACTTTGATAATGAAATATTGATAGCTGGATGCACTCTATTTAGATAGACCAAATAAGGTATTTACAAGACTCACGAAATCGTAATGACACGATTGCAAACAAACCGTACCATGGGCGGGATTTGAACCTGCGGTCAGGTCTCAAAACTCCAGTGGCTAACGCGACGGTCTGGAGTTTTGAGACTCTGACCGCGGGTTCAAATCCCGCCCGTGGTATGGTTTTTTAAGGTATTTACAAAGGAGGGAGTTTGTGTGTTAAGAAATTGCTGAACTACACTAAGCTAATTAACACCAGAAATGATTAGAGTTTTGGCAGTGAAAATTGGAAATCAAACTTTAGCTATTGTTTTCATATATAAACCATCAGATACAACTTCAGAGCAGTTTGAAGATCAGCTAATGACGGTCGAACACGGGTTTGAAAATCGTACCAACCTGGTCCCCGACGTCTTGTTGCTTGGTGATTGACTCTCAGTTTAAAACACCTAACATGGAAGAATATAGTAAATGCTGTAATAACAGGTCCCATGGGGCAGTCTGAATGAGCAGTCGTACCTGAACTGTTTAGACTGTGATGAATTCGCCGTTAAGTCAGCTAATAGTGGAACTGACCAGATTAAAAAATACGCTTTACTAATCACAGTCTAATTAAAATTCAGACTGGTATACGCAGTGAACTTGGCAGCCCAATACAAACTTATGAGAGCGTAGTCAACAATACATTAGCTGGGACAAAATAAACCATGACCTTACTGAAATAAGCTGGGAAGATAATTTGCGTAACATGGATTTAAATAAGTGTCTTCAGAGGATGAGCTCAGTGGCACTAGAAATGTGCTCCATACACATACCATAAAGAATAAAAGAAGAGAAGATGCGAGTTAGAAAAAAGGCGAAGATGAAAAATCACAGAACTTATCAAATGATGCAGATTTTTCTAAGAACGAAATGCAAACACTGGCGCTTAGTTCCTAGGCGTTTTGTTTATCCATATGCTCTTGCGCTACCGTCCACAGGGTCGATATACGGTGCACAGTAAACCATCCACTTCTGCTTGCAGCAAGCAGTCCTGAGTAGGACTGCTTGCTGCAAGCATCAACAACGTGATTGGTGAAGCCAGGAACTATGAGGCCTAGTTTGGGACCTGACCGCGGGGGCGGTGATCCCTGGAAGAGACTACAAGTACCCCTCCGTTACCTGTATTATCCATCACTTAACCGGACCTTACTGTCGCATCACACAAACCACTAAAATGCCTCACTACAATAAAATCGTCCTTACCACGTTAAACTCCTTCCTCGAAGAGTAGAGATGCAATAAGCGCATTTAAATAAAAATCTCGTCATATATAAATCGAAATACCGACATACCTATAACCGTCCTAAGGCAAAAGCTTCACATCTTCCTTCAGAGCGTCCGAGATCAACCAGCCTGTGGTTCTTACGTTGGATGAACCACATCCTCCTGGATGTTGTTCATCCAAGAGGACACGTCAGAAACGATCGGAATGACGATCCCCGGAACTATCAAGTAGTGTGATACAAGTAACACTATCTTGCCCTCCACCTCTACTATGAACTCGCCATATCGACACCTCTACCAGTCCATCTTGCTGCCACCCCTTAACTATCAATGCACAGAAAACTCAAGCTTAGGTCGATATAAACAATGCCACGCATCATAGTGCGGAAAAATACATGAAGGACACAATAAGCCTTCAAGCTGATGTGAACCAGTAAGCCAAAAGAAACAATATGTGTAACAGTGAAAAATGTCAGCACTTCTGATATGGAAAAAAAATAAAATTAGGGCAGAACTCAACACAATCAAAACACATTATGTACTGAACGCCATGGAAATGCAAGAGAATATGACGGAAGATCTTGCATGGAAAGAACACAAGCCCGTTATTACTATTACAACCATTACAACCACAAGATAAATTTATATATTAGTGGTGAGGGGTAATCAGATCTGATTCTAAGAAGGGAAGGGTAACTCCAGTTCTTGGACCAAGAGCCATTCATTGGTATCATTGCACCCTTGAAGGGACAAGAGAAATTGAGCGGAAAACAATGCCTTAGAAGATGCCAAGCCAACGTTGAGAGTCTGTCAGTACCTGGAGTCTACCTGGAGGGTATTCCGGGGATCAACGCCCCCGCGGCCCAGTCCACCAGGCCTCATAGTGGATCAGGGCCAGTACTTTATGTTCTAAACTTGATTATTACTGAATACTAACAACCTGGTTTGTAGCTGACACAAGAGGCCTGGGAGTATTTGGTGAACACACGTTATTCGTGTATTGCTTCAACCACGGTATCGTGATTATTATTCTTTTTTACAGTGAGCATTTAGTGTCCTCACCCATTCAAGCTTTTAAACAATTAGAAACAAATTTTCTAGAACTACTCCCTGAAGAAGTGGCGATAAAAGTTTCATAATCACAATTATCTCCCCAACCTGGGAAGATAATTCTATAAGCTTGGAAGGTCCAAGGTTTATCAGTCCTCTGTCTTAAAGATAATCAGAATTGCTAACAGAGCCCTGTCTTCAAAATGGAACTTAAGAAGTTCCAATAAACATCCTGAACTGCTGTAGCGCCGACGTCGGCTCTACAGCAGTTGTGATGCGTAACTGAGCATCAAAATTTAATACCACAACCTCCCGGTTGATCAGGCCACCCACCAGGAAGGCTGGTCTGGGACTGGACAACGGGGGCGTTGACCCCTAAAATCGTCCTCAGGTAAACTACCACCGGTCATTTCATAATACCACCGGACACTGAAACACCACCACCGGACGTTGAACACGACCATCATGCATTGAACGTAAACAGACGCTGAACGCAATGAATAAACTAATAGACTTGAAATACAAGGAACAGACATCGAACATTACCACTGAACACTGAAAAATAACACCGGACAATGAACACCACCATCTGGCTTCTGTACTCAGGTGTATCAACCATTGATAGGTTTTGTTCAGGAGGGCGGGAAGGAAGTAAGAGGGAGGGAAAGGAAGGAAGAGATAATACGATTGAAAGAGGTAGGTAGGGAGTGGCTAGTACTAGTGTAACAAGGGTTCCTCATCTTGCGCTGTCATACTCTGTCCCTATCCAACAGGCCCTATAGTGTTTACCCCGGGAGAAGCAGACACCTGTAGCAAATGTTTTGACAGCCACGGGGCGTGTTGGCCCCCTTGGTACTCCAACAACTAGCAAATATTCGCCCCTGAAAGTATTACAACCTGCATTTTTCTATGTTTTGATTCAGAATGAAATTCTAAATGGCATTTCACGCTCGGAGTTTCAAAGGCAATAGTTTGCTGCTTTTTGAACGTTAGTCTTCGTTTTGACACGATGGCCAGATCGCCTAATCCACTTGGCAATTTTCTTGAAAACTTCAGAGCAACTTGCATAATACCTCATGTTGATTCCGTAAACAAATAAAGAAGAAAAGAATTCAGTCTTGGAACCAAATTACGCAACACTTACAAGACGAACCATTTTGGTAACGGGTGAATCTTAGCGATATGGTCGATAGTGTGTTTGGGTGGGGGAGAGGGGGGGCGGCTGAGTAGAGGAAAAAATAGCAAGAGATGGACCGAGATCTGCCGGTCTTTTCATGCTCCTCTACGGCCTCTAGGTCTTCAATACAGTGATTAGTAGTAAATTATACGTTGGTGTGAGAGGCGCGGCGCTGTTGCGGACTTCCTTTAAAGAAAGCTGAAGGCGTTAAAAACGGCGGAAGAGAGCGGGTGTGGCGGTCTAGCAGGGAACGTACGAGGCTTGAGTGAGTGATGTGTGGTTGGTAGACGGTCCTGACGAGAGCACGGCGGACGTGGGATCAATGTAGCCAGAGGGAGGGAGGGAGGAAGGGTGTGTGTGTGTGAGAGAGAGAGAGAGACAAGTAGACAGACAGACAGAGAGGAAGAGTGACGGGAAGAAAAAATGAGAGAAAATTATAAAACAGAAAAGGGGAAAGCAAGTTATATCTCAATGGAAAATTAACTAAAAATAAAAGCGTTGTAAAGTATCTTTTCGTAAACATTGAAAGTGTAAAAGAAGATTAAGGTTGGCGGCTGGAGAAGTGGACAGTGAGGGAAGGAGGGCGAGACAGGCAGGGAGACAGCCTGACGCGCCACACTGACGAATACCCAGACGGAGACGGACAGGTGACACTTAGAGCCACTACTCCGCCAGGATTATTTTAAACTTTTCCAAGAGAGGATGGATAATTTCCAGGAGAGGCCGGAGCACAAGCACCTTCGTCAAACAACTCCCGCATTTGAGGAGAGGTTGTGAGGAGAGGCAGTGGGTTGCCTCTTGAGGCTTAAGCAGCAGTAGCAGCAGGTGCAGGAAGCTGCCAAGGAACAGTACTTCAGGCTGTCTTGCTGTTGCTTGTGAGTCATAGCAATAAGGGAACTCTCCTCAATTTACTGCGTTAATTTTCTTACGAGGTTCCCAACGTCAATTGTTTCTTACCGAGACCTGTAAACTTACAAATATTATTTTATTTTAGGTAAGGTTAAATTACGACATGAAAAGACAATATGCAGAACATGCCTTAATGGAGACTACTTTTCTGAATATTTTTAAACGCAACTTGTCAGCTTTACTGTACGCCTGTGCATTCAAGTCAGGGTTGATTGAGTTAGAATAATTTACATAAATCTAGGAAAACATATATAGCCACTAAGCAGAAAAAAAATTCGCGTTGAGGCTGGCAAAGAGGTGACTGAGAATAACCAGGGAACGTTCAAATCTGTATGATTATCACTCGTGCAGATAAGTTGCAGCTTCAAGGGTGAGAGTATTGTAGCAGCAGCAGCACCCACATAACTTTTCACTTGCAAAGTTAATTTTTTATATTTTATATTTGGAGGTTGCTTAAATTATCTTATATTTGAGTATAGCTAATAAACTCAACCAGTTTATAAACGGAAGGTTAAAGTCTGACACCTGGAAAGACACCAGTGTCTCTTAATTTATTTGAAACAGTACGATTGTTATGTAGTGGATGAAATGTTAAAAACATTCGGGTGAAATGTTGAAAACATTTGGGTGAAATATTGAAAACATTTCACCCAAGAGGAATCTACAACATCCAAATTCCCACATTTTTATGTATTCCGTAATACAGCTGAATTGTCATAAGAATATACGTAAAAATATGAGACTTGAGGAGCACTACTGGCCCCAACTAGGCAGGTTTTCTCAAACCCGTAGGGGTCATACAACACCTAGGAAACGGGAGGCAATCAGGTTTGAGCTGAGGTAGAAGATAGCTTCAGTTCCTTAGATCAAAATCCCTTCAGTTTTAGAACATCCCCCTTGGAGGAACAATAATGTTATTGAGAAACTTGGTAGAGATGATCAGTGCAGGAAGGTGACTGGATCTGGTAAAGAGGCGGCGAGGCTGACCATCACTGATGTAAACAAAGTTTAACGTAGTAATGAGTCAGTGTTTTCTTTGCTGGAACAATGTGCACTGGTGGAAGGACGGAACATTTCAAAAAATAAATGAATATAAAAAGAACGACGATAAGCAACTGTAAGATAAGTATTAGTTACAGGAGTGGAGAAGTGAGGAAGTAGCAACAGCAGTTGGAGAAAGTACAGCATCAACAGTCGTCGAAGTAGCAGCAGTAGCGGTAATTGAAAACGCAACAGCAGAGATCCACGTATGTAGTAACAACAGCAGCAGGCAACGAGATAGAAGCAAAAGCAGCAGATGCCGAGGAAGACGCAGCAGCAGTGGGCGACGAAGTAGCACCGGAAGGAACTTGAGAAGGAGCGCGAGGTTGTGGGTGAAGAAGGGGGGAATGTGGAGGGGAGTCCGAGTGGGCAGGCGGACTGACGGCAGATTGACAGGATCAATGATTCCCTCCTGGACGACTGGACTCGCGCTCTGCCGCGACCACCATCACTACCACTTCGGTCACCTTACTCTTAAAAACTCTCAAAGCTTCTCCTGGCTCTTCTACGTTAGGAGAAGCTGATTTAAAATTCTTAATATTATCAATAACTTCCGTGTAAGATAGTGCTCAAAAACGAAGTGCGTTTTCGATAGAGGTGAGCCTTTCAATTTATAAAATGAATTTTCTTAACATATTGTTTTATTTGTGTTTTTCAAATGAAGAATTGTTTTGCAATGTCGAATCACATTTAGAATTAAGTTTAAATTTTTAGGCCTATCGATTGCACGGTGTTTAAGGGCGCATTTCACCTGTTACCTGTAGTTGTACGCTAACATCAGCTATACTTTGATCCCTAAACGAAAATCAGAATAAACTCAATGTATATACACTTTGAGATACACACCTTTTGGTTTATATGCCCTATTGTCTATTAACATGAAAACGGTGTACTCTGTATATGGTATCTACTACTCTCCAAACCACCACTGTTACGGGACTGAGTCAAGGATGTACTCGTTGAACTTGCCTGTATTCACTTCCAAGCAGTCTCCTCTTCGCGGTGGGCGTCTTTTTCTTTGTGTTGCCTCATCTAGATAACCTACCATCAGCATCCCGTTGAAGCCACCATGGGAAGGTCTCCGCATCAGCTGCACAACCTTGCACTAACACCTCTTCTGGATTGCAAACCCTCTCTTGTTTTAGCCGTTGACTCGCTTATGCGCGCCACCTCGATTTACAGATTGCTTCAGGGTGCCGATTGTCTATCACGATGGCTTCTGCAGCTACAGCATGATCCTGGCTTGACGATAGTTGCCCTTCCTCTCTCTCCTACAGGAACACCACGGGAGTAACAGTATTCCAGTTAACTGAATACAAACTATGAGCTAGTTGGGTCATTTATCAAAGGCAGGAAAGCACTCAGTTCGGATCCCTGGCATTTTCATTTTTTTCCTGATTCCCATCTGTGGTTGGATCACACATCAGTGAACCTCATGCAGTTGAAGTCCTGGTGAGTTGGCAATTTCCTCATCACTAACACCAGGACACTGCATTATCAGGGCATATTCACGGTATATACACTTAGATCTTATTTTAATCCCCAGTTTAGGGATTAAATTATTATTGATGACCCATGTGCAGTCGATAGACTGTAAACCCAATAATGTAACTAGGTTCTCTTTCTTGTGAAAATAATTGAGCTCTTTCCATTGCATGTATGCAATACCCCTTTCAACATATTTATCTTTATATGTTATGTATCAGTGTTGTTATTAAAAGTAATCAATACAGAAGAGGTGTGTTTCTGTCAGAGATGAAAAACGCAACTCTTTTGTGAGTCGGTCAAGGTTCGATCAATGGGTGCTGGTTGACGAGGGGAATTTCTTGTCCACGCACAGAGCCGCCTCCGACACTCTCATTACCTGCCCCCGGGGCTTGGGGAAGCTGCGATCTGAAAAGAATGGGGAAGCTGTGTGTGTGGGTATAAAAGCTTTCAGAATCAAGGGCTCTTGATCCAAGAAACTTGAATTACACTTTTCCTTCTTTTAATCAATTAATATCACTCCTGTATAATCCCCTGTGGATTTACCGCTTCTCCATGACTAATACAAGTGGTCAACAAAGATTTTAGTTCACGTTTTAAAAACATGTGTTTCTAACTAATTTTGGGACGCTGAATTCAAATTTGAACTTAGTTTTTCTCCAACACGTACAGTTTCTACGAAGTAGAACCCCCCCTCCCCCCCCCAGGTGAACGATTTCACCAACACAGTCATCATATAGAAAATATCAGGGTAACTTGACGATCAGTTTGCTGGTTGACCACTGCTGGACACAGCTGTGGGAGTGATGCAGAAAACTGTGATGTAAATATGTTTGTAATACTGTATGGGAACTTCTGCTAATTTTGTTATGCATATATATATAATGAATTTATGTTAAGACAGATTAGTTTGTCATTGCATTCGCCACTTGATATCTTTAAGTGATGTTATACCCTCTGTTGTTAGGTAACATATATCATGTGGTTCTTCAACCTTAAATAGCCAAAATATTGATCATAAGATTTAAAAAATCCTTATGTGATAGAGACTCAACAAACCCGGATTCATTATCAGCACATCACGTTTAGCTTAAAAAAAAATAATTTGCTTTCTAAACTGAATAAAAACTTAGATTTTGTTGATTAGTGTAATAAATATTGATTAGTGTAACAATAAGTATTACAGTTATGATGCGTGAGTAAGTTTTCAAAAAAAATGTTTTCAAAAACTGACTGCTTGAAAGATAGAGCTAGAGAGTAGGAAATACCGCAAAGTTATTCGCAATTACAGTATGTGTGTAGGTGGGTGGCGGCGCAATGCGCAGGCGCACCACCATCTAGTAATGATAACGATAAAACTAATTCCAACTTAAATCCATACGATTACATTGACGTGATATTTAATTACGAAGTGAGTAATAAAGGGCAGAATATAGCAATAACACATGACGTATGGATGTAGAATTTAATAAAATAGAGTGAGGTGCGTGAGACATAGTCTGAGTGGCCAATACCTTCTGCTTCGAGCATCACCTCGGGAAATATTTGTTTTATTTTATGTTTTATTCGGAACTGTTGTAATTTTGGTCATTATTTATTGACAGATTTTTACAACAACCTAAACCTCGACATTTATGTATCGAGAAAATTGTATTATAATTCTATTTGGATTGGCTGCCCCTGTTACACCGTATTTCTACGCTTAACGAGATAGTCTTGTATAATATTACTGTTGGCTGTCAAACGTGTAATTTTTTGTATGTATAAATCTCGACATTTAACTCAGTAATCAGCTTACATGACCAGGATTAACCTGAGGTGGTTAAAACGTCATTCCAGAGTACAAATGCGTACAAATGAGTACAAAGGACCCCAGTGGAAATAGGTCACTCTGACTTTTTTGGGTTATCCTAGGTTCTCTACACATCTGCTGCTATGTATGATAATCTTATGTAACTGTATTTGTGTATACCTGAATAAACTACTTACTTAGATATTGCCCTACGTCATATGTGAGTCGCTTCAAGGGACCCTTGATGCTGGTGAAGGGTCCTTGATTCAAGGAATTGGAGCTTCTCTTCCTCTCACTGACCCTGATTTCCTGACATTACCCGCGCTTTAAAAACCCTACGGGTCATTACTAGGACCTGTCATTTACTAGTGATCTGTGATTTACCCTTAACCAAGGCTATTTGACCGGCAGCCGGGTGCCCAAACATGAACAGATATTAAACGGAGTTCCCAGACGTTTCGCCTTCTTTTATTGTCATAGGTTTATGTAATATAACGCAACTCAACCTAACCTAACCTATAAACTGATCGCTGCCCGACTGCAAGTTACACAGCTTTAACTGTTACCCGGCTGCCGGGCAAATAGTTTCTTCCTGTTGTATTCAGTAGGACGCGCAAAACCCGTAGGGTCACACAGCGCTTGGAAAATGGTCCAAGTCGGACCGAAACGTCATGGTAAGCTCCTCTTGTCCTGTGTGCGGGTTATTTGTCTACTGTTCCAGTCACGGTATTGTGACTTTTTGTTATTTTAATATTATTATTGATCATCCTCATGGGAAAGCGCTAAACCTTTATGGGTTATACAGCTCCTGGGAAATGGGAGGTAATCAGATTTGATCTCGGGAAGGGAAAGACAGCTAACAGTACTAGGATAAAGACCTTCACCCGCATCAATACAATCTCATCAATCAGTTATGAACATCGATACCATGCCTAACCGTTCTAGGGCAGGGTAGGTGCCTGAGCCCGAGCCTTTAGCTCATAAGACTGTCATTCCCATTAGCCCCCTTGGGGCAGGGATGGCAGACCAAAGAGGCCTAGCTTTTGGCTAGGCCTGGGGACAGTTGGTCCCAAAGATGAGGAGGTACTTGTGCCTCCTCCCATGGGAGACTTAGGTCTCAGACACTCCCTAAAGAGGGAGTCAAGGCCGGGCCACCACTTGGACAAGGCCGGGCCGGGAGAATACCGGCGAATCTTTAATAATAATAATAATCAGTTATGTGTCATTAAGCGTATTGATTAATTATGTGCGTTTTTTTTTTTTTGGTCTCTTGATATCATGATGGATTCTTTCAAGATGGGGAGGGGTCTTGATCCCGACGAAGGGCTCTTGATCAAAGGAATCGGAGCCACCTCTCAATTGTTTGGATCAAGCCTGATTGTCAGTTTTTCCTTCGTTCATTTCTGTATGATGGAATTATTTAAGAAATTTTAATATTTATTATCCCCGGTTAGGTTATATTTGTTTACGGTAATGTTTATAACTAATAATTTCGTACAATTAACCAGGCAATAACGGAAAAAGAAAAAACAGGTGAGAGACGCCAGACATTGCGACGACTTAGTGCGTGTTGAAGCTTTTTTTCTGACATATCTCAATTTTTAAATGAAATATGTATATAAATCATGGTAAAAACCAGGTAAGGTTAACTACTTGAAATAAAATAATATAATTTTGCATATTTATTCCCATAAAATGCAATTGTAGCAGCAGTTTCGATTAAAAGTGTGATAATATACGTATTTTAGATGAAAAATGGAGTATGTCAGACTAGGCCTCAAACCGCGGTGTCTCCCACTGATCATTGCTAGTCTGACTTCCACAATATTTCCAAGATAAATATAATAATAATAATATCTTGGGGGATTATTCTTTCTTAAGAAATTATCACTAAATCACCAATCACTGATTGGTGATTTACATGCCTCGCCATGCTAAAAAAAATCGTAGAAAGAAAACAATTCACTAAATTTTCTTTGGCTTATCGATTATCATTTTTTATTGTCAAGGAAGTTTTGTCATATCACTTGTCAGATGTCTGATATACCTGTGACCAGTTCCGATAGTTGAACGCTAGTCGGCCAGGTTGTTGCTGCCAGTGCGCCTGATGTGGGACGAGAAAATTTAATTGTTCATCCTGGATTGAAAAAAATCTTGTATAAATTTATGCCTTGAAACCTTTAGAGAAATCCAGTCTTCGTGAAGTTATTTTTTTTTTTTAAGTTTTCTTACTGACTTTAAATGGTATTTAGAAAAACAATTTTGAAGAATTTTGTAAAGAATTTTGGTTGTAAGGAACAGAAGACTAGAAGACTTAACACGCACACACACACAAGAGGCAGGAACCATACATAGTTTTAAGAAGAGGTATGACAAAGCTCAGGAAGCAGAGAGGGAGAGGACCGAGTAGCGATCAGTGAAGAGGCGGGGCCAGGAGCTGAGTCTCGACCCCTGCATCCACAATTAGGTGAGTACAATTAGGTGAGTACACACACACACACACACACACACAGTAGGACGATCGCTAGCGCACTCAGTTCACGCAATGAGATCTGGGGATCGATCCCCTGGTACGGCTGGAAAACATTGGGATGTATCTCCATAAAACACCTGTTGTCTCTGTTCACCCATCAGTAAAATTGGTCCCTGGGCGTTGGTCTACTGGTGTGGGTCGCATCCTGAGAAAAAAAAATGACCTAATTTGCCCGAAATGCTCTGCACAACAAGGGGCTTTCTATATAGTAATATGTCATTGATGTCAATTAGGCCTGTATACCTTGTAGATGTGATTGTAGAAATAAAGATATCATTATTATTATTACTAAACAGGTCAAGTGTCTCTCGACAAGTGCCTTTGATAACTAGAATCCTCTACAGACATTCGCTCGCGCATGTCGATTGGAATCCAAGATGCGGCTGGGAAATGATTCTCTCCAGGTTCTGCAGAGAATCTTTTTCCTGAGCGAATCTGCCTGGATTTCCTACTATATTTCTGCAACTTTGCAAGCTCCTGATGATGTGTTGATTGCTAAACGAAAGGCCTAGAGTTATCATTTAACTCCTTTTGTTATATATATATTTTTTTTTTTTTTTTATTATCACACCGGCCGATTCCCACCAAGGCAGGGTGGCCCGAAAAAGAAAAACTTTCACCATCATTCACTCCATCACTGTCTTGCCAGAAGGGTGCTTTACACTACAGTTTTTAAACTGCAACATTAACACCCCTCCTTCAGAGTGCAGGCACTGTACTTTCCATCTCCAGGACTCAAGTCCGGCCTGCCGGTTTCCCTGAATCCCTTCATAAATGTTACTTTGCTCACACTCCAACAGCACGTCAAGTATTAAAAACCATTTGTCTCCATTCACTCCTATCAAACACGCTCACGCATGCCTGCTGGAAGTCCAAGCCCCTCGCACACAAAACCTCCTTTACCCCCTCCCTCCAACCCTTCCTAGGCCGACCCCTACCCCGCCTTCCTTCCACTACAGACTGATACACTTTGAAGTCATTCTGTTTTGCTCCATTCTCTCTACATGTCCGAACCACCTCAACAACCCTTCCTCAGCCCTCTGGACAACAGTTTTGGTAATCCCGCACCTCCTCCTAACTTCCAAACTACGAATTCTCTGCATTATATTCACACCACACATTGCCCTCAGACATGACATCTCCACTGCCTCCAGCCTTCTCCTCGCTGCAACATTCATCACCCACGCTTCACACCCATATAAGAGCGTTGGTAAAACTATACTCTCATACATTCCCCTCTTTGCCTCCAAGGACAAAGTTCTTTGTCTCCACAGACTCCTAAGTGCACCACTCACTCTTTTCCCTCATCAATTCTATGATTCACCTCATCTTTCATAGACCCATCCGCTGACACGTCCACTCCCAAATATCTGAATACGTTCACCTCCTCCATACTCTCTCCCTCCAATCTGATATTCAATCTTTCATCACCTAATCTTTTTGTTATCCTCATAACCTTACTCTTTCCTGTATTCACCTTTAATTTTCTTCTTTTGCACACCCTACCAAATTCATCCACCAATCTCTGCAACTTCTCTTCAGAATCTCCCAAGAGCACAGTGTCATCAGCAAAGAGCAGCTGTGACAACTCCCACTTTGTGTGTGATTCTTTATCTTTTAACTCCACGCCTCTTGCCAAGACCCTCGCATTTACTTCTCTTACAACCCCATCTATAAATATATTAAACAACCACGGTGACATCACACATCCTTGTCTAAGGCCTACTTTTACTGGGAAAAAATTTCCCTCTTTCCTACATACTCTAACTTGAGCCTCACTATCCTCGTAAAAACTCTTCACTGCTTTCAGTAACCTACCTCCTACACCATACACTTGCAACATCTGCCACATTGCCCCCCTATCCACCCTGTCATAACGCCTTTTCCAAATCCATAAATGCCACAAAGACCTCTTTAGCCTTATCTAAATGCTGTTCACTTATATGTTTCACTGTAAACACCTGGTCCACACACCCCCTACCTTTCCTAAAGCCTCCTTGTTCATCTGCTATCCTATTCTCCGTCTTACTCTTAATTCTTTCAATTATAACTCTACCATACACTTTACCAGGTACACTCAACAGACTTATCCCCCTATAATTTTTGCACTCTCTTTTATCCCCTTTGCCTTTATACAAAGGAACTATGCATGCTCTCTGCCAATCCCTAGGTACCTTACCCTCTTCCATACATTTATTAAATAATTGCACCAACCCCTCCAAAACTATATCCCCACCTGCTTTTAACATTTCTATCTTTATCCCATCAATCCCGGCTGCCTTACCCCCTTTCATTTTACCTACTGCCTCACGAACTTCCCCCACACTCACAACTGGCTCTTCCTCACTCCTACAAGATGTTATTCCTCCTTGCCCTATACACGAAATCACAGCTTCCCTATCTTCATCAACATTTAACAATTCCTCAAAATATTCCTTCCATCTTCCCAATACCTCTAACTCTCCATTTAATAACTCTCCTCTCCTATTTTTAACTGACAAATCATTTGTTCTCTAGGCTTTCTTAACTTGTTAATCTCACTCCAAAACTTTTTCTTATTTTCAACAAAATTTGTTGATAACATCTCACCCACTCTCTCATTTGCTCTCTTTTTACATTGCTTCACCACTCTCTTAACTTCTCTCTTTTTCTCCATATACTCTTCCCTCCTTGCATCACTTCTACTTTGTAAAAACTTCTCATATGCTAACTTTTTCTCCCTTACTACTCTCTTTACATCATCATTCCACCAATCGCTCCTCTTCCTCCTGCACCCACTTTCCTGTAACCACAAACTTCTGCTGAACACTCTAACACTACATTTTTAAACCTACCCCATACCTCTTCGACCCCATTGCCTATGCTCTCATTAGCCCATCTATCCTCCAATAGCTGTTTTATATCTTACCCTAACTGCCTCCTCTTTTAGTTTATAAACCTTCACCTCTCTCTTCCCTGATGCTTCTATTCTCCTTGTATCCCATCTACCTTTTACTCTCAGTGTAGCTACAACTAGAAAGTGATCTGATATATCTGTGGCCCCTCTATAAACATGTACATCCTGAAGTCTACTCAACAGTCTTTTATCTACCAATACATAATCCAACAAACTACTGTCATTTCGCCCTACATCATATCGTGTATACTTATTTATCCTCTTTTTCTTAAAATATGTATTACCTATAACTAAACCCCTTTCTATACAAAGTTCAATCAAAGGGCTCCCATTATCATTTACACCTGGCACCCCAAACTTACCTACCACACCCTCTCTAAAAGTTTCTCCTACTTTAGCATTCAAGTCCCCTACCACAATTACTCTCTCACTTGGTTCAAAGGCTCCTATACATTCACTTAACATCTCCCAAAATCTCTCTCTCCTCTGCATTCCTCTCTCTCCCAGGTGCATACACGCTTATTATGACCCACTTCTCGCATCCAACCTTTACTTTAATCCACATAATTCTTGAATTTACACATTCATATTCTCTTTTCTCCTTCCATAACTGATCATTTAACATTACTGCTACCCCTTCCTTTGCTCTAACTCTCTCAGATACTCCAGATTTAATCCCATTTATTTCCCCCCACTGAAACTCTCCTACCCCCTTCAGCTTTGTTTCGCTTAGGGCCAGGACATCCAACTTCTTTTCATTCATAACATCAGCAATCATCTGTTTCTTGTCATCCGCACTACATCCACGCACATTTAAGCAACCCAGTTTTATAAAGTTTTTCTTCTTCTCTTTTTTAGTAATTGTATACAGGAGAAGGGGTTACTAGCCCATTGCCTCCGGCATTTTAGTCGCCTCATACGACACGCATGGCTTACGGAGGAAAGATTCTTTTCCACTTCCCCATGGACAATAGAAGAAATAAAAAAGAACAAGAGCTATTTAGAAAAAGGAGAAAAACCTAGATGTATGTATATATATATATGCATGTGCGTGTCTGTGAAGTGTGACCAAAGTGTAAGTAGGAGTAGCAGATATCCCTGTTATCTTAGCGTGTTTATGAGACAGAAAAAGAAACCAGCAATCCTACCATCATGCAAAACAGTTACAGGTTTTTGTTTCACAGTCATCTGGCAGGACGGTAGTACTTCCCTGGGTGGTTGCTGTCTACCAACCTACTACCTCTAGTATATATATATATATATATATATATATATATATATATATATATATATATATATATATATATATATATATATATATATATATATATATATATACTTGAAGAATATCGAGTTTTGTGTGTAAATCTGTTAGTATTTTTAAATGTTAAACACAGTTCACTGAATAAATTACTGTGGCTGGAACAGTTCTCAAATAACCCATACTTAAAGAGCAAACTTAGTTATATAAAGTTTCCTCTCTTAAGTGTTAAAGAGCAAACTTAGTTATATAAAGTTTCCTCTCTTAAGTGTGGATTACTTGTGTGTAAAACAGAGGAATAATTCAGACTCGAATTCAAGACAATGACGATGATAATGATGAGAATAATAATGATGAAATATATGAACATTTATTTAATATCAGTACAGTTACTACTATTGTTACTACTTCTATACTACTAATAGCATTACTTATATATGAAGGGAATGTGATACAATGAGTGTAATAAAGCAAACATCGAGGCAACTGGGAAGAGCTGACAAAGCCATTTAACAATCACAAAATATATTTCAAATTAGAGCCCCAGCCTAGCCTCCAACGGTTGTCAATAAGCCTGATTTATGCTCCCTATTAAATGATGATATAAGAACTGCTGACAATAAAGTACTGAATAAATTCCAATATATCACACGGTCATATATTTGCGAAGCTGCAAGAACATTTCTTACCCTGAGATAGTTTTAAGATGCGGGTCCTTCGAGGAGTGGGCGGGGGTTGGATGTTTGAGGTAATTAGTCCCCTCAGCCTGAAGTCGATGTAATCAGTCCCTCACTCTTGTATTGGACTGCTGAAGCCGCTGTGTGGCGAAACGTCTCCATAATAAAATTACCCAAGTGTTGCACATGTGTCTAATTTATCAACTTGTCGGTTCTCTGAACCATTTATCTACAGTGATCTAAGGAATTGACGTTACCGTTCTCATTCTCTTACTATCTTTCGAGTTTTCTGCCTTGGCAGCCCGGCCTCAGAGGGCCATGTTGACGCATTGAAGAATTAGACACTCTTGCAGCATTTGGGAATCTTTATTGTAGGACCGTTTCTCCAACAGGTGGCTTTCTCAGTCTGGTACAGATATGAATGGACTGATGAAGCCACTGGTTGGCGAAACGTTCCAACAGAGGTTCCCTAATTTTTCAAGAGTGTCTTGATTCTTTAACTTGTAAGTTTTCTATATTTACATAATATCCATGTTGACAGCCTGATCAACTATTATTTTGCTACCGCCGGCCTACAGGCCTATATGACCATCACAACCTGACTAATGTAGCTGTTTCTTAGACTACGGAAAGATTTTTACCTCTTGTTGTAGGTAAGCTACACAAGGAGCAGAAATAAATAAAATCGGACCCTTCAGGGACTTGATGCAATCATGCTGATAAAGAATTCTGATTCTCAGTATATAGGACCTGTATTATAACTTTTAACTGTAATAATAACAATAATAATAATGCTAATTTAATTTGGTTAGAAAACGATCACTAGGAGAGTGTCAAGAGTCACCAGAGTAATATTTATTAATAGGTGACTTGACATTTTATATTTTTTAACTAAAACAGTAGTTACCATAATTATTAATATATTAAAGAGCTGCTAAACTTGCGCAACGACTTCTGTTCAACTGAAGGTAATATATATTAAGTTGGTAGATAACAGTAGGTGTATAACACCCCCTCCTCCTCCTCCACCACCATTACCTGCTTCTCCTTCAGCCTTCCTTCCTCCACTTCCTCCTCCAGCCCCTCCTACAGCTCGCGCCCAGCCTCAGGATGGCGAGCTACGATAGTGGAATGACAGACGTGTCAGTGGCCATGGCCCGGCGGCTTTTCTTGGACCTTTCGTACGCTTTTTATAGATTTCGTCTGTTTACGGAACGCACAAAGGGATTTACGCCCGGCCAACGATGCTGCCTGAAAGTAAAAGAAAACATTGATTGCGATCTTGTACATTTTTTTATTTTTTGTGTGTAGTGAGTTGGTGAAGTGACTTTTGATTTGGAGTTATCTTTGTTTAGAGGGGGAATTTTCGATTATTTGTAGACAGTTTTGTGGTACTGGGAGTGGGGGTCCCCTCTCCCCTTGTTTCCTGTTAACATTAGAGAGTGGGCGGTGGGCAAGCCAACCCCAAGGGGTCCACTGCTGCTGTTGCTACTACTGCTGCTACTGCTTCTGTTGGTGCTGTTTGTGTTATTGATGGTAGTGGTGCTGGGAAGAAGAAGGGTGAGGAGTTTGCTGCTGCTAGTATTAATACTGCTACTTAAGCTGGTATTGATGGTGCTACTGTTACTGGTGGTTACAGAGCTGTTGTTGCTGTTTCGGCTGCTGCTGCTCTAGCAGTTTGTTTCTGCTGCCGTTGTTTGAGGTGCTGCTGGTTCTACGCAGCCAGTCCCCTCTGCAACATACGCTACCATCACAGTTTTTGTATAGGCTTCGGCAGGGATCATTTACTTCTCTGTTTACTTTTTCTTTTTCATATCTGTGTGTTACGCTTGCGGTGTTCCTGGTTCATTTTAGTTTTTCTGTTAGTGTGTTGCGGTGTATCTGTTGTGTTCCTTGTAGTGTGTTTTACTGTTTCTGGTGCTGTGTTGTACTGTAAAATAGGGAATAATTTTTAACTCTCTCTCTCTCTCTCTCTCTCTCTCTCTCTCTCTCTCTCTCTCTCTCTCTCTCTCTCTCTCTCCTCTCTCTCTCTCTCCTTTATATCACCCCTCCTATCAGTCTCTCTTCCTTTTTTTATTAGCTCTGTCAGTAATCCAATTGTCGAGCCGCTCCTGCCTGTCTCTCCACTGGAACCTTCCCTAACCCTCCAGTCGGACTGGAATAATTGTCATCAATCCAGTTACCTCACACTGCCTTCCTCCGTCACCTCCGTCTTCCCCCCACCCCATCACCCCACCATGCAGCCTCTTGGTCCCCTCCTTCACCGCTCTTACCCCTCACATTCCTTGCAACACTGCCTTTCCCCTCCACCTTCTATACTCACCTTTCTCCTACCCTCTTCTTCCTCTTTCTCTCTTACATCTTTCATCTCTCCTTCCCTGACCTCCCTTCCACTCTAAATTTCTCCTACCTTCTTTCTTAATTTCTCTCTCTCTCTCTCTCTCTCTCTCTCTCTCTCTCTCTCCCCTACTTTCCTTTCTACTGCCTTGCTCCTCACCTCTCTCTCCGTTACTTTCTCCCTCCATTCACGACTTTCATGGTTTACTCCAAAGTCTCTTAATTCTTCCTTTTTATATTTTTAAACATATATTTCAAGTTTAATTTGTTATTGTACATTCTTTTGCATTCACTTGTTCTTAAACTATTAATTTTGTTAACAGTTGACTTGATCTTATTAAATACCTACAGCATCCTTAAACATCTTACATGTATTCTCTCTCTCTCTCTTCTCTCTCTCTCTCTCTCTCTCTCTCTCTCTCTCTCCTCTCTCTCTCTCTCTCTCTCTCTCTCTTCTCTCTCGCTCTCTCTCTCTCTCTCTCTCACTCCTTCATTGTCCCCTCGAGTCCACACAACATAATTGTCATTACTCTATTTACCTCCCACTATATTCTTTCCTCGAATATCTTCGTCATCCCTCTGCCACTCCCTCCATCTCTTTATCATCTTTCCCTCCCATCTCTTCCTCTTGTTAGTTCCTTCCATCCCTTCTCCTCCTCCTTTCCCCCGCACTTTTATCTTCCCAAGGGTCTTGAGCTCTCCTCCTCCTGCTGGTCTACCTCCCTGGCTGGAGTGTCAGCACGGGCGGCTGACGAGCAGACTGACAGATCAATGAATGCCAGGCGACACACCCTCACAGGCTGTGCCCCCGCCTGCAGCACCGCCCGCCCGCCCACCCTTTATCAACACGCTCTCTCGTCTCTAAAACTTCTTGCTGCCGTAGCCGGAGGTCGTCAAGCCCCTCCTTCCACTTCCTCAACTTTATTCCGTCTCTGGCAATCCCATCTTGTGGGTCTGTGGGGTTTCGATGTCTCATTTAGTGTTGTGGTTGGTTCTTCAGCGTGCTCTTCAGCACGTTTTGTCTTCTTCCTCTTGCGTGGAGGTATTCTCTCTCCAGACTAGCTTCTCCCTGGAGGGATTGTGTCTTCAGCCTTCGTTATCCGTGGAGGGATTGTATCTCCATGGCGGGTTTCTCCGTGGAAGGATTGTGTCTCCATTCCGGGTTCTCGCTATCTCATTCTTATCTCAGCTTATTTCCTCGGGATCCTCCTTATGGTCCACTTCCACGCCCGGATTTGGTTACTTCTTGCCCCGGGATTCTACAAATTGTCTCACCTAAACCATTTTTATTCAAATGCTTCTCCAGCTCGCCTCCGTCTCGGGTCTTCGGCATGTGTCACAAAGGTTCGGTCGAAGCTCCAATGGTGTTGTCTGGTCGTGTCCAGTCTACACAAGGCTCCAGCCGCTGTCTCACAACTTAAGGTGTTCCTCCACACTTGCCTCGCAAGATCTCCAACAGACACTCAAACTTGAGTTGACTAATTGCCGTGAATGGAGACAGAGACAAGTTGCGTGCTGTTGAGAGGACTGATAGGGATGGCTTGCTCTCCGTCCATCCCCAAGCTTCCCATCACCTCCTCCTCTTCCTCCTCTTTCCTCTTCCTCCTCTTTCCTCTTCCTCCTTATTCCTCCCTTTTTTGTCCCTCCTCCTTCTCCCCCCTCGTTCCTCACCTCCGTACTCCTCCTCCTTCAGTCTTCACAACCACCCAGAACTTGAGCTAACACGAGCTCAGCATTTGTTTAACATTTTTTTTTTCGTTTTGAGAATGTTACTTGGAAGATTTTAAAATACTTAAAGACGTAGTCACACGCGATGTACGGTAAGCACACAGACGATCGTTAAACTCATTCCTCACACACTAGCCTCACTATATATTTCTCCTAATGCGTTGGACACTTACTAATCTTCCTCTGAGAAATACTCAGGCATTTATGAATGTGATTGATTACAGTCACTGAATAATTTTGTTGTGTACACTTTGGTGGGGTGAGACGTGGGTTGTGGAGCAATAAATAATACGAGGAAAATATGTATGTACATCACGCCAATAAGGTTATTTTAATCAACTTTGTCCTATAGACGAGCCTGGCCCATGGCCGGGCTCAGAGAGTAGAAAAACTCTCGGACCTCATCAAAGGCATATAAATGGTATATACTTGTATATGAAGGATAGAAAGTATGTAGTTTTAAAATTGCTGACCGTTAGACGAGAGAGAAACTTAAGCGTTCGGCTAGGATAGCCGGGTACCACTCAGCAACTTGGGTGTAATTTATGATTATATACAATTATGTATTATGTCCTTATGTGTTGACCCTCTTATCTTTGTTAATTGCTGTCATGTTGTTAGAGAAGCCTCGAGGCCATCTGGTTTAACATGCTCAATCAAATGTAAGTTTATCAAAGCATATCAGCCCACTTGTAATTGATGCCACGTTCATTGATGGCTAAACTAGGATAAGAAAAATAAGGGTTGGCTTGGTTCCACAAGTTTATTTTGTATTGTTTATGTGCAAATAATTTGTAGTAGTTGTATAGATTAACCAATAAGTCTTCCTTTGTAGTGTTTGTATAGATAAAACTAGCATTTTTTGTGTTTCTACTGTATAGATTACTCTACAAGAATTTAGGCTTAACTGTGTCAGCTCTTAATGGATAAGGGAATAATTGACAAACCGATAATAGAGGACGAGAATAATGTAATGTACCTACAGTAGAACATAAGAGCATCAAGGGTGTACTTAATGTGCGGGTTTTAACTACTGTTATATGCTAACTTATAAGCTTTATACATTGTTAGTGCAAATACATATTCAAAAGCGTCTCTTATGTTCTATGAAATGTATATATACCGAGAGGTGTGTATATGTAGGCATGAGAGTATCCTTGACTGACAGTGTACAGGTGGCTTGCATCCATGAAGGTCCCTCGTATAGTCGATAGGCTTTCAAATTAATGAACCAGCCTACACTAATCACACTATTTGCAGAATATATGCTGTGTGCAAAATAGACTTGTGGGTCACTACCCACACCTTTTTTTAGTGTAGCGTTTCCAAGGAAGTGTGAAGGTGCCTTGGCTAGTGACGTGAATCTGACATCACCCGCCAGTGTGTTGGCATGCGCAAAAAAAAATAAAAAAAAAAATTCGTTTGATTGAGCATTTGACAGCAGATGGCCTGGTGGCTTCACTTTCAACATCACATCAATTAAACATAGAGTCAATGAATGTGGTGGCTTACGAGGAAATATTTGTGCAGAATTATAATTTATATAAACGTTGCGAAATGGAGTAGGGAAAACCTGGCGACGGGAAAGGGAGGTTTAGGAATGGGACAAATAACTAGGGTAGCCTAACAACGGAAGAGACGGCTAGAGAAACAGGAAGAGGGATGAAGAGAAGTTGTTCACGACTCTTGTAACAGCTTAGATTTTTCTCCGATATCACTGTAAGATGGATGACTTCTGGTAAGTATAGACTTGCCGTGTACCGCATTTTTTTTTTTTTTTTAGCAACAATCAAATTTTGTTGAAGGTCTCCTGGCACTGTTTTCATATGCAAATAAGGTACTGGGACTCGGCAAGTTATAGAGGCTACAATGTAAGGTAAATAACTGCAGAACCTGTAATAGTAACCTGCTAAGCAGAGGCATCTCATCACCGCTTTCCTTACACGTTGAATGGCATTGATCGAAACTGTTATTGCAGTTCGTAGGGTCATTTGAATTGCGATGTCTTCACATTTCTTGCTAGACAGCTGTTAAATGAGTAATGGTGAATGTTTTTTTTTTCGTGAGGGAAGGGGGTAAGCCTGCCTCGGTGGGAGACGGCCTGTGTTTAAAAACACTCAGGAAAACCTCTCCAGGAAAGTTCCTTGTTATTGGTGAGGGGCTCTTGAGCTAGGGAATTGGATCTGTACTCCAATTTCCTGAATCAAGCCTGAATACCTTCCATATCCCCCCACAGGCGCTGCATAATCCTACGGGTTTAGGGCTCACCCTTGATTATAATAATAATCTCAGGAAAAATTTAAGTCTTGAGTAGGTAGGTCATCTGTTGACCTACTCAGTGAAGTTGTTGGTCATGTGGCCGAGACCTTCCTCTGGCTTACCGGTCCACCAGTAAAAAACTAAAGATCACATCATAAGATGTGATGGCAGGTTTTCCACCCCGTATAAAAAAATAAAGGTACTCCAAAGAGTATAAGAACATAAGAAAGAAGGAACACTGCAGCAGACCTGTTGGCCCATACTAGGCACGTTTTCTCAAACCAAAACCCACTAACAAAAATATTTGCTCAACCCACTTTCAGTGCTACCCAATGGCTGAGTATCGTCACCCTAGCATAGCTAGTCTCCAAAACTTGAAACCTTTTAAATCTCTCTCTGAGGTCGTCCCATGTGTCATCGAAGAGCTGATATACTACACTCACTCCAGGTGCAAAGGGCGTTGGAATGTGGCTGGAGTTTTCTTCCCACCCATTGGCAAGACACGATGTTGATGTAATACATTATGTGTCATAAAGGCCCGGATATTCTTTGCCATCTCTGACAATGTGAGTAGCGCTGCTTGACCCAAACGGGTTTAGTGCTTGGAAACAAGACTCACAAATCCAATGAATTGAGATCCTTCTTGATAACGTTTTGCTCATGCAATTGTGTTTTACAAGACAAACTGAAGCTTGGATAAACATGGTGTAATATACATATATAAAGGGAACATAGTGAGGTGCAGAGTCAGGTTAGGTGCGTTAAGTTTAAATTTTATACCATGTTTTATGTGTGTGTGTTTAACACGCTGGCCGTCTCCCACCAAGGCAGGGTGACCTAAAAAAAGAAACACTTTGACCATCATTTACACTATCACTGTCTTGCCAGAGGCACACAGATACGACAGTTTAGATATCACTGTAAACATCATTGCGATCTCTTGATAACCTTTCATGCTTCACTTAATTACTGACTCATAGCTACTAGCAGTGTGAATTGTATAATCCACCCTAGGAATGTAGGAGTCGCCAGTGTGCGGGACAGCATTTATTTTGGGTAGTCTGAAGACTTTATCAATTGTGCCTTTTAAGTTCTTAATGTTTTTACTAGGCTCAATCAACCTTTGTTATAACAGAAACGTCTGTGTGGTTACGTCTGTGTAAACAGCAACAGCTGAGGTAGGAATACTATAGCAGGAGCATAGTGATGGAGACAACAGTGGTGACGACAATCTGATAAGTGATGAGGTAGTGGTGAAGTGTAGGGACTAGAAGGGTGAGGGAGTGATGAGAGTAGCGATGAATTGAAGGGAGTGATGAGGGAGCTTAGTAAAGAGAGTTTGTATGATAGTAATGGGGAGGTGAGGGTTGTATGTACATGTGTAGTAGCGAGTGTCTGCCTCCCCTCCCCCTATAATTGCGCCGTGTTCAGTGATAGGGTAACCCCACAAGATGCCCTGATATATGACCTTCCCCCGGCCCCAGCCCCCCATTTTAATGGCCTGGGGTCATCTGGAAATTTCTTTGTTCGACATGGTCACAAATCACTCATGAACACCAGATATTTACTGGGGCCCCGCAGTGTGCATAAGAGTTTATAGCTCTACAACGCCCCCTTTGATACCGATATTATGCGCCTTGCGGGGCTGAAGCCCAACGGCCAAAGGGTCGGAGGGCGCATAAGAGCCACTTGCCTGTGATCCCTTACCGCGGGGCCGTCGGTATCCTCACTGAGTGGCGCTCCTGTCACTTTGTCGACAAAGATGTCCATAAATTTTGTCAAGTTGTCTAATATCCATGGGTGTCCCTAACACCCACCCCACCGTAATGGGTGGATATATATCTTGTCAGGACGGCGGCTCAGGGCGACGGACATTCCCGCCGCAGCCGCCGCATGCGTCACTGTCACACGCACACAACGCTCCCACCACGCCCATGTTCCACTACACCATGTGTACACCACGCACACGTATAAACGCCAATATGTACACCATGCACGTGTAAACAACACGCCTATGCAGCATCACCTCCATGTCACACCACACCCGTATGCACAGCACGCCCATGATGAACCCCCCCCCCCCGTATGTACACCACGCACACTTGTATACCACAACCGTGTGTAAACTCATATGAACATTAAGCCCATATTTGCCACATCTCAGTTTACACCACTCATAATTATCAAACGTACGCATAAGTTAAGAGTAACGACGCACTGTAGTAGGCCTACTGGCCTATACTAGGCATGCCCCTGGCAAGCCCAACCCTTCTCACTCACATTCGGTCCATTTTTTGAAGTTACTCGAGGTGTTAGCTTCGATCACTCTGCTTGACAGATTGTTTCACCTGTCTTGACATCCATTTCGAAACCAGTACTCACCTATATCCTTTCTTATTCTAAATTTATCTAGTTAGAATGAGTTATTTCGAGTTCCTCCTTAGCTACATATTTTCAGCACCCTATTATAATAATATATATATATATATATATATATATATATATATATATAATATATATATTATATATATATATATATATATATATATATATTATTTTTATTCACACTGGCCGATTCCCACCAAGGCAGGGTGGCCCGAAAAAGAAAAACTTTCAACATCATTCACTCCATCACTGTCTTGCCAGAAGGGTGCTTTACACTACAGTTTAAATTGCAACATTAACACCCCTCCTTCAGAGTGCAGGCACTGTACTTCCCATCTCCAGGACTCAAGTCCGGCCTGCCGGTTTCCCTGAACCCCTTCATAAATGTTACTTTGCTCACACTCCAACAGCACGTCAAGTACTAAAAACCATTTGTCTCCATTCACTCCTATCAAACACGCTCACGCATGCCTGCTGGAAGTCCAAGCCCCTCGCACACAAAACCTCCTTTACCCCCTCCCTCCAACCTTTCCTAGGCCGACCCCTACCCCGCCTTCCTTCCACTACAGACTGATACACTCTTGAAGTCACTCTGTTTCGCTCCATTCTCTCTACATGTCCGAACCCCCTCAACAACCCTTCCTCAGCCCTCTGGACAACAGTTTTGGTAATCCCGCACCTCCTCCTAACTTCCAAACTACGAATTCTCTGCATTATATTCACACCACACGTTGCCGTCAGACATGACATCTCCACTGCCTCCAGCCTTCTCCTCGCTGCAACATTCATCACCCATG
>NC_069466.1:23712900-23740400 GCF_026875155.1 Cherax quadricarinatus | reverse complement strand
TCATCTTCTCTAGCCTCCTTCTCTCTCTTCCTCGCCCCCTTCCTTAGTGTTTCCTTCCTCGCCCTCTGACACTCACACCCTTATTCTTCCCTTCCATAAACTTATCTCTTCCAACTTCACCCCCAACCTTCTCCTTTCTCTTTTTCCTTGCCCCTTCCATGCTCTTACCTCCTCATCCTCTTTTTTTTTCCCCACTCTTCCTGGAGGTTATCCCCCTCACCCCCACCATATCCCTTTCTGCTAACCCTCTCTCACCCTCACCATAGTCCTGCCCCCTTAACCCTCTCGCACCCCCACCGTAGCTCTTCCCCCTAACCCTCCCTCACCCCCAACATAGCCCTGCCTCCTCTCCCCTCTTCGCCTCACCTGTTCCACACCATTGAACTCATATATTGTAAAGTTATACCTTCCCTCTGGCCACTTCTTCCTTGTGTTAACATGGCTTATCCTGCCTCCCTCCTGTAGCCATTCTTATTCTCTTTTGCCTCCTCCTGCGTTCACCCACTCACTCAGCTTCCATCTCCACCTTTGTCACCACCACCACCACCAGCATCATCACCATTGTCACCACCACCACCGTCACCATCAGTACTTCACCCCACACACCATTTCAAGTTTGTGTGTATGTGTGTGTGTTGTGTGTGTGTGTGTGTGTGTGTGTGTGTGTGTGTGTGTGTGAGTGAGTAGGAAGTGTTGCAGCTGGTGTTCTAAATTAGACAGCCTTGCCAATCATTTTCGAGCAGTGTGTGGTGTTGGCAACCACCTCTACCTGCCACCCTGGGATACGCCCTTCTTCTTTTAAGCAGATCCATCACCTCGTCTGCCTCTTAAAAACCATCCATGATTGACGTCCTGAAACCATGTATAATTGAAGTCTTGAAACCATCCATGATTGACGTCTGAAACCATGTATAATTGAAGTCTTGAAACCATCCATGATTGACCTCCTGAAACAATCCATGTTTGACGTCCTGAAACCAACCATGATTGACGTCCTGAAGCCATCCATGATTGACGTCCTGAAGCCATCCATGATTGACGTCCTGAAGCCATCCATGATTGACGTCCTGAAGCCATCCATGATTGACGTCCTGAAACCATCCATGATTGATGTCCTGAAACCATCCATGATTGACGTCGAGAAACATTTGAGATTGACGTCTCGAAGTCACATGACTAATCTAACTACTGGTTAAAACACTCTCCGTGATGCGTCTGGCAAGGAAGTGACCCAGGGGAAAATAAGAAACGTTCAAATTTGAACGTATATCATTCTGGGTTGGAGAACGGGCTTCCATCCCCCCCCCCATCCCCTTTCCGCTGGCCCACTACCCACGGTGATGGTAATTCCTAAGTGATAATAACAACTGCAGTTCTCCTGTTTCAACCTAACATTTGAAGTTGCTATAGCTTCTGAACCACCACAGAATTTAATAATAATAATATTAATATTATTTTTATTATTATTACTATAATTATTATAATTATTGTGATTATTATTATTAGTAATTATCATTACTATGAATATTAGTATTGATATTTTTTATTATTATTATTACTGTAAATATTCTTCTCTATATGATGATACTTAAATATTTTTTTAATTAAAAGTGGTAAGTTCATTAAAATTTATAAATATAGGCACTTTAATGCGTTATTATCCATATAGGTTTAGCGCTTCTTTTTACAGTAATAGTAATAATTAACTTAGTGAAATATTATTATTGTGGGGGAGCCCTAGACCCGTAGGGATTATGCAGCGCCTATGGTGGGGGATATGGAAGGTATTAAGGGTTAATTCAGGGACCTGGAGCACAGATCCAATACCCTAGATCAAGAGCCCCTCACCAGCATCAAGGAACATCCCATGGGAATATTGAATATGACAGGGAAACACTTAGGTTTTGTTATCATGTAACACTTGTATTACGTAGGGTAGCAGCACACTGCGGGTGTACACTCTTGCATTTAATTATGAACTAAACATTGTATCCGCCATGCCCAGCGTGACGCCATTTTGTTTAGTTAATCGGATGCGAAAGGTTTTTTTTTTTATCGTGCGGGAAAGATGCTGAGGGTGTTATATTTATGGAGAAGAGCTAAAACCGTAGGGTTCATATAGCGCATAAGAGACAATAGGTAATTAGGTTTGATTCATTGAAGACCAGTAGACCTTCTGCAGTGTTTCTTCATTCTTATGCCGCCGCCCTCAATTTCTTAGATGAGGAGCGCCTCACCACTATCAGAGCACAGTCACAAAATCTTATATAGAGTGAACAAAATTGTTGAACGGGGTAAACACAAAAATACATGGAGCAGGCGGGCACAAGGAACGCTAGCAATAGTCACATTAAACGTGCGACCTGTGGTGTTTATCAAGGGTAGAATATTGCTCATTGATGGATATGGATTACAGACCTGATTTCATCTGATATTGTTATTTTTAAGGGAACCACTAAACACTATGGTGATCACAGCGTGTGGGAAATGTAAGGAAATTAGGGTCAGTCTAAGGGAGGGATGTCAGATCGAGAGTCCTTCACCAGCATCAAGGAACCTCCCTGATGGGATGGGGAGGGGGGGCAGGTAACAGCTTTCGAAGGGCAGGTGTAGCTACGACAACCAGTTGTTAACTGTAATCAAAGTATTGTTTTTATTTCCGTTCTCATTTCACAGCAGAGGTTGTGGTAATGTGTGTGTGTGTGTGTGTGTGTGTTGTGTGTGTGTGTGTGTGTGTGTTGTGTGTGTGTATGTGTTGAGAGTGTACTGTCAGTCACTGACACTGGAGTAACACCCTCACTCTCCACTACTCTCAGTTTGACAGCTGTTACTTTTTCTTCAAGCACATTTACTTTAAATAATAAACCTTCGTGTCAAGTTATTCCAATTTAAGAAAGACTTCCATAAAGCCCCATCTGCCTACGTGACAGCGGGCCGTTTGATAAATTTTTATGATGATTCATGCCTTTGTAGCAGGTGAGGACAAAGGTACCGCAGGTGATCAACATTTATCTTAGTCACAGTACATCTTTCATAGTCACTGCACATCTGCCTTTTGATTGTTCACGTCAGCGAGCTAGTATTAAGATTAAATTTCACTGCGGAAAATGTGAGCTGCGAGGTGTTCGTATCTTGCTGAGGTCAGGTGAGTGTTTGGAAATATTTTAATCGTGGGGGAACGCTAAACCCGGAAGATTATACAGCGCATGTGCGGTGGGGGGGGGGGATTGATGGAAGGTATTCAGGCTAAATTCAGGGAACTGGAGCACAGATCCAGTTCCCTAGATCAAGAGCCCTTCAGCGTCAAGGAACCTCCCTCGCGGAGTGTGAGCGTTTGGAAATATATCCAGATGGCGCCTCCATGTTCCCGAGGGACTTTTCATCCAGGGAATTGGAGCCATTTATATCTTCGGTTCAAACAAGATTGCCCTCCATTCCTCAAGTGCTTACGACAATACGATCTCTCTCTCTCATTAACAGAACTGCGCCTTATGCTGGTCCAGTGGATAGAGACATGCGGACTTTGTTCAGTTCACACAGGGCATGGGAACGCAGGATCGAGTCCTGGCCAAGCCGCAGTTCTATTATATATATATAATATATAATATATATATATATATATATAATATAATATAATATATATATATATATATATATATATATATAATATAGATTCAATTGTATGCGTGTTCTGTAAATTGGTCACTTGGTTTGTCTGTGATCAACTGACTGAACCACCGTTGCTAACAACCTAGGAAAGTGGTAGTTTGCGTCACCTAAAAAATATTACACGCACAATTGGAAACAATCTTACAATAACACAGCCGCCTTTTTTTTTCTCCAGGTCCGCATGACACATTCAAAAGACTGGCTATCGATTTTGGCAGCAGTATATGTGATATATGGGGGGGGGTGTAGAGCGTGGCGGGTGATAAATGAAGGAAAATATGCACATACACGCATTACCCAACCCAAGGGGATGAAGGGGAAAAGGGAGGTTAGAGAGGGGGGATAGGGAGAAGGGAGAGAATTGGAGAAGGGTAGGAAATGGGTTTGGGTTATCACCATTGTTAACCATAACCCATTCCATTACAGACCATATCCTGGATTCATTATTGTGCCGACAACCAGTCTTCTGGTTGTACTGGGTAACCTGGGCCAAGACTGTGGTGGTGTAGTCCTGGAGGTGCACTAGTAAGCCTCAGGCAAGACAGTGGTGGTGCACTAGTACACCTCAGGCAAGACAGTGGTGGTGCAATAGGAAGCCTCAGGCAAGACAGTGGTGGTGCACTAGTAAGCCTCAGGCAAGACAGTGGTGGTGCAATAGGAAGCCTCAGGCAAGACAGTGGTGGTGCACTAGTAAGCCTCAGGCAAGACAGTGGTGGTGCACTAGTAAGCCTCAGGCAAGATAGTGGTGGTGCACTAGTAAGCCTCAGGCAAGACAGTGGTGGTGCACTAGTAAGCCTCAGGCAAGACAGTGGTGGTGCACTAGTAAGCCTCAGGCAAGACAGTGGTGGTGCACTAGTAACTCAGGCAGACATGGTGGTGCACTAGTAAGCTCAGGCAAGATATGTAGTGTGCATACGGAGCTCAGGCAAGACAGTGGTGTGCACTAGTCACTCAGCAAGACAGTGGATGCACTAGTAATCCTCAGCAAGCAGCTGGTGACACTATAAGCTCAGGCAAGACAGTGGTTGATTTACTAAGCCTCAGGCAGACAGTGGTGGTTGCATAGTAAGCTCTGCAAACGGTGAGCACTAGTAAGCTCAGGCAGACATGGTGATGCCACTAGTAAGCCTAGGCAAGACGTGGGGTGCATCAGTAAGCCTCAGGCAGGATAGTGGTGGTGCAATAGGAAGCCTAGGCAAGACAGTGGTGTGCACTAGTAAGCCTCAGGCAAGCTGACTGGTGAACTAGTAAGCCTCAGGCAAACGTGGTGGTTGCACTAGTAAGCCTCAGGCAAGACTGTTGTGGCACTAGTAAGCCTCAGGCAAGTACAGTGGTGGTGCATCTATAAGCCTCAGGCAAGACAGTGTGGTGCACAGTGAAAGCTCAGGCAACAGCGGTTGGTGCCCTAGTAAGCTCAGGCAGACACTGTGGTGCCTAGTACACCTCAGGCATAGCGGTGGTGCACTAGTACACTCAGGCAATGACAGCGTGGTCACTAGTAACCTAGCAGACATTGGTGGTGCACTGTAGTAAGCCTAGCAAGTAGTGGTTGTTTGCACTGTTATAACTCAGGCAAGACAGTGGTGTGACTAGTAAGCTCAGCAAGACAGCGGTGGTGCACTAGTAAGCCTAGAAGACAGTGGTGGTCATGTAAGCTCAGGCAAGACAGTGGTGGTGCATGTAAGCCTCAGAAACATGTGGTTGAGCACTATAACCTCAGGCAAGACAGTGGTGGTGACTACTAAGCCTCAGGTATAGATATGGTGGTGCATAGGAACCTCAGGCAAGACACGTGGTGGTGCACTATACAACCTCGTAAACAGTGGTGGTGCATAGTAAGCTCGGCAAGACTGGTGTGCACTATAAGCCTCAGGCAAGTAGTTTGGTGGTTGCAATAGGACCCTCAGGCAAGACAAGTGGTGGTGACATAGAAACAGGCCAAGACAGCGGGGTGCTATTAAGCCTAGGCAACAGTGGTGATGCACTAGTAAGCCTAGCAAACAGTGGTAGTGCGCTAGAACCTATGCAAGACAGTGGTGCACTAGTAATGCCTCAGGCAGACAGTGGTGGTGCACTAGTAAGCTCAGGCAAGACAGTGGTGTGATAGTAAGCCTCATGCAAGACAGTGGTGGTGCATCAGTAAGCCTCCGACAGTGTGTGCACTAGTAGCCTCGCAAGACAGTGGTGGTGCACTAGTAACTCAGCAACATGGTGGTGCATAGTAAGCTCAGGCAAGACAGTGGTGTGTGCACTAGTAAGCTCAGTCAATATCAGTGTGGTGCACTAAGTACCTCTAGCAAGACAGTGGTGGATGCACTAGTAAGCCTCAGGAAGACAGTGTGGTCACTAGTAAGCCTCGGCAAGACAGTGGTGGTGCACTACGTAAGCCTCAGGCAAGACAGTGGTGGTGCACCAAGTAGCCCAGGCAAGACTGGTGCTGCGCCATCTAGGCAAGACGTGGTGACACTAGTACCTCAGTAAGACGTGCATGTCACTAACACTGGCGACATCACCGACACCGGAACACAGCAAACTATGTCTACCGGAGGCCATTGTAGGTAATGCAATATACCTAGCACTGGTAACAACCCTGTATTCTATTTCTCTGCAGGCTACAGTACCTCATAATCATGAGTTGATTTACTTTCCTACTCTAGCCATTTAATTTCTTCTCACAGGGCATATAAATAACATTTCAAAGCTCACCTTGGCACCTTTCAACGATGTCGTAACCAGTGCTCATTTGTGTAGTTTGTTCCCAACGGAGCGGATGCGTGTCTGTATCAGGGAAGGCTCTTGATCCTGGATATAAGTTACCTTGTTCCTCCAGTAGATCCGAGGATTTTGTCTGGCCAACTACGTCAATGGTAGAGTTTTTTTTAATCTCTCAGACCTAGACCTAAAACCATTATGACAGTGAAAAGCTTCCAGTCCCTTTTTTGGGTTTTCCCCTAATCCCAGAGCACTTTAACGACCCCTAGGGGTGTGCCATTTCCAAATTAATTCGTAATTAATTTTATTTGGCTCTCATGCTATGAAACTATTTATTTTGTTTCATGTCTTATACTCGGTCATGATTATGTTGTCTCGTTAGACTGGGTTCCTTCACATTGTAACATTATTGTACAATAATTGTGGCTATAGACATTGCGATTTTCAGGCATATAAAACTTATTTACCTCTCCTCAGTTCTGACAATAATTCTTGAATTACTAAACATGCACTGTTCTACTCAGATTTGTATGAATCTCACACAACACTGGCATCAACAACCAGGGAAATAATCACTTTGTCTGCTTTGGTTTTCCTAAGAAATTTACTATGTTATTATGCAGAACAGCCACTGGGGGAATTTAATTATAGCTTAGGACTTCGATGTTGCAATCAACACACAAAGTCCCTTAAAGTATCTTAGACTCCTAGTCATTTCTGCAACATTGCAAGCTCCTGATGATGTTTATTGAAACATGAAAGGCCTAGAGTTATCATTCAACTCCTCCTGTAGTTGTTTTGTATCTTGTATCGCTTGTTCGCTGTTTTACAGTTATATGTATGAAATTGTGTAACTACCTACATAAACTTATCAATTTTTTCGTGTTTCACTAACTTCTCTACTGACAGATCTATCCCTACTACTGTCATTGGCTCAACCTACTCCCTTTACCCCCTACCGACCACCACCACAAACTAACCCATTTGCACCACCAGTGGCCCGTCCCCGTCTGTGTCCATTGGCCTGCCCCGTACTCTCCCTCTCCCTCTCCCCGTCCACCTCCAACACTGCCCCACCTACACTCAACACAGTCACTCATCACCACCAGTGACCCCCTACTGCCACCCCCACCCCACCACTGGTCAACCACATCCCTAGCCTGCCTCCACCCACCACCACCACTGGCCAACCACATCCCTAGCCTGTCTCCACCCACCACCATTAACACTGGCCAGCCACATCCAAAGCCTTCCTCCACCCACCACCACCACCATCATTGGCCAACCACATCCCTGGTCTGCTTCCACCCACTCCCACCTCCACTGGTCACCCACATCCCTGGCCTGCCTCCACCTACCACCACTACTGGCCAACCACATCAATGGCCTGCCTCCACCCACTACTACCACCACTGGTCAACCACATCCCTGACCTGCCTTCACCCACCATCACTGGTCAACTACATCCCTGGCGTGCCTCCACCCACAAACATGAGCTACTAAGTCTCTGCGAAAAACACACCTTAAGCCAGCAGATAGTGGAGCCAACAAGACTAGAAAACACACTTGACCTTATCTTCACAAATAATGAGGACCTGATAAGAGACATAAGAATATCAAAAACAACTAATTCCGATCACAACCTAATCGAAGTCCAGACGTACATGCATAGGGGTCCTGATCAGCAGAATGTATGTACCTGTGAAGGTGTCTTCACAAAATACAACTTCAACAACTAGAACATCAGCTGGGACCAGGTAAACCATGTCCTAAACGAAACATGTTGGGAAGATGTTTTAAATGACATGGATTCAAACCAGTGCCTTCAAAGGATCAACTCCTGGCAGCCGAAGCATCTGTTCTAGGCATATTCACCTAAGAAAGAAGAAGAGCAGGAGTAAACTGGAGATGAGAAAGACGCTCCCTCTACAGAAGACGACGAAAGAGTCACTGAGCTCCTCAGAGTGCAGAATATCTGATACACGAAAGGCAGGCCGTGGACCGGAAGTGTAAACTACGAACTTAAGTTAAATGCCCTCTTACAGAACCAGGAGCAGGGGGAGCTTAAACATTAGTGAAATTGAAAGAAATTCAAAATATTTCTTTCATGTGCCAAAAAAGGGCAAATACATACTAGTATCGGCCCATACTCGACAGATGGACTTACACAATGACAACAAGGAAATGAGTGAAATATTGAAATCCAGTACGATTTGGGTGTTTAGGGAACCACTAATCGTCTGAGGATCGACGACCAAATGATTTCTTCATGAATGAGCTCAAAATCCATAATGTATGCAGATTTCCGACTTTACCTAACTCCGATAGATTTCGAAAAAGCCATTGACAACATGCCTATGCACTCAGCCCCGGCCAGACTCGTGAACGTGTTCTTTAAGATGAAGAAAACCCCTTTCGGGCCCTAAGACACTATGGAGCAGGAGCTTGGAACTGGGTGAAAATTCACATCATTAAAACAATCGGTAATAGCCACTCTAAAGGTGGCAGCAAAGCTTAGCTAAAACTATAGACCAATACTCTGACGCCCACATCATTAAACATCTTTGAAGATGCAAGAAGAGATTCAAATCACCTGGATTCCAAAATTGCACAATCCAGGGCAACATGGGTTCATGGCAGGTTGCTCTGCTTCCTTAACTACTGAATCACTATGACATGGCCTTGGATGCACTGGAAGAAAATAAATGCAGATGTAATATACACAGATTTGCAAAAGCATTGACAAATCCGATATGGAAATAGCCCTAAAATACGTGCTAAAGAATAACTGGAAAGTGGAGATGGATCTTCACTCCTAACAATCGAACACAAAGAGTAGGGTCAACAGAGTTAAATCGAGCTACCATAGTGAAGAGCTCTGTTCCACAAGGCACAGTACTCGCCCCCATCTTATTCCTTATCCTCATATCAGACATAGGATGGATAATGAGAACTTTCAAAACGAGAGATGCCAAGCCCATGATGATCCTTTTCAAATCACTTGTTCTCTCTAGGCTGGAATACTGCTGTACATTAACATCTCCATTCAAAGCAGGTGAAATCGCAGATCTAGAGAGTGTACAGAGATCCTTTACTGCACGTATAAGTTCTGTCAAGCACCTTAACTACTGGGAACGCTCGGAAGCACTTGACTTGTACTCGTTGGAACGCAGGAGGGAGAGATATATCATAATCTACACTTGGAAAATCTTGGAAGGAATGGTCCCAAATCTGCACACAGAAATCACTCCCTACGAAAGTAAAAGACTGGGCAGGCGATGCAAAATGCCGCCAATAAAAAGTAGGGGCGCAATTGGTACACTAAGGGAAAACACCATAAGTGTCCGGGGCCCAAAACTGTTCAACAGCCTCCCATCAAGCATTAGGGGAATTGCCAATAAACCCCTGGCTGCCTTCAAGAGAGAGCTGGACAGATACCTAAAGTCAGTGCCGGATCAGCCGGGCTGTGGCTCGTACGTTGGGCTGCGTGCGGCCAGCAGTAACAGCCTAGTTGATCAGGCCCTGATCCATCGGGAGGCCTGGTCATGGACCGGGCCGCGGGGGCGTTGATCCCCGGAATAACCTCCAGGTAACCCACCACCACCACTGGTCAGCCACATTCCTGGCCTGCCTCCACCTACCATCACTGGTCAACTACATCCCTGGCGTGCCTCCACCCACCACCACCACTGGTCAACCACATTCCTGGCGTGCCTCCACCCACCACCACCACTGGTCAACCACACCCCTGACCTGCCTTCACCTACTACCACCACTGGCCTGCCCCACCCAGCACCAACACTGATCCTCGTACATCAGAGTATCAACAACACTGCAGTAGATGTACCGGCCCATAAGAGACTACGTATGTATACGCAGTTATATTAATTTATCTAACCTGTTTTAAAAGATTGCGATGCGTTTGGTTTATTAACGTTCCTTGACAGCTTTCAGTACTCACCTGGAGTCACTTACGGAGGTCACCGCCCCTACTACTCGGTCCCAGACCAGTCCTGGTTGCTGTCTCGCGCTGAATGACCCACATGCGTTTAGAGCTTAACGTTACTTTTGTTTTTTGTTAGTATCCGCTGCCGCCGTCGCCTGAAGTCCAGTGTTTACACTTACAATATTATTGTTCAACAATTCTTAACTAAAGCCTTCTTAAATCTTAATTTATCATATTGAAAACCTTTAATATGACATCCTCTATACAGTAGTGTGCTGATATAAAGGGCCTGATCAACCAGGCTTTTACTGCTGACGCACGCAATCCAGTGTACGAACCACATCCCGACTGATCTCTATCTTTCCATCTGTCACATCTCCAAGAAATGCTTAAGCATCTTGGTGTCATTCTCAGTTCACTCTTACCACTCTCTAAATATTGCTAAGGAACTTATTTGTACTACATTATACTTCCTTATCTAGATGACTGTGGACGGACACGGACCTTGTTTTATCCGCTAAGGATGACAAACAACAAACCAAAAATGTTGCAAAAATGTTTCCAGTGCATATAATTAATACACAATATTAGGTTTATGGTATTTTATTTTGAAAACTGTTGTCTGCCAGGGATTTTATCAATTCTCAATTGGTTAGGTTAGGTCAGGTTCGTCAGGAAACAGAAGTGTTTCCTGACGCTGGTCTTAGTCATATGATAACCCGCCGCTGGAGCTTTGGTCATCTGACCGAGACCTTCCGCTGGGTTACTGGTTATATTAGGATATCTCAGTTGATAAATAACCCGCATATTGTGTCTAAGCTGCGTACTTGTACCTTTGATATACCTTTGAAGAGTTTCGAGAGTTTTTCTACTCTCTGAGCCCGGCTATGGGCCAGGCTCGTCTGGTACTTGCCTGGTCAACCAGGCTATTGCTGCTGGAGGCCCGTTGCCCCACATATCCATCACAGCCTGGTTGATCTGGCACCTGGTGAAGATACTTGTCCAATTTCCTCTTGAAGGCTTCTGCACTTGTTCCAGCCGTGTTTCTGATATCTTCTGGTAAAATGTGGGCAAATTCTACCATTACCAAACAAGTGTTTCCCAGCAATGATGTTAGTCGTGTGATGGTCCACTAACTGCAGCTGCTCTTCATATGACTAACAACCTCCCTTATCTTCACCAAGTAAAAACACTGAACATCACCTTAATATTTTACAGTACCTCACAAAGTAGTGTGGCAGGACTGTGTGTAGTGAAGTCACCGCTGTATTTCTACCACTGTGAATGAGACAGCACCCGTCTCCTATACACGGCTTGAAATACGTGGCGCGGAGCCAATCACAAAGCAGTAAAATATGGAGAACGTAAAGAAAGCGTTAGCCTATTGCTTGTCGCAATTGCATAGCAGCAGCAGCAGCAGCAGCAGGGGGAGAGAGAGCACAGATTGCAATACATTTTTCATAAAGTTTTCTGGAAACTCCGCCCTTCAAGGTAGGATGTCTTTTGATGGTGAAGGGCTCTTGAACCGGGCAAATTAGAGCTACCCACCTCTTCCTCAGATCAAACTTGATTGTCCCTCCATTTCCCAGGTGATTTATGACTGTTACAGGACCGAACAACCACTGTGAAAAATAGTGAAATTCCAAGCGCTTTCGCGACTTTTCACATTATCACCTGTTTACTGTAATCTTATCTTGTGGGGTATATTATATATATATATATATATATATATATATATATATATATATAATATATTATATATATATATATATATATATATATATATATATATATATATATATATAATTTAGGGTGTGTCTTGATTCCAATAAAGGGCTTTTATTCCCAGGAATATGTGCTAGGCATTCTTCAGAGCAAACCTGATTGTTTCCCATTCTCCAGGGGCTGTATGACATGCGGGTTTAGCACTTCCCCTTGTATGTGATATACAGTCAGGAAAAAAATGAATTTTTCAGTACCTTTCCCTTAGAGTTTTGAAATTAATCTGAACCTCTGAAATATATTAATAAATGTGTTGTTGAGGAGAATTAATAAGTAATATTAGTTGTAGTATTTACCAGTAACTGATGGTCCTAGTACTAGTTGTAGTATTTACCAGTAACTGATGGTCCTAGTACTAGTTGTAGTATTTACCAGTAACTGATGGTCCTAGTACTAGTTGTAGTATTTACCAGTAACTGATGGTCCTAGTACTAGTTGTAGTATTTACCAGTAACTGATGGTCCTAGTACTAGTTGTAGTATTTACAAGTAACTGATGGTCCTAGTACTAGTTGTAGTATTTACCAGTAACTGATGGTCCTAGTACTAGTTGTAGTATTTACAAGTAACTGATGGTCCTAGTACTAGTTGTAGTATTTACCAGTAACTGATGGTCCTAGTACTAGTTGTAGTATTTACAAGTAACTGATGGTCCTAGTACTAGTTGTAGTATTTACCAGTAACTGATGGTCCTAGTACTAGTTGTAGTATTTACAAGTAACTGATGGTCCTAGTACTAGTTGTAGTATTTACCAGTAACTGATGGTCCTAGTACTAGTTGTAGTATTTACCAGTAACTGATGGTCCTAGTACTAGTTGTAGTATTTACAAGTACTGATGGTCCTAGTACTAGTTGTAGTATTTACCAGTAACTGATGGTCCTAGTACTAGTTGTAGTATTTACAAGTAGCTGATGGTCCTAGTACTAGTTGTAGTATTTACAAGTAACTGATGGTCCTAGTACTAGTTGTAGTATTTACCAGTAACTGATGGTCCTAGTACTAGTTGTAGTATTTACAAGTAACTGATGGTCCTAGTACTAGTTGTAGTATTTACAAGTAGCTGATGGTCCTAGTACTAGTTGTAGTATTTACAAGTAACTGATGGTCCTAGTACTAGTTGTAGTATTTACCAGTAACTGATGGTCCTAGTACTAGTTGTAGTATTTACAAGTAGCTGATGGTCCTAGTACTAGTTGTAGTATTTACCAGTAACTGATGGTCCTAGTACTAGTTGTAGTATTTACAAGTAGCTGATGGTCCTAGTACTAGTTGTAGTATTTACAAGTAACTGATGGTCCTAGTACTAGTTGTAGTATTTACAAGTAACTGATGGTCCTAGTACTAGTTGTAGTATTTACCAGTAACTGATGGTCCTAGTACTAGTTGTAGTATTTACCAGTAACTGATGGTCCTAGTACTAGTTGTAGTATTTACCAGTAACTGATGGTCCTAGTACTAGTTGTAGTATTTACCAGTAACTGATGGTCCTAGTACTAGTTGTAGTATTTACAAGTAACTGATGGTCCTAGTACTAGTTGTAGTATTTACCAGTAACTGATGGTCCTAGTACTAGTTGTAGTATTTACCAGTAACTGATGGTCCTAGTACTAGTTGTAGTATTTACAAGTAACTGATGGTCCTAGTACTAGTTGTAGTATTACCAGTAACTGATGGTCCTAGTACTAGTTTAGTATTTAACTAGAACTGATGGTCCTATACTAGTTGTAGTATTTACAAGTAACTGATGGTCCTAGTACTAGTTGTAGTATTTACAAGTAGCGATGGTCCTAGTACTAGTTGTAGTATTTACAAGTACTGATGGTCCTAGTACAGTTGTATATTTACAGTAACTGATGGCCTAGTACTATTGTAGTATTTACAACTGATGGTCCTAGTACTAGTAGTATTTACCAGTAACTGATGGTCCTAGTACTAGTTGTAGTATTTACAAGTAACTGATGGTCCTAGGTACTATTGTAGTATTTACAAGTAACTGATGGTCCTAGTACAGTTGTAGTATTTACCAGTAACTGATGGTCCTAGTACTAGTTGTAGTATTTACCAGTAACTGATGGTCCTAGTACTAGTTGTAGTATTTACAAGTAACTGATGGTCCTAGTACTAGTTGTAGTATTTACAAGTAACTGATGGTCCTAGTACTAGTTTGTAGTATTTACCAGTACTGATGGTCCCTATAGCTAGTTGTACTATTTACAAGTAACTGATGCCTAGTACTAGTTGTAGTATTTACAAGTAACTGATGTCCTAGTACTAGTTGTAGTATTTACCAGTAACTGATGGTCCTAGTACTAGTTGTAGTATTTACAAGTAACTGATGGCCCTAGTACTAGTTGTACTATTTACAAGTAACTGATGGTCCTAGTACTAGTTGTAGTATTTACAAGTAACTGATGTATCTAGTACTAGTTGTAGTATTCACTACTCACTGATGTCATTATCACTAACTGGTGATGTCATTAACTCTAAGTCTTCAGCGCTAATTCATCTTAAAAGAAGTGCCTTGTTGAGGAGCTCTCGATCCAAGGACTTGGATATATTCTCCCATTCTTTGGGTCTAACCTAAACGCCTCCTATTTCCCATGGTTTCTATATGATCCTTACAGATTTAGGGCTTCCCCCTGGTTAAAATATTCTCAAGGATTATGCCGTGCTATGACTTAGGTATATGTATGATCCTTGTTATTTGTGCTATGACTTACATCTCTGTTAGATGTGGCTGGTACTGTGCCTCGTTAGAGTATATATTTACTGTGGTAGCTTCTAATTTTTTTTATTATCACACCGGCCGATTCCCACCAAGGCAGGGTGGCCAGAAAAAGAAAAACTTTCACCATCATTCACTCCATCACTGTCTTGCCAGAAGGGTGCTTTACACTACAGTTTTTAAACTTCAACATTAACACCCCTCCTTCAGAGTGCAGGCACTGTACTTCCCATCTCCAGGACTCAAGTCCGGCCTGCCGGTTTCCCTGAACCCCTTCATAAATGTTACTTTGCTCACACTCCAACAGCACGTCAAGTATTAAAAACCATTTGTCTCCATTCATTCCTATCAAACACGCTCACGCATACCTGCTGGAAGTCCAAGCCCCTCACACACAAAACCTCCTTTACCCCCTCTCTCCAACCTTTCCTAGGCCGACCCCTACCCCGCCTTCCTTCCACTACAGACTGATACACTCTTGAAGTCATTCTGTTTCGCTCCATTCTCTCTACCTGTCCGAACCACCTCAACAACCCTTCCTCAGCCCTCTGGACAACAGTTTTGGTAACCCCGCACCTCCTCCTAACTTCCAAACTACGAATTCTCTGCATTATATTGACACCACACATTGCCCTCAGACATGACATCTCCACTGCCTCCAGCCTTCTCCTCGCTGCAACATTCATCACCCATGCTTCACACCCATATAAGAGCGTTGGTAAAACTATACTCTCATACATTCCCCTCTTTGCCTCCAAGGACAAAGTTCTTTGTCTCCACAGACTCCTAAGTGCACCACTCACCCTTTTCCCCTCATCAATTCTATGATTCACCTCGTCTTTCATAGACCCATCCGCTGACACGTCCACTCCCAAATATCTGAATACATTCACCTCCTCCATACTCTCTCCCTCCAATCTGATATTCAATCTTTCATCACCTAATCTTTTTGTTATCCTCATAACCTTACTCTTTCCTGTATTCACCTTTAATTTTCTTCTTTTGCACACCCTACCAAATTCATCCACCAATCTCTGCAACTTCTCTTCAGAATCTCCCAAGAGCACAGTGTCGTCAGCAAAGAGCAGCTGTGACAACTCTCACTTTGTGTGTGATTCTTTGTCTTTTAACTCCACGCCTCTTGCCAACACCCTCGCATTTACTTCTCTTACAACCCCATCTATAAATATATTAAACAACCACGGTGACATCACACATCCTTGTCTAAGGCCTACCTTTACTGGGAAATAATTTCCCTCTTTCCTACATATTCTAACTTGAGCCTCACTATCCTCGTAAAAACTCTTCACTGCTTTCAGTAACCTACCTCCTACACATCTGCCACATTTCCCCCCTATCCACCCTGTCATACGCCTTTTCCAAATCCATAAATGCCACAAAAACCTCTTTAGCCTTATCTAAATACTGTTCACTTATATGTTTCACTGTAAACACCTGGTCCACACACCCCCTACCTTTCCTAAAGCCTCCTTGTTCATCTGCTATCCTATTCTCCGTCTTACTCTTAATTCTTTCAATAATAACTCTACCATACACTTTACCAGGTATACTCAGCAGACTTATCCCCCTATAATTTTTGCACTCTCTTTTGTCCCCTTTGCCTTTATACAAAGGAACTATGCATGCTCTCTGCCAATCCCTAGGTACCTTACCCTCTTCCATACATTTATTAAATAATTGCACCAACCACTCCAAAACTATATCCCCACCTGCTTTTAACATTTCTATCTTTATCCCATCAATCCCGGCTGCCTTACCCCCTTTCATTTTACCTACTGCCTCACGAACTTCCCCCACACTCACAACTGGCTCTTCCTCACTCCTACAAGATGTTATTCCTCCTTGTCCTATACACGAAATCACAGCTTCCCTATCTTCATCAATATTTAACAATTCTAATATCGTTAAATATTACTCCTGGCGTCCGACTTGTAAGAAAATTAAGCAGTCCATCTTCCCACTTTTCTATTTATTCGTTTTGCACACATTTTGTGTACTGTTACACCATTACACACTTGTTGAAGACTTTTATCAACTTTTTATATGCTCCGTCAGCATTTTGTTCGTTTTGCAGTGCATCCAAGACCATGTGGTAATGGTCCAGTAGTTGTGAGAGGCAGGAACAACCCGGTCTAAACCCATGTTGCCCTGGGTTATGTTGCTATTGCGAGTCCATGTGATTTGCATTCTCGCTACTTAAAACTTAAAGATTTTTAAAATGTGGGTCGTCAGTGCTATCAGTTTATAAGCTTTGCTCATAGATTTCGTGCCAACTTTGTGGAGTGGTGCAATATCCATAGGTTTTTATGACTATGGGATAACGCCTCTGTCCAGACAGCGTCCCCATAAAATATTTAGGGTATAGGTTAGTGTTTTGTTTTTATTGTATTTTTTGATGAATTTAGCATAGGACGAGTCTGGTCCAGAAGTAGAGTGGATAGGCATAATATCCGTGGATTCTTCAGAGTGGGGTTAGGGTTCTGCCAGAAATTTTTGGAAATGTTGGCAGTGGGAAGAACTTGAGGTGGCACCAGAGATGCATGGGATGGGTGTTGGGGGGATGGGGAGGAGGATAAGAGTGAGGAAGACGCCTCCAGGCTTTTGTGGTATAACTTATTGAATTATAGAGAGGCAGGTCTCCTCTATCATTATAAATGGCGGGGTGCCGGGCCCATCTGGGGGATCATGAGGGAGCCAGCTACCGTAAACTCTCAGTTTTACGATATTATGCCTTACTTGCTACATGTCAAAGTTGCTCACAGCACCCGCCACCACCGCCCCCGTCCCCGCCTCTCCCGGCGTCAATCCCCGCCACCACTCCCGGCGTCACTCCCCGCCACCACTCCCGGCGTCACTCCCCGCCATCCGCCTCTCCTGTGGGATATATGACAGTAAAGGACTGGATGGATATTTCAAAAAGTATTAAGATATGATCAACAATGGTGAATATATTGTTTGTTAATTATGTATTCTACCATAAATACGTATGTGTGTGTTGAATTATTATTATTATTAGTAGTAGTAGTAGTAGCGAGTGATTCACAACTTCTGGACTTCTTGACTACCGTAGACACAACTGTTATAACTGGTTCCCTGCTTTACCTACCCTGTCGTACCTGTAAATGAAGACTTGTATGAATTCTGTCTCCACTATTTCTACCCCCCAGATCATTCCACTTTCCAACCATCTTCATGACATCCCTGTGACTCATCTGTGTGAGAGAGGTTGGATTTGAATGGAACTTGCACATGGGTTAGTAGGGTTATCAGGGCTTATTCCTTGGGTGGCATTGAAAATTGGTTGGGCAAATATTTTTGTTAGTAGGTTTGAGGAGGACCCGCCTAGTATGGGCCAGTAGGCCTGCTTCAGTGTTCTTCTTATGTCCTTTGTGTACACTCACGTAGTTTTTGTTTGGCAGATGTCGATTTATAGCCTCATGGTTAATTTTGATTGGCTTTTCGTATTAATTGTCCTGGCTTTAGACAGGACAAATCTTACGTCCCCGACGTTCATTTATATCTTTAACTGTGATGAATGGTTTTGAAAACCGACAAGTTGAAGAATTGAGACACTTATGCAACATATGGGAATCTTTATTAAAGAAACATTTCGCCACATAGTGGCTTTGTCAGTCCTATACAAAGCAGGAAGGTACAAGGAGAGGAGGAGTTTGAGGTAATCAGTCCCTCAGCCTGGAGTCGATGTCTTCAGTCTATCATTGATGGACTTCAACATCTTTAACTGGGTTATGTGCCCTGGCTTTTCCTCTTTGCAACCCAGTCTGTCCCTATTCGCCTTATCCAGTCTCTTGTGTATATTGAATCACGATCCTCTTCCTTCAGGTATGTGTGTTTTATTCTTGTTTTTATTATTTTATCACCTGTTAATATTTTAGCTGAAGATGTTACAGGTCTAGTGTAGCGCTGCCTCGCCCACTCTCTTCCTCTCTCTCTCTCTCTCTCTCTCTCTCTCTCTGTCTCTCTCTCTCTGTCTCTGTCTCTCTCTCTCTCTCCTCTCTCTCTCTCTCTCTCTCTCTCTCTCTCTCTCTCTCTCTCTCTCTTGATGTATAACAACCATATGATTGTACAACGGACCTTCCCCTTCTTAATATGTTTTACGATAGCCGGCTGTTAGTTTCTGTGATAGCAGGCAGTTAGCGGTGGGATGAATTATAGTCTATTGATAAGGACGCGGCTGTTCCGCTCACCGCGAGGGGGTTAAGAGGTGGGGGGATACCCCTCTGTGGAATCCCGCTGGGATGTCTGTGTTTCAAGAAATAGGGGATACCGTCCGTGAAGCTCCGCTGGCATGCCTTTCCTTCAAGAGCTGGGGAATGCCCCTCCAATAGGGCAAGTAAAAACATCCTTGAGAACTTGGAAAATTTTGCGCGAAACATCATCTCGGAAATTTCACCCTCTTAAATGTGAAACGTAGGGAAACCATGACCACAGTAAGACAACACTGTCAACACAAGATTCTTTACACTTTCTCAACACAATATTCTTCAACCTACTATCAACAGTTATCAGATATATTGCCGGAATAAAAATATAAGTTCTCAGGAAAAAACTGGGTCACCAGATGTAATATACACAGACTTTGCAAAAGCATTTGACAAATGCGATCATGGTGTAATAGCCCATAAAATACGTGCTAAAGGAATAACTGGGAAAGTGGGGAGATGGATCTTCAACTTCCTAACAAATCGAACACAAAGAGTAGTGGTCAACAGAGTTAAATCGGAGGCTGCCCTAGTGAAGAGCTCTGTTCCACAAGGCACAGTACTCGCCCCCATCTTATTCCTTATCCTCATATCAGACATAAACAGAGATATACACCACAGCACCGTATCATCCTTTGCGGATGATACTAAGATGTGCATGAGCTGTTCATCTGCTGAGGACGCGGTTAACCTCCAAGAAGATATAAACAAAGTTTTCCAGTGGGCAACGGTAAACAATATGATGTTCAATGAGGACAAATTCCAACTACTCCGTTATGGAAAACTGGAGGAGATAATAACTAGAACAGAGTATACTACTGACTCCGGCCATACAATAGAGCGGAAAAATAATGTAAGGGACCTGGGAGTAGTAATGTCTGAGGATCTCACTTTCAAGGATCACAACAGTGCCACGATCGCACGTGCAAAGAAAATGATAGGATGGATAATGAGAACTTTCAAAACGAGAGATGCCAAGCCCATAATGATCCTTTTCAAATCACTTGTTCTCTCTAGGCTGGAATACTGCTGTACATTAACATCTCCATACAAAGGCAGGTGAAATCGCAGATCTAGAGAGTGTACAGAGATCCTTTACTGCACGTATAAGTTCTGTCAAGCACCTTAACTACTGGGAACGCTTGAGAAGCACTTGACTTGTACTCGTTGGAACGCAGGAGAGAGATATATCATAATCTACACTTGGAAACTGGAAGGAATGGTCCCAATCTGCACACAGAAATCACTCCCCGAAAGTAAAAGACTGGGCAGGCGATCAAAATCCGCAATAAAAAGTAGGGGCGCCATTGGTACACTAAGAGAAAACACCATAAGTTCGGGGCCAAAACTGTTCAACAGCCTCCATCAGCATAGGGGAATTGCCAATAAACCCGGCTTTGCCCTTTAAGAGAGAGCTGGACAGATCCTAAGTCGGTGCCGATCACCGGGTGTGGTCGTACGTCGACTGCGTGCGCCACAGTAAAAGCCTATTGATCAGGCCTGATCCATTTGGGAGGCCCCGGTCGTGGGCCCGGGCCGGGCGTTGATTTCCCCGGGAAAAACCTCCCGGTAACCTCCAGGTAACCATATCGCCAAGGGCTGATCTCCAGCTGTTACGCTGCGTGAGCCAGCAGGGTTATCCTGGTTAATTTACACTATGTATAATAATTGTACTTATATGTATCTGTGCATAAATAAACTTAGGACGCTTAAAAGGCACTCAACAAGAAAGCTTCGTCAAAGGTCGGGATAGTAGGATAGAAGAGTCCTGGAAACCGGTCGCAGGTATATCACAGGAATCCCGGTGGGACACCTATTCTTCAGTTATCCTGGGAATGCTTCTTTCCAATTTATTTTTTCCCCTCCAGTTGAGAATCATTTTGGTTGAAGGTGATACTGTTGTGATTGCGGGGAACCGCGTTTGTTCAGGGTGTTTGTTTAGGCTTGGCAGGGGAGACACTTGAGGGGTGGCACAGGTAACACAAGTGGCCTTTCCTCCACTAATTTGAAATATAATAGCAAAGGTGACAGCCGGTGAGTGACGAGACTCAGGACATAGAGACAAGTTATTGCCAAGTAGCACCAACAGCAGCAGCAGCTGCTGCATATGTAGCAGCACCAGCACCAGCTGTATTTGTACAGTATGTGCACCAGCAGCAGCTGCATCTGCACAGTATGAGCACCACAAGCAGCATTTGTAGCAGCACCAACAGCACCTGCATTTCTACAATATGTGCACCAGCAGCAGCTGCACCTGTACAGTATGAGTACCAGCAGCAGTTGCATTTGTGCAGTATGTGCACCAGCAGCATCTGCATCTGTACAGTATGAGTACCAGCAGCAGCTGCATTTGTACAGTATGTGCACCACAAACAGCTGTTGCATATGTAGCAGCACCAGCAGCTGCTGCATTTGTACAGTACGAGCACCAGCAGTAGCTGCATTTGTACAGTACGAGCACCAGCAGCTGCTGCATTTGTACAGTACGAGCACCAGCAGCTGCTGCATTTGTACAGTACGAGCACCAGCAGTAGCTGCATTTGTACAATATGACTATCACCAGTAGCTTCTTCTGCAGTCATACAAGTAGCAGAAGATGCAGCTACAACACAAATAACCAAAGTAAGTTTCTCAAGTCAGTCTCGGATCAGCTGGGCTGTGGTGGTTGCAGTGAACTTCGTGCGGTTAGCACGAACAACCTGGTTGATCAGACCATAGACTTGGAGGTCTGATCTGGAACCGGGCTATGAGGTCTTTAACTCTCAGGAACACTCTTCAGGGAGACTCCAGCCAGCAGCAGCAACACAGTCATCAGCTCAAGTAGAAACAACAGCACCAGCAGCACCAACAGTAGCATTAGTAGTAGCACAAACAGCATCAACAGTAGCATTAATAATACAAACAGTAGCAGTAGTAGTAGCACCAACAGTAGCATTAGCACAAATAGCAGTAATAATATCACAAACAGCACCAACAGTAGCGCAGACAGCAGTAGCATAAACATCATCAACGGTAGCACAAACAACAGCAGAAGCAGCAGCACAAATATCAGCAGAAGCAGTAACACAAACATCAACAGAAGTAGTAACACAAACATCAACAGAAGTAGTAACACAAACATCAACAGAAGTAGTAACACAAACAACAGCAGAAGCAGTAACACAAACATCAGCAAAAGCAGTAGCACAAACATCAGCAGAAGCAGTAGCACAAACATCAGCAGAAACAGTAGCACAAACATCAGCAGAAACAGTAGCACAAACATCAGCAGAAACAGTAGCACAAACATCAGCAGTAGCAGTAGCACAAACATCAGCAGAAGCAGTAGCACAAACATCAGCAGAAGCAGTAGCACAAACAACAGCAGAAGCAGTAGCACAAACATCAGCAGAAACAGTAGCACAAACAACAGCAGAAGCAATAACACAAACAACAGCAGAAGCAGTAGCACAAACATCAGCAGAAGCAGTAGCACAAACATCAGCAGTAGCAGTAGCACAAACATCAGCAGAAACAGTAGCACAAACAACAGCAGAAGCAGTAACACAAACATCAGCAGAAGCAGTAGCACAAACATCAGCAGAAGCAGTAGCACAAACAACAGCAGAAGCAGTAGCACAAACATCAGCAGAAACAGTAGCACAAACAACAGCAGAAGCAGTAACACAAACAACAGCAGAAACAGTAGCACAAACATCAGCAGAAGCAGTAGCACAAACATCAGCAGTAGCAGTAGCACAAACATCAGCATAAACAGTAGCACAAACAACAGCAGAAGCAGTAACACAAACATCAGCAGAAGCAGTAGCACAAACATCAGCAGAAGCAGTAGCACAAACATCAGCAGAAGCAGTAGCACAAACAACAGCAGAAGCAGTAGCAAAAACATCAGCAGAAGCAGTAGCAGAAGCAGTAGCACAAACATCAGCAGAAGCAGTAGCACAAACAACAGCAGAAGCAGTAGCACAAACATCAGCAGAAGCAGTAGCACAAACAACAGCAGAAGCAGTAGCACAAACATCAGCAGAAGCAGTAGCACAAACAACAGCAGAAGCAGCAGCACAAACAACAGCAGAAGCAGCAGCACAAACATCAGCAGAAGCAGTAGCACAAACATCAGCAGAAGCAGTAGCACAAACAACAGCAGAAACAGTAGCACAAACAACAGCAGAAGCAGTAGCACAAGCAACAGCAGTGGCAGTAGCACAAACAACAGCAGAAGCAGTAGCACAAACAACAGCAGAAGCAGTAGCAGAAGCAGTAGCACAAACTTCAGCAGAAGCAGTATCACAAACAACAGCAGAAGCAGTAGCACAAACAACAGCAGAAGCAGTAGCACAAGCAACAACAGAAGCAGTAGCACAAACAACAGCAGAAGCAGTAGCACAAGCAACAGCAGAAGCAGTGGCACAAACAACAGCAGAAGCAGTAGCACAAACAACAGCAGAAGCAGTAGCACAAACAACAGCAGAATCAGTGGCACAAACAACAGCAGAATCAGTGGCACAAACAACAGCAGAAGCAGTAGCACAAACAACAGCAGAATCAGTGGCACAAACAACAGCAGAAGCAGTAGCACAAACAACAGCAGAAGCAGTAGCACAAACAACAGCAGAATCAGTGGCACAAACAACAACAGAAGCAGTAGCACAAACAACAGCAGAAGCAGTAGCACAAACAACAGCAGAATCAGTGGCACAAACAACAGCAGAAGCAGTAGCACAAACAACAGCAGAAGCAGTAGCAGCATCACCAGAGGCTAATATGAGATGCCACACTGACCTCACGTCGATGTGGTGACTTAATAATTGGAGTACCTGACCCCACCACACCTCTCCTAATTAATTAATCGCTTCATTTAGCTTATGTTAAGTGCTATGTGTGTTGTACTGTAGGGGCGTGAGAGGGCAGGACGCAGGGACGAGTGAGGGGTAATCTCCGCTCTGAGGGCAGGACGCAGGGACGAGTGAGGGGTAATCTCTGCTCTGAGGGCAGGACACAGGGACGAGTGATGGGTAATCTCCGCTCTGAGGGCAGGACGCAGGGACGAGTGATGGGTAATCTCCGCTCTGAGGGCAGGACGCAGGGACGAGTGAGGGGTAATCTCCGCTCTGAGGGCAGGACGCAGGGACGAGTGATGGGTAATATCCGCTCTGAGGGCAGGACACAGGGACGAGTGATGGGTAATCTCCGCTCTGAGGGCAGGACGCAGGACGAGTGATGGGGTAATCTCCGCTCTGAGGGCAGGACGCAGGGACGAGTGATGGGTAATCTCCGCTCTGAGGGCAGGACGCAGGGACGAGTGATGGGTAATATCCGCTCTGAGGGCAGGACGCAGGGACGAGTGAGGGGTAATCTCCGCTCTGAGGGCAGGACACAGGGACGAGTGAGGGGTAATCTCCGCTCTGAGGGCAGGACACAGGGACGAGTGTGGGGTAATCTCCGCTCTGAGGGCAGGACGCAGGGACGAGTGAGGGGTAATCTCCGCTCTGAGGGCAGGACACAGGGACGAGTGTGGGGTAATCTCCGCTCTGAGGGCAGGACACAGGGACGAGTGAGGGGTAATCTCCGCTCTGAGGGCAGGACACAGGGACGAGTGATGGGTAATCTCCGCTCTGAGGGCAGGACACAGGGACGAGTGAGGGGTAATCTCCGCTCTGAGGGCAGGACACAGGGACGAGTGATGGGTAATCTCCGCTCTGAGGGCAGGACGCAGGGACGAGTGATGGGTAATCTCCGCTCTGAGGGCAGGACGCAGGGACGAGTGAGGGGTAATCTCCGCTCTGAGGGCAGGACGCAGGGACGAGTGATGGGTAATCTCCGCTCTGAGGGCAGGACACAGGGACGAGTGATGGGTAATCTCCGCTCTGAGGGCAGGACACAGGGACGAGTGAGGGGAAAAATCTCCGCTCTCAGGGAAGCAGCAAGAAGTTGGTGTTATAAAGTAGTGCATTGGCACTTCAGGGCTTTATTATTATTATTATTATTATTATTATTATTATTATTATTATTATTTTATTTTATTATCTCTTGTTATTATCAATGTTATCTTCATTTTTTATTGGTTTTATAGTTATTATTGTTGCTTTATTATTATTTTATTTTTATTGTTAGTATTGGTTTTATTGTCATTATTGATGGTTCTCATTATTATTATTATTGTTATTATTATTATTATTTTTATTATCTCTGTTATTATTATCATATTTGACCAGCGTTATACAGCGCTGGTCAAATGGAAGAAAATCTAAAAGGGAGGGTCACTCTAATTCCTCGGATCAAGAGCGTTTTACCAGCATCATGGCATCCCCTTTCCTCCATTTGAAGGGTCGAGGATAAGATGTTAATTTGTCAGGGAAGACCAGCTTTGATATCACTCAAGGAGCAGTTCTAAAGGAAGTGTGTCCTTCCCAGAGGTTTATCTTTGACACAAAGATAAATGAAAAAATGTAAATCTCAAAACGAGAATACAACTGTCTGTAACAAAAACCTGAACCTTCCCACGTAGTACATTGGTAGAGGGCAGCCAACCAGGGAGGTGCTACCCCCTACCCTGTCAGATGTGTGAGGTAGCCACCTGTTGGTAGACAGCAACCATCTGGAGAGGTGTTGCCCTCCTGTCAGTTGTGTGAGGTGGCCACCTGTTGGTAGACAGCAACCATCTGGAGAGGTGTTGCCCTCCTGTCAGTTGTGTGAGGTGGCCACCTGTTGGTAGACAGCAACCATCTGGAGAGGTGTTGCCCTCCTGTCAGTTGTGTGAGGTGGCCACCTGTTAGTAGACAGCAACCGCTGGAGAGGTGTTGCCTCTGCAGTTGTGTGAAGCCACGTTAGTAGACAGAACCGCGAGAGGTGTTGCCCCGTCAGTTGTGCGAGGTGCCACGTAGTAGACAGCAACCGCCTGGAGAGGTGTTGCCCTCCTGTCTGTTGTGCGAGGTGGCCACCTGTTAGTAGACAGCAACCGCCTGGAGAGGTGTTGCCTTCCTGTCAAATGTGTGAGATCGACACCTGTTATTTTTTTCTCTGACAGGATTGCTGAGTTTTTTCTTTCTGTCTCATAAACACGTAAGATCAAAGTTAAATCTTAATCTTACACATTGTTACTTACATTCAAGAAATACTTGTTTCTTAATTCTGTGATATTTCCTTTTCAACCTTGTAAGCCTGGTCTGAGACCAGATCTTGGGGGAAGATAACCACCAGAGCCACCCTCCCAGCCTCTTCTCTAACCCTGCCAGTCCCTTTTCTAACTCTGTCAGCCTTTTCCCTCAACACCCTGCTAGTCCTTTCTCTCAACAACACCTCCCTACTTATCCACCACCCTCCCAACTCTTTCTCCTACCAGCGTCTTTCCCTTCCTCCTAGTATACCCCCGTTATACCCCTCCTCCGTCGGGGGTTAGTTCTCACCCAAACAGAGTCCAGCAGTAAGACAGTCCGGGGCCTTGTGCTTGCATCTTGTCATAAATCAGAAATATGAGAGGTCAAACGTCTACTTACTTGTTAGTGGCGGCCCCGGCTCGCTGGCTACGACTCACCCTGCTCGTGGCCTCCGCCTCTCTATGTAAACTTTCTAAAACACGCCTTGGCACGCTCTTCTGCCTCTTCTCTAGTCTACTGTATCAAAGCACAAGCAGTAAATGAAGCCGCTTTTATGCTTGGTGGGAAGAGTGCTGAAATGTAACACCCTAAACCTATTTCTTGTCTGTTGCCTCATTCTCATTTTCTCTCTCTCTCTCTCTCTCTCTCTCTCTCTCTCTCTCTCTCTCTCTCTCTCTCTCTCTCTCTCTCTCTCTCTCTCTCTCTCTCTCTCTCTCTCTCTCTCTCTCTCTCTCTTTTACACAGGGTTTGACAAGGTTAAGGATCCCTAGCTTTATTGACAAGCTATTTACAGGTTAAGGATTCCTAACTTTATTGGCAAGCTAAGAGCTGTTACCTACATCAGCTCATTTGAAATCATTTTTATTGTTATGAGACATACAAGTAGGGAACAGGATGAAGTTGGAGCCATCTGTGGGCCAGCATTTTCATTTGATCAACTGACTTTATCTCGTTGACATCATTATGCTGTACGAATGTGTTCCATACTCGAGTCATCCTGGGTATATATGATCTCAGATGGAGTGATGTTCTCTCTCTCTCTCTCTCTCTCTCTCTCTCTCTCTCTCTCTCTCTCTCTCTCTCTCTCTCTCTCTCTCTCTCTCTCTCTCTCTCTCTCTCTCTCTCTCTCTCTCTCTCTGACTCTGGTAGTGTCAGCTGGCAGTTTGAGTGGCAGAGACACGGGGTTATCAACATTGCAGCCAGGAAAACAGTTTCTTAACAAGTGGTCGTCGTCACTATACAAGTCATGCATACAAGGTCAAAATTGTGGTGAATCACATGCATTGATAGACCTCAGGATGTGTTGCGGGCAAAAAGCTACCCA
>NC_069466.1:23700400-23707900 GCF_026875155.1 Cherax quadricarinatus | reverse complement strand
GGGAGCACGAGGAGGGGGAGGGGGAGGAGGAGGAGGAGGGGAAGAGAAGGAGGAGGAGGAAGAGGAGAAGGAAGATGTGGTGGTGAAGAGAGATGAAGGAAGAGGAGGTGCAGATAGAGAAAATAGTTGTAATAATACACACACACACACATCCAGTGAAGAGGCGAGGCCAGGAGATGTGAATCGAACCCTGCAGCCACAATTAGGTGAGTACACACACACACACACACACACACACACACACACACACACACACATCGAAATAATTGCTGCAGCAAATATGCTTCTGGCAAATCTAAGACAACCTTTCAGAAAATTTAACAAGAACTCATTCTTGACACTGTATGCGGCATACGTCAAGTCCATATTGGAGTATGTAGCACCAGTGTGGAACCCACTCCTTGTCAAGAATGTTAAGAAACTGCAGTGGTTTGCAAAGACAAGTCCCGGAGCTAAGACGTATGTCCTGTAAAGTGAGATTATAGGAAAGAAGGACTTTGAATGATATAAAAATAACGTACAAAATACTGAGAGGAGTTGATTGGGTGGACAGGGATTGATTGTTGAGAGATGAAAAACATGAACACCAGGGCACAGCTGGAAGATGATGACACAGTTGAGCCACAGGAATGTTAAGAAGTAGTTCTTCAGTCTTAAGAGTACTTAGGAAGTGGAATAACCTGGGCAGAGGAGTGGTAGAGGCAGGATCCATACATAGCTTTAAGAAGAGGTACGACAAATCTCTTGAAGCTAGGGAGTGGAAGTGGAAGAACCTGGGCAGAGGAGTGGTAGAGGCAGGATCCATACATAGCTTTAAGAAGAGGTACGACAAGTCTCTTGAAGCTAGGGAGTGGAAGTGGAAGAACCTGGGCAGAGGAGTGGTAGAGGCAGGATCCATACATAGCTTTAAGAAGAGGTACGACAAGTCTTGCAGCTAGGAGAGATTGAATCCAGTAACGGCTAGCCAAGAGAGCCAGGAGCTAAGATTTGACGCTTGCAACCACATAAAAGTGAGTACTACCACGGATGTGTCTAGGGGTGAGGCGGATGAGTGTTAGAGGGTGGGTGAAGGGGGGGCTCCTGTGTGCGTGGGTGGGTAGGATTTAAGGGGGAGACATGTAGGGGTAACCAAGAGGACCTGATAGGAGGGAAGAGATGATTAATGGAAGCAGTCACACATCACAACACCTCCACAACACTCACCCACGCTCCCTTCCCACCCCCACCCTCACACATACATCCACACCCTTTACCTCCCAGTCCCCACAATATGTCCTTCCCCTTCTCCCCCTCCCCCATCACTATATCCCTCGTTTAACTTGTTTGTTCTTCCTCTCATTTTTCTTCGATACGTCAGAATCATCTAGCCAGCTGTTATGCTTCATATAAGGGACGCTGGTCATACATTGAATCAATTCTTAGTGCGACAAAATAAATCTTATTCAGAAGAACTTGATGTAACACACAAGGAATTGAGTTTGTAACAACAGTAGTGAAAACGATGACCTTGCAAAAAAAAAAATATCTGATAAGTTACCCTGGAGGTTAACATGCCAGGGTTATCAAACTGTTAGATAACAGGAGCAGGTTATAGAAATATTTAGAAGAAATTTTAAATAAATGCCAAAGTTTTTGATTGGCTACCTAAGGATAGGCATCTACGGGCATACGTAGGGAAGAAAATCAGTAAGAAGACGAAAAACGATCCGGTTCCTTCTTGACCACAGCTGAAAATATATTGGTAATCCCCTCTATGTGGGAGGGAGGGTGTTGAGAAGTCTTGGGCCTTTTACACTTAATGATTCATTGGTGTATCCATGACACCTCTACTAGTCACTGGAGATATTTTGCACCGTATGTCAAGCCTCGAAAAGAGATATTTCTGTGTGCATATTTGGGACCAATCCTTCTAGAATTTTTCCACGTATAAACTATGACTCATCTTTCTCGTATAAGTATCAGATTCAGTTAAACGCTCTGACGAATACCTCTTTTTGATATATATTTAATAACTGTACATTAAACAAATCATTCCTCACGACTCTTAAAATCACTCAGATTGTACTCCCTGGCGCATAGGCGAGAAAGATTTCCCCATAATTTAGTAGTGTAAAATCCTGGAGACACTGGTTCCATATCTATTTTTTTTTTTTTTTGTTATTATTAACACATCGGCCGTTTCCCACAAGGTAGGGTGACCCGAAAAAGAAAAACATTCACCATCATTCACTCCATCACTGTCTTGCTAGAAGCGCGCTTATACTACAGTTATAAAACTACAACATTAACGCCCCTCCTTCAGAGTGCAGCCACTGTACTTCCCATCTCCAGGACTCAAGTCTGGCCTGCCGGTTTCCCTGAATCCCATCATAAATATTACCTTGCTCACACTCCAACAGCACGTCAAGTCCTAAACACTATTTGTCTCCTAAGACGCTGACGCATGCTTGCTGGAAGTATGCGTGAGCGTATTCCATATTTATACACTGACATTATTCTTTAAATACTGGGTTGAGCAAAATACGACTGGTGGGCTATACCGACCTACCAAGAAATTCTATCCCGACTCGCTACTTTGCCTTGGAATAAACGCAAATTCCTTTTGAATTGATTATTCCTTAATCAGGAGCGGTGGCTAGTCATAGCGGTCACACCTGGCACCGCTAGACGCACTTAATATAACCACCAAAATCTGATTTCAGAACAGATTGTATTTCTTTTGGTATCCCAGCTCTGTCAGTCCCGAGGTGAGTACACGTCAGCGCTATCTGTGATCCGGCGTTCTTACCTTCACGTGCCCGCCCGGTAGTTTTCGGTTTTTCTAGCTGTCAATTTTTCTCTCTTTCTTGGTTTCTTCGTTTACGTCTGTACCAGGAGGGTTGGGTCACGTCACTACCTTTCCTTATATTTTAACTGTCAATATCTGGTCTTACCTGAGTTTATTTTGTTATTTAGTTGCTAGTGCTTATCTTCTCAACATTGTACCAGCGCTCACTACATTTTAGCCTTTAATTATTTTGCTTCACCCTCTCTTTGTGGCCAGTACCCGATGAGCCGGGCTGTGGTTCGTATATTGGACTACGTGCGGCCAGTAGTAACAGCCTGGTTGATTAGGCCCTGATCAATCGGACTTGCTGCTGGCCGCACGTAGTCCAACGTACGGACCACAGCCCGGCTGGTCAATACCTGACCAGCTACCTCTTGAAGGCAGCCAGGGGTCTATTGGTAATACCCTATGCCTGGTGGGACGCTGTTGAACAGTCATGGGCCCGGGTTATTGTGTATTTTGTGTATTGTTCCTGTTCACGTATGTTCTTTTGTTCTTTATGTTTGAATAAGCTGTATGTGGGCGATTGTCAAAATCATGGCCGTTACCCTTCCTAAATCAAGCGGGAAGCACGGTATCTGATATTGCTAAAGTAAGGTTTACGTGGTATCAAAACAGGACCATCACTAAATAATATAGACTAAGATTTTACAAAAGATGACCTACTTTTAGATGTAAAGTGAGTACAATAGGAAGAGCGTCTGTCTGGCGCTCTGCGAACGGAGGATCAAGCCTCCACCACGTCTTGCGTTGGATGATCCACATGAGTGTACCGTTTAACATAAAAATAAAATAAATATAATTAGAAATATCAGTAGACCCCATGTTTTGGAGAGATAATTTAAATGGCTTCTTACAACCAGTTGGTCAGTCACTGGGTTGGGAGACGCCATACTGAAGCATCCCCTACATGCATATATACGTATATTTTCAGTTGTTAATTTTCACAGTATTATATCGAGCACTGACCACGAGAGCGAGTGTTTTTTCTTTTAAATTATTTCTTCGATTTGTTCAGCTTACGCACTGGCTTGAAGTATTACGACTCACCCGCCATGGGTTCTAACCCCACCACGTTCCGTGGTTTGTTCAGCATCTTATTGTTTTTAAGGCCCAGAGTGAGATCCTGGATACGCCACTGCCCAAACCATTCCTGATCAGATGGGCTGTGGTGAATACATACTGTGTGTTACGAGCACCAACAGCCTGGCTGATCAGGTTATCAACTGGTATTGAGACTAGACCATAGGGACTGTAGTCTGGTAAACATCCCCCTTCGCTCTCTCTTACCACCAAGTTATCACTAACACAACTCCATTACCAGTAAATTCCTGCTAAAATCTATCCCAGTGTACACCTATAATAGCCTGAAATCCAACAGGACATGTCACAAGCGGCGCTGTGTTAAATTATTCACGCGTGTCTCCTAATGATTGATGTGTGGATCAGGATTCGGTGTTCCTCTGCATATTTCCCGACGCTGTGAGCCCCAGAGCAGTGTTCCGTGTTCCCCAAGGCTGTGAGCCCCAGAGCAGTGTTCCGTGTTCAACGATGGTGTGCGTCCTGAAGAATATTGCTGCTGGTTGTTTTGGTTGTGCTTGCTCCACTACTGAGTGGTGGGGTGGTGTATTTTTGCTGCTGATAATAGTGGTTGTGGTGGTGCTTAACTGCCACCCACACCCCCACCTTTAATGGCGCCCCAGTCAATACAGTGTATTTGTGTTGGACAAGCAGTACATGTCGATGAGTTGTCGACAGTTTGATGTCTGAAAGGGTCTATCCTGGCGTCGTACTCTCTTACCGATACTCATTCGTCTCCTCGTCAGATTGTTCCGTTGGCACACACTTGACGAAATAACAGAACATGTTCGAAAGATGTTTTTTTTAATTAAGTATAAAGTAGGAGTGTCAAGGAGGGTTTCGAACAAATGTAAAGAAGGGCATACTACCGAAAACGTTGAAGACGCTGGTTTCTAAACACGCTTTCATCGGGACAACGTTTCGCTCCGTGTAGAGCATTATCAAATCATATGACAATATAGCTCTTCACAGACCGAAATGTTGCTTGTTCTGCAGCGTATCGCTTTCAGCAAGTATTAGTATTGAAAACACATAAATAACACATAATGGAGAAGAAACTTTGGACGACATTTTGGTCCGTCCTGCACCTGTATCAAGAAACACCGTAGGCGTCCAGCAGCAACAATCTACTGGGGTAGGAAAACTCAAAATGAGTCTCAGGTATTTTCACAAGTGATCCGTAGGGAAAATGGTCCAGGCTGGACCGAAACGTCGCTTGCAGTTTCTTAGTTTCTTCTCCAAATTGTGGAATGAACTGACTTATATTCTTCCAATTAAAACTAATGAGTATATAAGGTGCCTTAGTAATTTATACGTAGTTTTAATATCAATATTTTTCATGCTATATTATTATTATTATTATTATTATTATTATTATTATTATTATTATTATTATTATGTGGAAAATAAATATATATTTATTGGAAAAATATTTTCTTCCGTTGGTCTCTGGTTATAACTCTTAGTTTCTACCTTCCTGGAGAATGTTCCTGGGGTCAGCGCCCCCCGCGGCCCGGTCCATGATCAGTGTGTAATTATCTAATATAACTTATTGTGGTCTGTAGTGGTGTAGTCGATTATATTTGGTCTTGTGTGTGTGTGTGTACTCACCTCACTTATTTGGTTGCAGGCGTCGAGTCACAGCTCCTAGCCCAGCCTCTTCGCTGGTCGCTCCATGAGCGTTATAGCTATGTATGGATCCTGCCGCCACTACATCACTCTCCAGATGTACTCACCTAGTTGAGGTTGCGGGGGTCGAGTCCGAGCTCCTGTGTGTGTGTGTGTGTGTGTGTGCTTGCCGATTTGTGTTTACGTTTATTTCATTCATTCGGAACGTAGGCTTGTTGTGGGTGGCTGGGAACGAGCGACGTGGTGAGAGAGAGATCACCGCGAGGGAGACGATAACCGCAAGGGTGCGAGGCGGTACCCGTGAGGGGGACGGTAACAGCCAAGGTTAGAGTTAGTAACAACCAGTGAGCAAAGGCGGTAACCGCAAGTGGGCAAGACAGTAACCGCAAGTGAGCGAGACAGTAACCGCAGGTGAGCGAGATAGCAACCGCATCGTGTAAAGGCAGAACAACTGATATCCGCGACAATGGGACGGTCACCCAGGATCTGTGATTAATTGGCAAGGTCTGGGACCGCTCAGTACACTGAACTAGCGCTCAGAACGACACCTTGCCCTCCACTCTTCCTCAAGCAGTACCTTGACTCTCATCTTGATAACTGACGGCTCGAGAGAGACGGCAGAGGTTGTGACCGGATGCTGCTGATGATGGTTGTGGCCGGATGCTGCTGGTAGTGGTTGTGGCCAGATGCTGATGATAGTGGTTGTGGTCACATGCTGCTGATAGTAGTTGTGGCCACATGCTGCTAATTGTGGTTGTGGCCACATGCTGCTGATAGTGGTTGTGGCCGGATGCTTCTGATAGTGGTTGTGGCCAGATGCTGCTGATAGTGGTTGTGGCCAGATGCTGCTGATAGTGGTTGTGGCCAGATGCTGCTGATAGTGGTTGTGGCCGGATGCTGGTGATGGTTAGAGTGGTTGTATTCTGATGTTGGTGATAGTGGTTGTGGCCGGAGGCTGGTGGTGGTAGAGTTGTGACCGGATGTGATGCAGTGTTGTTGGACATCCGGCTGGTAATGTTCCAGGAGAGGGAGGGTGTGTGTTTATCGCTTGATTTACGATGATAAGCTTTTTGATTTATTGTGATTCTCTATAATTAATGATTTGTGAAAATGGTGGGCAGTGGCTAGATGTTTGTGTTGTGTGTGTGTGTGGGGTGTGTGTGTGTGTGTGTGTGTGTTGTGTGTGTGTGTGTGTGTGTTAGTTAGTTTACCATTTTGTCCGGGGTGTGTGTGGTGTGTGTGTGTGTGTGTGTGTGTGTGTTGTGTGGTGTGTGTGTGTGTGTGCGTGTGTGTGTGTTAGTTGTTACCATTTTGTCCTGTGTGTGTGTGTGTGTGTGTGTGTGGTGGTGTGGGTGGGTGGTGTGTGTGTGTGAACAAGAGCTGTTGTGTGTGTGCGTGAGAGAGATGCGAGCAAGTGGTTGTGTGTGTGTACTCACTAATTGTGGTTGTAGGGTCGTTTGATAGCTTTCTGGTCAGCCTCTTCACTGGTCGCTACTAGGTCCACTCTCTCCCTGCTCCAGGCTTTATAATACCTGTTCTTTAAAGCTATGTATGAGTGATTCTGCTCCTTACATACTCCTCTCCAGCCCTGTTCCACTTCCTGACAACTTCTTGACTGAAGAACTAATCTAACCTAACATCCCCTTTGATTCATCTGATTTTTCAACTTCCAGTTGGACCCCTTGTTTGCTGTGTCACATATCTGAAACATTTTGTCTCTATCCACCTTGTCAATTCCCCTCAGTATTTTATATGTTGTTATCATGCCCCCCTTTTCCCTCCTGTCCTCCAGTATTGTCAGGCTGAGTTCCGTTAACCTCTTCTCGTAGGACATACCCCTCAGCTCCGGGACTAGTGTGTGTGTGTGTTTGTGGTCAAATGTGATGTGTGCGGGGGGGGAACCTGTTGTGTGTGCGGGCAAGTGTTGTATGTGTGGGCAAGTGTTGTATGTGTGGGCAAGTGTT
>NC_069466.1:23672900-23695400 GCF_026875155.1 Cherax quadricarinatus | reverse complement strand
CGTCAACATACGTTGTCACAGCATACAGGAACTGCTGCTGCATCTGTTACTGATGCTACAGCTGCTTCCACTCTTGCTGTTTCTGCTGATGCTGCCGCTACTGCTTCTTCTGATGGTGCTCCAGCTTTTCTCTGATTTTAGACGACGTATTTCTGCTGCTGTTACTATTATTGCTGCTACTGTTGCTGCTGTGTTGTTTTTGTTGACGCTGCTGGTTTTAGTGTTGCTGCTTCTGGATGTATTGGTGTTGATGGTGGTGGAGCAACCCCTGACGCCTGGCAGGGAGTGACTGGGGTGGACGCTGGGTCAGAATACATGGTACGATGGATGGACTGATTAATGGCAGACTGGATGATGAATGAACTGACAGGTGTCGCGTCCTCGTCCAATATCCAGGACCAGCCACCCTTCCTCCAGTCCTTCTTTATCCTCTCTACTCCTTATACTTGGTCCTCTCTTTAGCAACCCCCTGCTCCAGTCCCTATTTATCCCTCTTCTCTCTGGATCATCCCTGCTCCAGTCATATATCATCCTTATCCTTGTCCTTCCTCAGCCACCCCTGACCTCAGTCCTTTATCCCTTCTCTCATTCCTCCTCGTCCTTCTTTTCATCTTCTCCCCCTCGTCCTGCTCATCTTCATCCTCAACTACTTTTACAAATCTTGCCACATTTTTAAGTTAATTTTGGCTAGGTAAGGTTTGAGTTGAAATGTGGGTGTGGGGGGGTAGAGGGGAAAGTATAAAGGTGGCTGGCGGAATAGACGGGGTAGAGGGGAGTGTATAAGAGTGGCTTGCGGAATAGAAATGGTAGAGGGGAGTGTATAAGGGTGGCTGGCGGAATAGAAGGGGTAGAAGGGAGTGTATAAGGGTGGCTGGCGGAATAGAAGGGATAATTACAGAGTCGACGGGAGTCCAGCGCCGCGTGCCATTGCTTGCTGCTCCGGTGCTCTGCTACACGCTACTACCTCATGCAAATCCGTCTCAGAATAAACTGTTTTCTAACGCTTTTAGCTGCGTCACTTTCTAAGGTTTTCCAGGTTAATGCAGTTATGTATTTTCCTTAACTGTTCCGTGAATTACTCAGCTGGACCCGGGGGCGTTCCCCCCGGAACACCCTCCAGGTAGTTGTTACTGACAGTGGTTGATGCACAAGAATAGTTACCAGATTCTTTTCCAGTACTTTAATTCACAGTAATTTAAGCTAATCATTCGACACCTCAGAGGTTCCCTAAAGCAAAGTATCTAAGTGACCTGAAAACTTATTTTAGATTTATTATAATTTTTGTAAACCTTAAATAATTTTAATAACGAGAGAGTAACGTCTGGCAGCGGGGGACTAAGCTGCATTATTATTATTATTATTATTATTATTATTATTATTATTATCAAGGGGAAGCGCTAAAACCTGTAGGACTATACAGCGCCTGGGGGGGGATGTGGAAGGCATTCAGGCTTAATTCGGGGAACTGGAGCACAGATCCAATTCCTTAAATCAAGAGCCCCTCACCAACATCAAGGAACCTTCTATGAGGGGGACTAAGCTGCAGTATTCTGATTCGCTGGAAACAACACGCTCGTTATGTGGTGTGTGAGGACGGGATGCTGTGTCACGGCGTTCTTCAAGGACTCTTGTCCCTCAAGGAAGGTTCCTTGATGTTGGAGAGGGGCTCTTGATCTAGGGAATTGGATCTGTGCTCCAGTTCCCTGAATTAGCCTGAATACTTTCCACCCTCACAGGCGCTGCTTAATCCTATGGGTTTAGCGCTCCCCTTTGATTAAAATAATTCAAGGACTGTTGACCCTCAGTCCCGCTATAGGCAGGGCTGCCCGGCCCTTAACGGGCGGGTAACGTGCAGAAACTGTGTAGTCGAAAGCGTTAGAAAACGAACGTTGTTATGATGACAAGTTGTTCATCTGCACCACTGATCAGCCCTGCTATTGTTATTATTATAGTTTATTATTTATGATGGAGATGCGCTGAACCCGTAAGTCGTTCATTGCCTGGAGAATGGATGTCTTGGTGCTGACGAAGGGCTCTTGATCCAGGGATTTAGAGCTACCCTCTCTTCCTCGAATTAAACCTGATTATCTCACATTATCCAGGCGCTGTATGACTCCTTCAGGTTTACGAATATATTAATATATTAATAACCCCTACGAGTTTAGCGCCAGGGGATCAGTGTCGTTGTTAAACTGTATTAACAGTACTGTTATTTGCCTTACTACTGTGTGTATAATGTTTAGTAAGACAGTTGTTGTGGTGGTTTACCACCGCGGAGTCAGTACCGCCACTGACAGGTTTTTTCTGCTTCGTTCAATGTTTGGCGGTGTTCGAGGGCAGTAGTTCACGAAGCTCTCAGATGTAGTTACTGAGGTCTGCAGATGCGGTGATGCGGACCCGCAGAGGTGATCGTCGCTGCCCACTGATGCGGTTATTGAGGTTCATGGATGTAGTTCTGGAGACCCACAGATGCGGTGATGGAGGTGTGTAGATGCGGTAGTCGAGACCCGCTGATGCGGTCATCGAGGCACTCATATGCGGTTATTAAAGATGTAGATGTGCTTATTGTAGTGTGAGGGTATCTGTGTGTTAGTGGCTCTGGGGCTTACCCTCCCCACGGCCTAATCTCAGGCCAGGCATCCCTAGCCAGGTTGGAGAGGAAATGTTACAGGAGTGTGTAGATGCGGTCATCGAGGCCCACTGATGCGGTCATCGCGACCGCAAGTGCGACATTTTCCACCTTTATCTTGCCGGGCGGTGGCAACGGAGCACATCTCCGGACGTAGTGAAGGAGAAGGTGGTGGTTAAGACAAGGTCGAGCTACTGCTGGACCAAGCAGTGTGACGTCTGACCTTGAGGTATTAACTAATTGAAAAAAATGCCGCGATGTCGCCGTGAATTGGAACTACGTTATTAGTTGGTGGATTGTTATGGTAGTTGTGTGTGTGTGTACTCACCTATTTGTGGTTGCAGGAGTCGATTCATAGCTCCTGGCCCCGTCTCTTTGCTAATCACTACTAGATTCACTCTCTCCCTGCTCCACGAGCCTTATCGTACCTTATCTTAAAGCTCTATGTTTGGAGCCTGCCTCCACTACTTCACTCTCCAGAGTGTTCCACGTTCTGCCTGTGTGTGTGTGTGTGTGTGTGTGTGTGTGTGTGAGTGTGTGTGTGTGAGTGTGAGTGTGTGTGTGTGTTTTTTTTGTGCATTTGCGTGTTTTTGTGTGTTTGCTTGTGTTTGTGTTGGTGTCCTATTGCGTGTTGGTGTGTGATTGCGTGTGTGTGATTGCGTGTTTGTGTGATTGCGTGTATACGTGGTGTTTTCTGGCTCAAAGTGAGCGGAAAATTATTAGTATTGACTACAGAAAAGCGGAAATATAAATTTCAGACAAATGTGTAACTTGGGATGATGAAGTGACTTAGCAGTTGTCGCTTGTGTCGAAATTGGTACCCAGGCTTGATAGTGTGGCTTTGGGGGCGTGGCTTCTGTGAGGCGTGGCGGCGGTGGGCGTGGTCGGGGCTAGTTCGAGGTGAGACACATTCAGACGATGTCTGTGAAGACGATGCCATCAGTAATGGCCAACGGCGTGATGAATGGTGACCCATCTGATAAATGATGGTCGGTCCTCGTGACGTGTTATTAACTACCAGCACGCCGCAAACAAGCGGCCGCCCTAACCACCGACACCACCTCAACACGTAACTGCCGGCGCTGCCTCAAGCAGGACGCTGTTAATGTGTCTTTTCTCTACCTTGAGAGCTATGTTGGCGACAGCGGTGGTTCTCACAACATTCTCATTACCTCTACCGCTAACAACGGCGGACATGTAGAGTGCCGGTGATGTGATAGGTAAAGAACAAAAAGGTACAATATCGTGACTGGAACAATACACAAATAATCCCTACATAGGAGAGAGAAGCTCATGACGAAACGTCGTTGTAAGGTTCTTCATCCTATGTGCGGGTTATATGTGTATGTGATAGGTGCTGGACATGCATGCAGGGTGCTGTATGTGGAAGCTGTACATGTAGGGTGTCTGACATGCAGGGTGCTGTATGTGGATGCTGTACATGTAGGGTGTCTGACATGCAGGGTGCTGTATGTGGATGCTGTACATGTAGGGTGTCTGACATGCAGGGTACTGGATGTGGATGCTGTACATGTAGGGTGTCTGACATGCAGGGTGCTGTAGGTGGATGTTGTACATGTAGGGTGTCTGACATTAAGGGTGCTGTATGTGGATGCTGTACATGTAGGGTAGGGTGTCTGACATGCAGGGTGCTGTAGGTGGATGCTGTACATGCAGGGTGCTGTACATAGAGGGTTCTGGTGATGGACGCTGAACTGCTGTAACCGGAGAGAGATGACAAGGTAGTGAATATATGATTTGTATTTTAGCATTGTAGTTAGGGCAGCTATGATCGACCTGTCTACTACAGTGACATCTACATTATTTGCTATCTTCGTCGCGGCCTGGCCACTGACATCACCACCCTGGGCGGCGGGAACACCTTCGATCTCAGACTGGATCTAAAATGTAACTGCCGATGATAGTCATGGAAAGGCACTCGGCAGAAATAGCTTCTCTTGGGACTGTGTTTCACTCTGTGTAAAGCTTTACCAAAACATCATAAAGCCCTACACAGCGAAATGTCCCAGTGAAAACCTGTCATCTTTTTCCTCGTTATCGGGATATCTGACAGTTATATCACGTACTTGTGATACTGTTTGTTACAATTAAATCAATTGGAATCACCGACTCGAGATGTATTCGTACAGTGGCAAACCTTTCGTGTCATACATATTAAAACTGTAAAATAGCCCCATACTAGTATAAAATAAACGGGTGAGTGGTAATTAAGTTGTTTCTGGTAAGATTAAGCTGTTAGTGTCACCTCGTTTCAGGTGCTAGACGACAGGTAAGACAGTATTAAAGACAGGTCAAGACAGTCGTAAAGACAGGTCAAGACATTCGTAGAGACAGGTCAAGACAGTCGTAGAGACAGGCCAGGACTGCCTTGACCTGTCTTTACGACAGGTCAGGGCAGTCGTAGAGAAAGGTCTAGATAGTCGTGATTCAAGGTAAGCATACTACATGTTTTAAGGACTGAGATGTATCTTGATGCTGACGGAGGGCTCCTGATTTAAGAAACTGGATCTACTCTCCCACTCAGATCAAATCTCGATTGCCAGCCATTTCCAGGCTGTGTGTAATATATAAAAAATGCTAGAAAATCAATCCCAAAAAAACGTGTTCCCTTTTTACTGTAATAGTATATCGTAGAAGGGCAGGAAAATTACGTTTGCAACAGGGACATCGTCATTGTGGATTTTTTTTTTTCTGGGCGTGAAGTGGTAAACCCGTGTGGATAATTCAACACAAGGTGTTCTGAAGGCTCGGTCCTTCGTCTGCTAATAGTTTGACAGACCCGTTACCTAGCAGTACTTTAATTTTAACAATTGCTTCATAGTTTTCAATCGAAATTGATTTCGTAATTTTGTCAAAGTTTAGATAAGTATATTAACAAATCTGCTTTTTCTAATTCAGATAATTTCGGGGAATAACGAGTACTGAAAACTAGAGTTATCAAGAAACCAACAGTCTGATATTGATCAGATAGTAGTTAAGAACAGAGGATCGAGTTTCTATCACTCTGAACTGACTGCTGACCCCCACGGGTTTAGACTTATGAAATGGCAAATAATGAAGGTGAGGGCGTCAGAGACAGCTTGTATCCTGGGTTGGTCGTATATCGCCTCCTGAGCCGCTGATTGATGTCACCTGCTCACTTACAAGCTCAGTTTTGTTTACATAACACATCGACCCAGTGCTGAGTGAAGGTAATATTGACAGGTAAACCAGGAAATGTTTTTTTCTTGCTGGGAGGGATGTGCGACGCGGCTTAAGGCGCGCGGGAAACATGAACACTACCAGGAACATGAACACTACCGGGAACATGAACACTACCGGGAACATGACGGGGAAAAAACCCTTGCTGAATAAGCTTTTCTTGTGACAACTTTTTGCTGTAAGAGCTTTTTTTCAAGGCGTATGATAACCTGAGGAAGCTCCATGAAGAGCGAAATGTTTGTCCAAACAGAAGCTTAATCGCCTTTATTTTTTCCTTCGCTATTGCCAGCTGGAGGACCTTTCATTCCTGCCGGAAACGTCCTTGTATCTGCGCTTAAAGGAGGGCAGTATAGTGCATACCCTGGGTAAGCAGTTTTTCTTTTGTTTTTAAGGAGCAGACCTAAAATGGTGGTGCTATATGTATCTGTTAATATATGTTAACGGTTGTGGGATCATCGCTCCCGCTGCCCGGTCTCAGACCAGGCTTCCTTAAGTGGAGATGACGTGTTACAGGGGTGAGAACTCTTAAAAATATTGTAAAGGTAAGTGTAGAATTTTGTAAGATGTACTTTCTATGTGTTCGTGAGACAGAGAAGAGCAGACCTGGGTAAACTCAGGCAGTCTACGTGGCTCATGTCTGGTGGCAGTATGTCACCATACTGACGGCGCCTTGCCATGATATCTGACGGCTGGGATCTTCTGTGGGGCTGGTTGAACACCCTGGTGGGTGCCGCTGCTTCGCTCATTTGACCACTAGAGTGCCACAGATGACATCATGGTTGACAAAGGTTGTTAAAGGAGTGAACATGCCCTTCTTCTTTTTGTAAGGATACCCATTCTCGCATTATGATTGATACCCATGCAAATTTTTTCTGTTGCATAGCCACTGCGATATTTCTGGCTGGAATGAGCTGACTGACCCGAAAAACCTAATTTCCCGGAAATGCTCTGCATAACAAGGGCTTTCTATATAGTATGTCATTGATGTCAGCTATGATTTCTCTAAGTTGTATCATGTATTTGTAGAAATAAAGATTATTATTATTATTATTATTATTATTATTATTATTATTATTATTATTATTATTATTATGTTATATTATATATACAGCACTGGACGATAACTGGAAGTGTAAGTTTGCTCTGAGTATTCTCATGAAACATCTGGGGCAGCCACGTCTTCCCTGGTTTAATACGAAGACTCACCATCTGGAAATACTGTGAGTGAGAAACCTGGGTGGCATTCTTCGTGTTGGCCTGGTTCAGGTGTGTTCCCATAGGGTGCTTGGGAACCCTCCTTGCTTGCTCACTTCACCACCACTCTGTAAGTGGGGCACAAGTACCCCTAAGCACTGGCTATAGGACGTATTTCACCTCCTCCGCTTAAGTATCGTATAAGAACCTGGGTCATGAATACGCTTTTGGTCCATACTATTGTTTTTCTCCATGTGATTCCCGTCCTTCCTTCTTTCCCTCACCGCTGCCATTTTGAAATAAAACTGAAGCCTTTATACCTACAAAGGTATAAAGGTTTAGGGGCCAGAATAAGTTTCGAGCCTCACAACACAAGAGACTGCTAAAGTGTTGTGGGATAATTCCTTGTTGATGTGGTTATAAAGACCCCCTCCTTGTTTGTTTGTGCACCTTAAGGGCTCAAGCCTCTCTAAAACACCTTTGTTTTCCTCCTTACTTCTAGTGCCCGACTGCTCTACATCCTGGGAAGGCGGGCACATACCCAAGATTTTCCCGGTCCACTTGAAGCACTTGTCGCTGCTCCGGCCTTTGTGTTTTGTTGTGTAATTCAAACAATTGATGCTGGAATAGTTGGCATGCAATTACAAAGCGTTTAGCGTGGGTAGCAGCCCTAGAGTGGGTAGCGGATCTAGGGTGGGTGGGATATTGTGGGTGGCAGCCCTAGAGTGGGTAGCGGATCTAGGGTGGGTGGATATTGTGGGTGGCAGCCCTAGAGTGGGTAGCGGATCTAGGGTGGGTTGGGAATTGTGGGTGACAGCCCTAGAGTGGGTAGCGGATCTAGGGTGGGTGGGATATTGTGGGTGACAGCCCTAGAGTGGGTAACGGAACTAGGGTGGGTGAGATATTGGGGGTGGCAGCCCTAGAGGGGGTAGCGGATCTAGGGGGGTTTGGGGATATTGTGGGTGGCACCCCCTAGAGGGGGTAGGGGATCTGGGGTGGGTGGGAATTGTGGGTGGCAGCCCTAAGGGGGGTAGGGGGATCTAGGGTGGGTGGATATTGTGGGTGACATCCCTAGAGGGGTAGCGGCGGGGGGGGGGATATTGGGGTGACAGCCCTAGAGTGGGTAGGGGGATCAGGGGGGGTTAGATATTGGGGTGACAGCCCAGATGGGTACGGATCTAGGGGGGGGGGAAATTTGGGGGGGGGGGGGGTGACAGCCCTAGAGGGGTGGGCTTTATGGAACGACTAGGGTGGAGGGATATTGTGGGTGGGCACCCCTAGAGTGAGTAGGCTTTAGGGGGTACCGATCTAGGGTGGGGGGAATTGGGTTTTAGGCTTAGAACTAAGGTAGCGGATCAAGGGTGGGGGGGGATATTGTGGGTGGCAGCCCTAAGCGGGTAGGCTTTAATGGGTACGGCTCTAGGGGGGGGGGAAATTGTGGGTAGCGGGCCCTAAGGAGTGGGTTTTTAGGGGGGTGCCGATCAGGGTGGGTGGGATATGGGGGGTTACCGGGATCCTGGGGGGTTACCCGGGGTTTTCCGGGGACAACGCCCCCCGCCCCGTCCATGACCGGGCCCCTCCCGATGGATCAGGCCTGAACAACTAGGCTGTTACTGCTGGGCCGCACGCATCCAACGTACGAGCCACAGCCCGGCTAAATCCGCACTGACTTTAGGTATCTGTCCAGCTCTCTCTGAAGGCAGCCAGGTTTATTGGCAATTCCCCTAAAGCTTGATGGGAGGCTGTTGAACCGTTTTGGGCCCCGGACACTTATGGTGTTTTCCCCTTAGTGACCAATGGCGCCCCTACTTTTTATTGGGCAAATTTTCATCGCCTGCCCAGTCTTTTACTTTCGTAGGGAGTGATTTCTGTGTGCAGATTTGGGACCATTCCTTCCAAGATTTTCCAAGTGTAGATTATGATATATCTCTCCCCCTGGGGTTTCCAACGAGTACAAGTCAAGTGCTTCCAAAACATTCCCAGTAGTTAAGGTGCTTGACAGAACTATACGTGCAGTAAAGGATCTCTGTACACTCTCTAGATCTGCGATTTCACCTGCTTTGAATGAGATGTTAAGTAAAAGCATATTCCACCTAGAGAGAACAAGTGAATTGAAAAGGGTCATCAAGGGGGTTGGCATCTCTCGTTTTGAAAGTTTCTCATTATCCATCCTATCATTTTCTTTGCACGTGCGATCGTGGCACTGTTTGTGATCCTTGAAATTTAGATCCTCAACATTACTACTCCCAGGTCCCCCTTACATTATTTTTCCGCTCATTGTATGGCCGGAGTCAGTAGTATACTCTGTTCTAGTTATTATCCCCCTCCAGTTTTCCATAAAGGAGTAGTTTTGGGAAATTTGTCCTCATTAAAACATCATATTGTTTAACCGTTGCCCACTGGAAAACTTTGTTTATATTTTCTTGGAGGTTAACCGCGTCCTAAAGCAATGACAGCCTCATGCAGATCCTAGTATCATCCGCAAAGGATGAAACGTGCTGTGGTGTAATATCTCTGTCTATGTCTGATATGAGGATAAAAAATAAGAGGGGGGCGAGTACTGTGCCTTGTGGAACAAGCTCTTCACTATGGCAGCCCCCCGATTTAACTCTGTTGACCACTACTCTTTGTGTTCGATTTGTTAGGAAGTTGAAGATCCATCTCCCACTATCCCAGTTATTCCTTAGCACGTATTTTATGGGCTATTACGCCCATGAACGCATCTGTCAAATGCTTTTGCAAAGTCTGTGTAATTACATCTGCTTTTCGATTTTCTTCCAGTGCATCCAAGGTCATTCATAGATCCAGTAGTTATGAGAGGCAGGAGCGACCTGCCCTGAACCCATGTTGCCCTGGATTGTGCAGATTTTGGGAATCCAGGTGTTTTTGCAATCCTGCTTCTTAGCATTTTCTTTCAAAGATTTTATGATGTGGGACGTCAGAGCTTTTGGTCTATAGTTCTTAGCTAATGCTTGCTGCCACCTTTAGGGAGGGGGGGCTATATCCGTTGTTTTAAGTGACTGGAATTTCACCCATGTCCAAGCTCCTCCTCCATAGTGTATTTTTGGGGCACGCGAGAGGGGTTTCTTGCAGTTCTTAATAAAACAAGTTCCACGATCTGGGCCCGGGCTAAAGTGAAATAGGCATGTTGTCAATGGTTTTTTTTTCGAAATCTACGGAGTTAGGGTAATGTCGGAAATCTGGCATACATTTAATGGAGTTTTTGAGGCTCATTCCCTGAAGAAATTATTTTGGTCGTCGATCCTCAGACCGATTAGTGGTTCACTAAACACAGAGTCGTACTGGATTTCAATATTTCACTCATTCCTTGTTGTCATCTGTGTAAGTCCCACCTGTCCCGAGTAAGGGCCCGATACTAGATGTGGTATTTGCCTTGTTTTTGGGCATATGAAAAGAAAAATTTTGAATTTCTTTCAATTTCACTAATACTTTAAGCTCCTCCTGCCTCTCCCTGGTTCCTGTAAGAGTCATTTAGCTTAAGTTCGATAGTTTCCCACTCCCCTGGTCAGCGCCTCCTTTCGTGTATCAGATATTCTAGCACTCCTGAGGAAACTCAGTGACTCTTCGTCGTCTTCTGTAGAGGGAAACGTCTTTTTCTCTCCATTTTTACTCCTGCTCTTCTTCTTTCTTAGGGGAAATATGCCTAGAACATGCTTCGGCTTTCCAGGGAAAATTGATCCTTTCAAAGGGACTGGTTTTGGATCCATTTCATTTAAGACATCTTCCCAACATGTTTCCCTTTAGGACAAAGGTTTGCCTGGTCCCAGTTGATGTTCTTGTTGTTGAAGTTGTATTTTGTGAAGACAAACCCTTTCCCAAAGGGACATGCATTCTGCTGATCAGGACCCCTATGCATGTACGTCCCGGACTTCGATTAGATTGTGATCGGAATTAGTTGTTTTTGATATTCTTATGTCTCTTATCAGGTCCTCATTATTTGTGAAGATAAGGTCAAGTGTGTTTTCTAGTCTTGTTGGCTCCACTATCTGCTGGCTTAAGGTTTTGTTTTTTCGCAGAGACTTAGTAGCTCATGTGTGTGTGACCTTTCATCTGCGCTACCTCCGGGGATTGTTTCAGCTATAACATTATTTGCTACATTCTTCCATTTTGTATGCCTTAGGTTGAAATCACCAAGCAGTAAGATGTTTGGGGATGGAGCTGGAAGGTTTTCCAAACAGTAATCAATTTTCAGTAGCTGTTCCTTGAACTGTTGTGAGGTTGCATCTGGTGGCTTGTAGTAGCAGTAGCAGCCCTTGAGTGGGTAAGCTTTAGTGGGTAGCCGATCTAGGGTGGGTGGGATATTGTGGGTGGCAGCCCTAAAGTGGGTAGGTTTTAGTGGGTCGCCGATCTAGGGTGGGTGGGATATTGTGGGTGGCAGCCCTAGAGTGGGTAGGCTTTAGTGGGTAGCGGATCTAGGGTGGGTAGGATATTGTTGGTGGCAGCTCTAGGGTGGTGGGTGGCGGGTGGCAGCCCTAGGGTGGTGGGTGGCGGGTGGCAGCCTTCAGGTAAGTCTGGCTAGTGGTCTGCCAGCCTAGTTCTTTGTAAATATCATTTTATTATTTAAAGGTCGATACATTTTGAAAATTATTTTCGGTCTATTTTAGATTTATTTGTTGAGCGTTGTTTTAGAGATAAGTGGTAATAACAAGTGGGTTTTGTGAGTGTTGTTTTGTGAGAAAATTGTTAAGAAAAGTGATACACAGTATATGATACTGGGAGGTTGCTGGAAGACGCAAAATATAATCACTAAGACATTTTATTGGAAATCTTTTGGTCTGAGACCTTCACTAAATATACATTGGGTGTGATCAAGGCCCCAGACCGAAACGTTTCCGATAACATGTCCTGTTGATTGCATTTTTTTTTTTTTGAAAGTTTTTTCGAGGGGAAAAGTTTGTTTAATATTTCTAATAGCACCTCTTTTGTTTAGTATATAAATCCTGCAAACCCCCCCCCCCCAAAAAAAAAAAAAAAAAAAAAAAAACCTAATATGAACTCAAAACCCAGGTTAAGTTACGCTAAGTTGAGGCCTTTTTTTTTTATTTAGCATTGTTATCAATGTAGCGTTAGGTCAGTGTAATGTTACATCACTACAACTACTGTCCCTCACTTCTTAGCTCATTATAGCTGCCCTCACTTATTTAAATCACTTACAACTGCTGCCTCTCCGATAACTGCAACTGCTGCCTCTCCGATCACTACAACTGCTGCCTCTCCGATCACTACAACTGCTGCCTCTCCGATCACTACAACTGCTGCCTCTCCGATCACTACAACTGCTGCCCCTCCGATAACTGCAACTGCTGCCTCTCCGATAACTGCAACTGCTGCCTCTCCGATCACTACAACTGCTGCCTCTCCGATCACTTACAACTGCTGCCTCTCCGATAACTGCAAACTGCTGCCTCTCCGATCACTACAACTGCTGCCTCTCCGATCACTTACAACTGCTGCCTCTCCGATAACTGCAACTGCTGCCTCTCCGATAACTACAACTGCTGCCTCTCCGATCACTTACAACTGCTGCCTCTCCGATAACTGCAACTGCTGCCTCTCCGATAACTACAACTGCTGCCCCTCCGATAACTACAACTGCTGCCTCTCCGATAACTACAACTGCTGCCTCTCCGATCACTACAACTGCTGCCTCTCCGATAACTACAACTGCTGCCCCTCCGATAACTACAACTGCTGCCTCTCCGATAACTACAACTGCTGCCTCTCCGATCACTACAACTGCTGCCTCTCCGATCACTTACAACTGCTGCCTCTCCGATCACTACAACTGCTGCCCCTCCGATCACTACAACTGCTGTCTCTCCGATCACTACAACTGCTGCCCCTCCGATCACTACAACTGCTGTCTCTCCGATCACTACAACTGCTGCCTCTCCGATCACTACAACTGCTGCCTCTCCGATCGCTACAACTGCTGCTCCTCCGATCACTACAACTGCTGCCAGAGATGTCAGATCACCAGAGATGCTGGATCAATGGTCTTCTTAGATTATTGCAACTGTTCGACCAGTGCAAGTGTTGGGTGATTACTGTTGTGAGGTGCTTGCCAGCAACCAGACTAAGTGAACACTGCAATACCACCGCTAATTAAGCAGCTTAGGCAGCTCGGCCAAGTGTGTTAGCTGCACATCCTGGCCAAATGCACTTCTGAGCCCGGCCAAGGACTCAGGAGGTGGAATTGGCCGGATGAGTGCCAAGAGGTCGGGTAAGTGCCAGGAGGGTGTGCAGGAGGCCGGGTAAGTGACAGGAGGGTGTGCATGAGGTCGGGTAAGTGACAGGAGGGTGTGCAGGAGGCCGGGTAACTGCCAGGAGGGTGTGCATGAGGTCGGGTAAGTGACAGGGTATCGGTGAAGTTAAGGAGAGAGGACACGGGAAAGGTGGAGGGAGGATAAGACCAGGAGGGAGTGGAGATGGATAAGACCAGGAGGGAGTGGAGATGGATAAGATCAGGAGGGGGTGGAGATGGATAAGACCAGGAGGGGGTAGAGGCTGGGATAAGAGGGGAAGAGGTTATCTAAAGACGATTTCAGGGGTAACCGCCCCCGCTCCACGATCCCGGACCAATAATGCTAAGTGGGAAGGGGTGGGAAAATGCCAAGGAGAAGGAGAGGGGGGGCAGATCTTAAGTCCATGAAAAAGGGGTAAGCGTTGGAATTGGCAGAAGGTGACAATAAAATGAGTGGCAACAATGCAGCGTCTCCCCCGGATGAGATAATAGCCTGGTCCATGGGTCGTTCCCGCCTTGTTTGTACCACTATTGTGCTGCTTTAAGGGCCCCCATTATCCTCGGTGAGTGGGCAGGCCAATGGGCGTTTAATGGACACGTGATAATGGATCTGCGGTGAGTGTGGGGCACCCACGTATACTGTCAGTGCTTGTAGGAAGTACTCTACCAGCCTCATCTCCTCAGCGCTGACTATGCTCACAGCTGCTGCCTGCTGGGAAATATCACTCCTTGTTCCGGGTTGTCAATGGATGAATGGATGGGTAGTAGTGGTGGTTGTGGATGGGTGGTGGTTGTGGATGTGTAGTGCTAGTTGTGGATGGGTGGTGGTGGTGGTTGTGGATGGGTGGTGATGTGGTGGTTGTAGTGCTGGTGTGGATGGATGGTGGTTGTGATGTGTTAGTGCTGGTTGTGGATGGGTGGTGGTTGTGGATTGTGTGTTGAGTGTTGTGGTTGGGTGGGTGGTTGTGGATGTGTAGTGCTGGTTGTGGATGGGTGGTGGTTGTGGATGTGTAGTGCTGGTTGTGGATGGGTAGTGGTGGTGGTTGTGGATGTGTAGTGCTGGTTGTGGATGGGCAGTGGTGGTTGACCATCCTTCTATAATTGAATATTGGCAAATTATACTAAACACGAAATTATAGAAGATCATCTGTATACTAGAGTCGTAATGAACGAATTTTACTGAATAAACCGAAGAACGAACGTTGAATAGAACCGTTGCCGTGGCATGTAGCAGACCCAACACTGTACCACTGAGCTACGAACAAGTACTGTTTGTAAAATGTTCTTATTGTAAGCTTGGTGGTTCACTGGTACAATGTTGGGTCTGCTACATGCCAATACTACAATTCGAGTTCCCGTCCACTCGTCAGTTTATTAATCACTTCACGTATTAATAGAGTGCGATTAGCGATGTCAGACATCACAACATTTATAATAATAATGATAATAATCTTTATTTCTACAAGTACAAGGTACACAGATCTAGCTAACATGGATTACATACTACTATAAAGGAAGCCCCTTGTTATGCTGAGAATTTCGGGCAAATTAAGTCAGTTTTGTCCCTAGGATACGACCCACACCAGTCCACTAACACCCAGGTACCTATTTTACTGATAGGTTTACCTGGAGAGGGTTCCGGAGGTCAACGCCCCCGCGGCTCAGTCTGAGACCAGGCCTTATAACATGGTGAACATGGACAGCAGATGTCTTAAGGAAACACGTCCTGATGTTTCCACCCGTACCAGGGATCGAACCAGGGACATCACTGTGTGAGCTGAATGCTCTAGCAATCGAGCTACGGGACACCAGGACATTGTGGTATAAACGTATATTTCATATCAACCTTTATAGGTAGGCTCCCTGGCCAAGCTGATGTCACGTGACCGCCGTGTGTACTCCATACATGGTCGAGAGGCCTCCGTCTCAGTTTTTGACTAGGCATAGCAGACGTAAAGACCAATAATATACCTCCATAACAGTCAACAATTGTGTCCTTGCTGCCATCACTCCAACTAACAATTTCAAAGACACGTGGGCAAACACTAAAATATGAATTTTGAGACTCTCTGATCACGGTTTCTAACCCCGCCCGTGGTATGGTTTGGTTTTTTAAACACTAAGACATATTTATTAGGAAACATTTCGGTCCTGGGACCTTGATCACGTCTAACACAAAGAATAAAATAGAGTGAAGCGTGAGTAACACACTCACACACCATTTTCTGCCTATATGTGCTGTTATTTTAATTTCTGCGTATGAAAAGTGGTCAAGGTCCCAGGACCGAAACGTTGTTAGAAGTGGTAAAAGTCCCAGGACCGAAACGTTTTCTATGTTCTAGTGTTTGCTGACACAACATTGTGTTGTTTCTTGCTGTGATCTCTGTCAGTCCATCAACATCAAGGTCAACGAACATCCAAACCCACAAGTAATAAATAACAGACTATTGAAGCTGGTTCATCCTCGCTGGAATTTAATTAAGTACTCAACAGATGATGATAAAAATAATAATAATACTAATAATAATCTTTATTTCTACAAGTACATGACATACTACTATGTAGAAAAGCCCCTTGTTATGTAGAGCATTTCGGGTCCACTATAAGTGAAACGTCGCCGAGTGTTCCCACTCGGGGTAAAACGTCGTGAAAATATTTTTGGTCGGCTTGCAATGTACGTGAATAAGCAAGTGATGAGCGGGTAGGGAAGGCGAGCGCTGGCGACGCCATTATAATTCCAGTTACGTTTCTGGACACTTTGATGAACGGCTCTCATTCAGATGTCATTGAGCCAATTGAACAATAAATCGTTAATTATTGCATCAACGTCAGTCGCAGCGGCCCTGAATGACGTCTTTGATATCATCATCAACGTCACTCCAGTGGGCTTGAATGATGTTATATGACATCACACCCGCTTGGGGAGAGTAGCGCGTCGGAACTCTAAGGTGTTGGAGGGGGTGTCCGCCCCCTCTCCTCCACGTAATAATACGCAGGGGGGGGATATAAGTTGTAGTGCCTAACCCGTGTCACACGCTACTAGTACAGGGTAGTTGTGGCACTTCTGGGGCGGTGCCAGCAAGCCGAGCGTGCCAGGGAACAAAGAGCTCTCCCAGCTGCCCCCCTCAGTGTTGGCATTCCTCACTCATTGTTCTTATGCCACCACCGTCAACAAACTTGCTCTTTGATTCTCAACCCCGAGTGCCAGCCCTTGCCAGTACTTCCAGTCATATAGCATACGGGGGAAAAAGGGTGGGGGGAATGTTTGAGTACTGGCTTGTTACAGATGTCTGGGCATTTGCAGCTTTGTGGGTAACCCAGTGGGTAGTCACCGTCCAGAGCAAGGCCGTTGGCATCTGTAGCCATCTTTCGCTAGAGTAGTTCTTAAGAACGCACGGAAGGATACTGCAGCAGGCCTATTGGCCCATACTAGGCAGGTCCATCTCAAACTCAAACCCACGGAGGGCATCAACTAAGAATTAATAGAGTGGTAGACTGCAACCATACAAGGTGCTGCTCTCCTGTCATATGAATATAAAGAGCAAGCCTGTTAAATGTTTTGCACTCTGGTAGAATGGCTGGTCATATTTTGTCTCGTGAACATACGAGATGCCAGGTAGATCTTACAGACTCCCACTTACCTTCATTGTACATTTTACTTTCCTGTGTGTATATAAATACTTTAGTTTTAGTCACGTATTTTAGTTTTTATTTTTCAACTTAGGAGGACCTGGTATGAGATAGACGGAGGGGAAAAGCAATCAGCCATTAATTATTATAACATGTATGTCCATGGTAAAGGTTGGGTTATGGCAGCCAGCACAGAGAATCCGAGCAGTTGTTCAGAACGATATAAAATATCGACAAGTTGGTTAACGGACTGATTACATCATCTTCATTTCATTTCCTCTGCTTCCTTTGACTGAAGAAGTCTGCTGTGTAGGCGAAACGTTTCATCAGTATACCCAACTGTTGCACATGTGTCTTAATCTTCAAGCATGAGCAACTTTTATGATGTGTGGAGATGACATAGTTGACGTCTGTGATCAGGACAAGTGTGCGATGACGTACACGAGTAATACTTACAAATGGATTACGCGAATTTGAACGACACAGGTCACAGATTGCACTCTGACAGCTGCTACAACACACGTGTTCCCTTGGTTTACCTTTAATGAAATCAATAAGTTGGTCAAGCATATACTACATTTGAAATGTGAAAAATATATTTGGATTCATATGAAAGTTAAGGACACTGATGCACAGTTCAAAACGTTTAAAGAAACGTTTCGATCCTAGTGGACCGATGAAGGACTCGTGGCGAAACGTTTGCTTTAATAAATGTCCAGGTATATTGTTAGTATTAACATAATATTTACAATGATGTGGAAGAATTGCTATCACAAAACTGAGGAACGATCAGAAGTAGACGAAAGGAATAAATGCTGAATTTCTACGAGAATTTCTACGCTCCCCCATGATTATAATAATAATAATAATACGAGTAAACACATACTTATAAAGTATAGAAGTAATGGAAATGTAGGGAGTTGTAGACTAGTGCTTACCAGCCCCTAGTCTACAACCATCCTGGTCAACCTTGTTACAAGTATAACCTTGTAAAGTCGCAGTTTGGATAGACTTGTAATTATACAATGAAGAAATCAACTCATAACGCAACGCCAGTAAATGTATTACATCTGTGTATGTAACCTGACTTTTGATCCAAGGAATTGGACCTTCACTGACCTGTATCTAATTGCCTCCCAGTCACTCAGGTGTGCACGGCCCCTAAGGGGTTAGCGCTTCCCCATGTCTATAATAGCAGTATTTATATTAATCTGGGTGACTTTTATTTAATAGAGAGTTTTGCTTTATTTAATAGAAAGTTTTGCTTTTATTTAATAGAGCTGTTATTTAATAGAAAGCTTTGCTGTTATTTAATAGAAAGCTTTGCTGTTATTTAATAGAAAGCTTTGCTGTTATTTAATAGAAAGCTTTGCTGTTATTTAATAGAAAGCTTTGCTGTTATTTAATAGAAAGCTTTGCTGTTATTTAATACAAAGTTTTTGCTGTTATTTAATAGAAAGTTTGCTTTATTTAATAGAGCTGTTATTTAATATAAAGCTTTGCTATTATTTAATAGAAAGCTTTGCTGTTATTTAATAGAAAGTTTTGCTTTTATTTAATAGAGCTGTTATTTAATAGAAAGCTTTGTGTTATTTAATAGAAAGTTTTGCTTTTATTTGATAGAAAGCTTTGCTGTTATTTAATAGAAAGCTTTGCTGTTATTTAATAGAAAGTTTTGCTTTTATTTAATAGAGCTGTTATTTAATAGAAAGTTTTGCTGTTATTTAATAGAAAGCTTTGCTGTTATTTAATAGAAAGCTTTGCTGTTATTTAATAGAAAGCTTTGCTGTTATTTAATAGAAAGCTTTGCTTTTATTTGATAGAAAGCTTTGCTGTTATTTACTAGTAAGAGCTGGATGCCAGTGACACAGGTAGAACTTATACTTCTGACACTCAAGGCTGAACAAAAGCGAGACCTATAGTGTTCTCAACACGTGGCCGCATCTGTGTACTTGATGTGTGGGCGGGGCTGTAGCTCAGGGGCGCGGGCGGGGGGTGGGCGTGGGGACTGAAAGAAATCGCTAGTTTCTTAACTTTTGACTCGTTGTAGCGTCAGATATTCTACATTTTAACTCGTCGTACCGTCAAATATGCTACGCTTCAAAACCTATCTGTGTAGTGACTGTTCAAAAAAATATAATTATAATTATACGAAAACACATTCTGCACCCGCTTAGTGTTTCATAATCATAATAATAATAATAATATTAATAATAATAATTATTATAATACAGTAGTTATAACAGGCTGGTTGTCAAGGTTCAGATATAAACATATGGGTTCATCATGGCCAGAAGTAAAGTTTTTTTCCTGTGATACCACAATTTAATGAGGCTTTGCCCTTTGAACTGATGTCTTCTTATTGAAAGATGTGGGCGTGGGCGTGGCATTAATGGCGTCATCTGGCCAGGACGGGTCAAAGCGCGCGGCGATGGGCGGCCTTTGAGAGTATGGGCGTGATCACGTGGCGGGGAGGAGAGGTGGGGAGTGGGGAGTGTCACTTAGGGGTGGTTACACTAGGAGGGATATAATGTTTATCTTGTGTAGCTTGTCGCTACACCAACACTAATGAGCGTACGTAATCCACTCTATGGTGGTGGTGGTGTAGTCTGCTGCTGCTGCTGTTGACGATGATGGTACTTCGTCCTTTGCTGCTGCTGCTGCTTGCTTGTGGTATCTAGTCTGCTGCTTCTGCTGCTGATATTTCGTCCTCTGCCGCTGTTGGTGCTTGCTTGTGGTATCTAGTCTGCTGCTGCTGCTGCTGCTGCTCCTGCTCTCATTTTCCTCTTCCCGCTATTACGATTGCTGTTGTTATTTGTGTTACTGTTGCTCCCGTTCTCTTCCTGCTGCTACTATTGCTGCTGCTAACAAATTCACTGGCTTTTTTGTACTTTTTTTAGCTATTTTATTACCCGCTTTAGATACATTTAACATGAAAATCTATTTGCTAGTGCGAAAATTGTAATTTTATATACATAATGTGTGAAAATTTGAGTCGGAATAATCTCTCTCTCTCTCTCTCTCTCTCTCTCCTCTCTCTCACGAAGTTATTCTTAGATTAAAATAAACCTGGAATATAATGATAGGCCAAGAAAGATAAAAATCACAACATTGGTGTTGTAAATATTATTGTATCTTAGAGAACTGATGTAACTAATATTGTTTTATATTTTGCAGGTAAGTATGAGCGACGGTGGGTGTATACCAGTGCAGCTGGAGCAAGTGTTGGAGGTGATAGTGGCGGTGGTGGCAGTGTTGGCGTGTTGATGGTGGTGGTGGTGGTGGTGAAGAGGTGAGCCATCAATCCGTCAGCATCAGCCAGCCACGCTAGGGTTCCCACGTCAGCCAGGCACCAGGCGCTAGGCACTGACGGCGGCTTGGTCACCGCTGACGGAAATGTAAGTTGATGGAATGTCTCACAGCTGTTCAGGCTCGCTACGTTAGTTTCTTCTGAGGGAGGGTGGTGGGTGACACTTGTGTGTGATTCAGGTCTTGTCAATTCCATCTGCAGGTGGGTGATACTTAGGTGGGATTCAAGTGTCCCACCTGCTTGTGGGTAACGTTTTAAGGGAATTAAGTGTTGTCAGTCCACAGTTTCATCTGCAGGTGGGTGGTACTTACCTGGAGGTTACCTGGAGGTTACCTGGAGGTTACCTGGAGGTTACCTGGAGGTTACCTGGAGGTTATTCCGGGGATCAACGCCCCCGTGGCCCCGTCCATGACCAGGCCTCCCGGTGGATCAGGGCCTGATCAACCAGGCTGTTACTGCTGGCCGCACGCAGTCAAACGTACGAGCCACAGCCCGGCTGATCCGGCACTGACTTTAGGTATCTGCCCGCTTTCTCTTGAAGGCAGCCAGGGGTTTATTGGTAATTCCCATAATGCTTGATGGGAGGCTGTTGAACAGTCTTGGGCCCCGGACACTTATGGTGTCTTTTTCTTAGTGTACCAATGGCGCCCCTACTTTTAATTGGGGGTATTTTGCACCGCCTGCCCAGTCTTTTACTTTCCTAGGGAGTGATTTCTGTGTGCAGATTCGGGACCATTCCTTCCAGGATTTTCCAAGTGTAGATTATGATATATATCTCTCTCCTGCGCTTGTGTGGGATTCAAGTGTTGTCAGTTCCACCTGCGTGTGGGTGAGTGACATTTGTGTGAGAGTCGAGTTGTGTCTGTGTACCCCAGTTTGAAGTATATCTTGTTTTAAGTTTGTATTTGTGCTTCTACTGCGCCTCCGCTGACGCCCGCCTCACACCGCCCCTTTTCATAATTTTTGAGAAGTACATTTTTCTTGACAGCAAGGGGACCTGCTGAAGGCGGCGCGTGCGGCGAAGCGCCGCAGAAGCCACCAGATCCCAGCCTGCAGTCCACCAGCTAAAGCTGGCATCCCATTGCATTGAATTTACATGTAAATATAATACGATACAGCGTATAGCGTGGATTGAAAGCGGCGGGCGTTAGAACGAAGCATTATGAGAGAACGTCCACAGTGCTCATTATGCTAATGATGGTGTAACTCGCGGCCAGCTCCGTTGCAAAGGTTAAATCCTCACTTTTTCTTTACCTACCAAGTTACTTAGTATATTGCTTCGAGGGCCAAGAATCTGTCTCAATTAAACGCCACGGCTATGGGGAATGTATATGTTCAAAATTAGGTTATCCAAGTTCTCGGTACGCTGGCATAAGCCTCAGCATACCGAGGACCCCAATCACATAGAGGTGGCACTGCCTACATCAGGATGAGCAGAGGCTGTTGCGGGAGGTGTTACTGCTGAAGGAAGAAGAGTGATGGAGATGAAGGAGTTTACTCGAGGCAAGAAGTCTTGCCACTGAGGTAGAAGGAAGCGTAGCAGTGAGTAGGGGTTCTCTCGCGGGATAAATTGTCCTCGTCAAGGGGGAATAAGGACCTCCCGAGGGAGAGTGTTGGTAAAGGTGCTAATGCTAGAGGGGAAGGAAAGATGGAGTTGCAGAGATTGCTACTGGAAGAAGTGTTACCCTTCGAGCGAGAGGGAGGTGCAGGGGCTGGTGCTGCACTAGTAGTAGCAACTGTATGACCCTAGTAGGTTTAGCGCTTCCTTTTGATTATAATACTGCACCAGTAGTAGTAGGGGGACTGGTACCGCAGGAGGTACTATTACCAGAGAGGAAACGGAAGGTATCAGTGTTTTTACTTGTACATTACCTGTAGTCTGTTTCGGGGGTCATCGCCCCTGCGACTTGGTGGAAGACCAGGCTTAACGGTTACTGACCTGATGTACCAGGTAGTCGGTGTGAGGCACACGCAATACAAGTTCATCTTGTACTCAGTTGGCATCTTTATTTCCTCATTTTTGCCACAGCGTAGTAATTGAAATTTGCCCTTGTTGAACATTATTATTTTGCTGTCAGAGGCTCACTAACGTGTTCTGCTTGAAAGTTCACTGTATCTTCAGTGGATGATAGTCTCATACTAATTCTAGTATCGTCTACAAAGGATGATGCGATATTGTGATTTATATTCCTGTCTATGCCGAATATAAGGCTGTAAAACGTGGGGCTAGTACTCTGCTTTGAGAAATAG
>NC_069466.1:23592900-23670400 GCF_026875155.1 Cherax quadricarinatus | reverse complement strand
CAGCACCGGTAGTAGCAAGAACAGCACCAGTAGTAACAGTAGCAGCAGCAGCAGCACCGGTAGTAGCAAGAACAGCACCAGTAGTAACAGTAGTAGCAGCAGCAGCAGCACCGGTAGTAGCAAGAACAGCACCAGTAGTAACAGCAGCAGCAGCAGCACCGGTAGTAGCAAGAACAGCACCAGTAGTAACAGTAGCAGCAGCGGCAGCACCGGTAGTAGCAAGAACAGCACCAGTAAGTAAACAGTAGCAAGCAGCCAGCAGCACCGGTAGTAGCAAGAACAGCACCAGTAGTAGCAGCAGCAGCAGCACCGGTAGTAGCAAGAACAGCACCAGTAGTAACAGTAGCAGCAGCAGCAGCACCAGTAGTAGCAAGAACAGCACCAGTAATAACAGTAGCAACAGCAGCAGCACCGGTAGTAGCAAGAACAGCACCAGTAGTAACAGTAGCAGCAGCAGTACTAATAACAGCAACAGCAGCACCAATAGTATCAAGTACAGCAGCAGCTCTAGTAGTAACAACAGCATCAGCACCAGTAGTAACAGCAACAGCAGCAGCACCAGTAGTAGTAGCAGCAGCAATACTAATTGTAACAGCAGCAACACCAGCACCAGTAGTAACAGTAGCAGCAGCACCAGTAGTAGCAGTAACAGTACTAGAAGTAACAGCAACGGTATTTATTTTATTATTTATTTATTAACAATTTGAGCACACATACAGGGGTACAAAAAAATACAGATAAGAGCAGCATGCCAAAGCCACTTATACTATGCATAGCATTACGGGCACCAATAGTAGCAGCAACAGCAGTACTAGTTGCAGCAGCATCAGCACCAGTAGTAACAACAGCAGCACCACCACCAGTAGTAACAATAGCAGCATCACCAGTTGCAGCAGCAGCACCAGTAGTAACAGCAGCAGCAGCAGCAGCAGCAGGGGGTCTGAGTGGCACAGTGGCGCCTCCACGCAGGCTGCTCTTGAACTACTCAGTGTCTCGCAGCGCACAGTATTGACAAGAAGTGTTCGTCTGTGTGTCTGTCAGGGGAGACTTGAGCCACCTGATTTATTACGTCATAATCTAGAGCTTGCGTCTGTTTTTGAAGAGAAACTCTGTCCCAGAGGGCGTATCCCAACCGTTATTGCATTCAGTTGTTCTGACGTAGGAACGTAAGAGCCAGAATGGTCTGGCAGTGTCAACTACGGCAGGATTCTACTTGGTGTCTAGCACCAGGCTAGTCGGGCAATTATGAGCCCTTCGTCGGGTATCCACAGAGGCGAGAATTGCCTCGCGGGTGTCCGGCCGGGCCCGATAGTGGCAATAAATGCAAGCCGGGTAAATGGGGCGGGTCGCCGTGATCTGTGGATGGTTCATACAAGTTGCCTTAGGCCTAATGACTCTAGACCAGCCCCAGGGCCTCGCCCACGCCACACCCCACACATAAAGATACGCCCGTGTTTACTCGACGCCCACCTGACGCCCATAAACCCCCAGCATACACCCACGCCCGTACCTCCATCACTTCTGACACCACAACAACCTCACCTCCCCTACCTCCATCCTTACCTTCCTCCCTACCCCTCTCTCCCTCCCATACATACCTACCAGCAACACCCACCCACCTACCATCGTCCCTCCCTCCCACCAACCTACCTACCTAACTGCCTTATTACCTGCTTACCTACCTACCTACCTACCTACCTACCTACCTACCTACCTACCTAACCTACCTACCTACCTACCTTCCTTCCTTTCCTTCCTTCCTTCCTTCCTTCCTTCCTTCCTTCCTACCTACCTACCTGCCTACCTACCTACCTACCTACCTACCTACCTACCTACCTAACTACCTTCCACCTAACCCCTTTTCTCACTTTCCTCTCATTTCCCCCTGCTCTTCCCCCTCCCGTCCCCTACCCTCATTCCCCCTCCCCCTCTTCCTGCACTCTCACTTCTCTTCCTCCCTGCCATCCACTCTGTTCTCCCCTCTCTTTCTCTCTGCCCCAGCCCCCTCTCCTCTCCCCTCGTCGTTCCCCTACACCGCTAAACACACTACCGTCCTCCTAACACCCACTATTCCGGTCATTCGTTGCTTCCGTCACGTCCTCAGCATTATTTTATTCATGGAAAGAAGAAATCTCTATTTTTGTTTCTGGGGCTTCTAAAAACTTTACTTCTTCGCACAGACTCGCTCTTAGTCTCTATCTGCGGTCACAAGCACAACCCACACACACACACACACACACACACACACACACACACACACACACACACACACACACACACACACACACACACACACACACACACACACACGAGTCACAGGGATGTTAGACAGTATTTCTTAAGTCATAGAGTTGTCAGGAAGTGGAACAGTCTGGGGAGTGATGTAGTGAAGGCAGGAGCCATACATAGCTTTAAGACGAGGTATGATAAAGCTCATGGAGCAGGTAGAGAGAGGACCTAGTAGCGTTCAGTGAAGAGGCGGGGCCAGGAGCTGAGTCTCGACCCCTGCAACCACAATTAGGTGAGCACACACAGACACACACACACACACACACACACACACACACACACACACAACACACACACACACACACACACACACACACACACACACACACACATGACGGAAGGAATAGACTCTGAGGTGTCCCTGTTTGCAGATGACGTGAAGTTGATGAGAAGAATTCACTCGATCGAAGACCAGGCAGAACTTACAAAGGGATCTGGACAGGCTGCAGACCTGGTCCAGCAATTGGCTCCTGGAGTTCAATCCCCAAGTGCAAAGTCATGAAGATTGGGGAAGGGCAAAGAAGGCCGCAGACGGAGTACAGTCTAGGGGGGGCAGAGACTACAAACCTCACTCAAGGAAAAAGATCTTGGGGTGAGTATAACACCAGGCACATCTCCTGAAGCGCACATCAACCAAAATAACTGCTGCAGCATATGGGCGCCTAGCAAACTCAGAACAGCATTCCGACATCTTAATAAGGAATCATTCAGGACCCTGTACACCGTGTACGTTAGGCCCATTTGGAGTATGCGGCACCAGTTTGGAACCCACACCTAGCCAAGCACGTGAAGAAACTAGAGAAAATGCAAAAGGGTTTTCAACAAGACTAGTCCCAGAGCTAAGAGGTATGTCCTACGAGGAGAGGTTAAGGGAAATCAACCTGACGACACTGGAGGACAGGAGAGATAGGGGGGACATGATAACGACATACAAAATACTGAGAGGAATTGACAAGGTGGACAAAGACAGGATGTTTTCCAGAGATTGGACACAGTAACAAGGGGACACAGTTGGAAGCTGAAGACACAGATGAATCACAGGGATGTTAGGAAGTATTTCTTCAGCCACAGAGTAGTCAGTAAGTGGAATAGTTTGGGAAGCGATGTAGTGGAGGCAGGATCCATACATAGCTTTAAGCAGAGGTATGATAAAGCTCACGGCTCAGGGAGAGTGACCTAGTAGCGATCAGTGAAGAGGCGGGGCCAGGAGCTCGGACTCGACCCCCGCAACCTCAACTAGGTGAGTAGGTGAGTACACACACACACACACACACACACACACACACACACACACACACACACACACACACACACACATACACACATACACACACACACACAAATACACACACAAATACACACACAAATACATACACAAATACACACACACACACACACACACACACACACACACACACACACACACACACACACACACACACACACACACACACACACACACACACACACATACACACACACACACACACACACACACAAATACACACAAATACACACAAATACACACACATACACACACATACACACACACATACACACACACACATACACACACACATACACACACAGTAGCGATCAGTGAAGAGGCGGGGCCAGGAGCTGAGTCTCGACCCCTGCAACCACAATTAGGTGAGTACATACACACACATACACACACACATACACACAAATACACACACACACACACACACACACACACGCACGCACGCACGCACGCACACACACACACACACACACACACACACACACACACACACACACACACACACAAGTGCACGCGCGCGCACGCTGTAGCTCAGGTATGAAGTTCGTGTAGCGACGATATTAGGCTGCTGTAATCGCTTATTTGTGGTTGCATGGGTTGTGTCCAAGCTCTTGGTCCTGCCTCTCGGCTTGCTGCTGGCTAGGTTGTGACTCAACATAGAGAATTTTCTCAAAATTATTCTTAAAATGACGCACTTAATCTTAATAACACGATTGTAGAGAAACCAGGGAACGGCTGGGATTTGAACCCATGGCAAGCGAGTCGTAAAACTTCATGGGTTCAACCCCACCCCCGTTCCGTGGTTTGATTCTTAAAACTATGTATCTTGTGTCTGTTTCTTTAACACTTTTTCGTCCTGGTCATTCCACTTCCTTGACCGCCCTAATGCTGAAGATATACTTCCTGACATTCTTATGGCTCAGCCGTGTGTGTGTTATTAATAAGCAGTGAACTGGTAGTTCATAACAAGCAGGGACGTCGTAGCTATCAGTTAATTGACGGGATGGAAGGTGTAACGATGTAGTGGAGGTGAGATGAGGGCGCTGTTCGCACTGATGATACCCCCCCCCTTTTTATGTGATGTACCACCCTTTAAAGAAAAAAAAAACTTGTACTGTGCTTGTTAATATAAACAGACGAGGAAGGTTAATTTTATCACTACGTCACTCCACGGGAATCATCCTCGTCACTCCACGGACTTCACTCGTATCACTCCACGTACGTCACCCCGGTGGAGTAATGCGCACCACTCCACATGCGCAGTATACGCCACTACGCAGGCGTCATCCCCACGAGCGGCAGCTGGTGCCGCTAAAAGCACATGTTACTGCCACAATTCAATCAACTCGTCAAATTAGACTAGATTTTGTCCTGGGTAGCTAATTCGCTAATGGTTAAAATGTTATTATGAAGTATTTTCATAGTCTGTTATACAATGTTTCATGCTAATTGTACCGCTAATGTCAATGTGTGTGTCTGTGTATATATATATACACACACACACACACACACACATATATATATATATATATATATATATATATATATATATATATATATATTATATATATATATTATATATATATATAATTATATATCTGTACATACATACATACATACATACATACATACATACATACATACATACATACATACATACATACACACACCTATGCTTACTATGTACTCTCTATAGATTTGAAAAAAAAACTGATATCCAAACGAAATATCGTTTTATTAAATATTCCCATTCTGTCATAGTGTTTTATCAGGTTGTTGGTTTTGCAGCCTCATCACCAGTGAATAAGGATGTTAAAGTAGTCTAGTGTGGGTTTAAAAGATGTGCGTAGCAGATGTTTTGTGATTACATGAGAGTGGGTGCATGAGGGAGGAAGAATGATTGGTGGAATGATGAATTAAAAAAGGATACTATAGAGTAAAACGTTGATAATACAAAAGATTATTACAAAATGTAAGAAAAAAAAAAGAAATCGGGAGGGTGTAGGCGCGCAGAAGACAAGAAAATGATAGACTGTGTGATGTTTTATATTGAGAATAAGTAATTTCTGAGGGAAATATTAAGTTGGGTAAGATAGCAGTTAAAGCTGCTAGTTAAGTGAGTAATGGATGATGAGTGAGGAAGTACAGCCTCTCTAAAATAGCTCCAGTTTTACGTCCAAATAAACTAATCTCACTCAGAAATTGATTTATGCTAATCTACAGCATATACTAGAAATAAATAACATTTGTTAGTTTTCCTGTAGTCACAAGACAAGACTATTAGTTGCCCTTCGTAGACAGCGACATATACCAGGAGGCTCTATTCTTCTAGCCTATCCATTAGGGCTGTGGCTCGTACGTTGGACTGCGTGCGGCCAGCAGTAACAGCCTAGTTGATCAGGCCCTGATCCATCGGGAGGCCTGGTCATGGACCGGGCCGCGGGGGCGTTGATCCCTGGAATAACCTCCAGGTAACCTCCAGGGCCCCATTATTCGAGCCTACCCATTAAGACTCATTATTACAACCTACACATTAAGACGCCATTATTCCAGCCTACCAATTAAGAACCTATTATTCTATCCTGCCCATTAAGAACCCATTCTATCCTACCCATTAAGGATCCATTATTCCAGCCTGCCCATTAAGGACCCATTCTGCCCTACCCATTAAGGATCCGTTCTATCATACCCATTAAGGACCCATTCTATGATGCCCATTAAGGACCCATTCCAGCCTACTCATTAATGCCCTATTATTCCAGTATACCCATTAAGGGCCCATTATTCCAGCCTACCCATTTAAACCCCTCTTTAAACCACCAGAAATCTATATCCACCCTATTGCATTCCCCTTTGGGGGGTTTGTCTCCCTTTGTGTTTATAAATCACCCTAACTTCCCCCACTCGTGAATAAACCCATCCACCTCCCCTTAAACCCCATTAAATTACCCTATTTCCTTAAACTCCCTTTGTTTATCCTCTTTCTTTATTCCATATACAGATTCCCCTTCTCTCCCCTCCTTTCCCTCTCCCTCTCTTTTGTTAAAGTAAAAGCGAGACACAGTGACCAGGATGTGTGTGACAGTGACCAGGATGTCTGAGACAGTGACCAGGATGTGTGTGACAGTGATCAGCATGTGTGAGAAACAGTGAATAGGATGTGACAGTGAATAGTATGTGTGAGACACAGTGACCAGGATGTGTGTGAAACAGTGGCCAGGATGTGAGAGAGTGACCAGGATGTTCCCTCCCATCTCTCTCTCTCGCTCGCTCTTTCCCTACTACCTTCTCTATCTCTTTCCTTCCCTGGATCTCATTCTCCTTACTTCCTACCCTCCCTGCTTACTACCTTTCTCTCCTACCTTCCTCCCTCCCCATCCTTCCCTCCCCATCCCTCCCGCAGTGTAATCGGGCTGAGAGTGAACTCTTGCGCAGTCTGGCCCGTGAAGTGTCGGTAATTTATAATGCCATTTGTATTATTTATGTCAGTCGGGACAGGAGGTAAAAGTGGAGCTTGGGGGATAAAGTAATGACAGTATGCAAGCTCCGTCTTGCTATTATTGAGGCAGTTTTGCCTTCACGCTAGAGAGAGGGAGAGAGGGAGAGAGAGAGCTGGAGAGAGATGCAGATTTTGTTAGTTTATCTTAGTCGTTGAAATCTATCTTTTAATAATAATAATAATAATAATAATAATAATAATAATAATTGAGTGAAGTAGTGAGTGATTAATATTCACTTGAAATTTCTTGGAGAAGGAAAAAGAATGCGATGATGGTCTAACTCTATATACATATAATCAAGGATAAAGTAAGTACTTCGATATAGGATTTTACTGAACGAGTGGCGTTAAAAACAATAACAGTAGAAGTAAAGGCAATTGTGCCACACGTTTTTGTGAGTATCTGGACAAGCTTTTAGCGGAGCTATATCAACACAGCCTCGGCTGCTGTAACACCGAGAAGCCGTTTAAAACGAGAAACTGATTTTCCCTAAAATTAAGCACGTCTTGGTATTTTTGTGTGTGCGGGGAGTGCGGGCCGCCCATCACCCGTCAGGCCTGCTGGACGTGGACTCCATCTGTGGTTACGTGAGGCCAGGCCAACCTACCCTTCCCACCTACCCTCCACTATCATCCCCTCCCTCCGCGCTCTTCCCCTCTCTCCCCTCTCCTTCCTCTCCTCCCCTCGACCACAAACTCTTCCTCTGCCCTCTTCTGTACTTACAGCCCTAACTAGCCCTCCCTCTAGCTTCGTTCTTGTGATTCTTCCACCTGCGTCATCGTGTTTTCCCTTCTTTCTTACATGTAAATACAGCAAGAGGGAGCTGGGCAAATACTAAAGTCAGTGCCGGATCAGCCAGGCTGTGGTTCGTACGTTGCACTACGTGCGGCCAGCAGTAACAGCCTCGTTGATCATGCCTTGATCCACCGGGAGACCGGGCCGTGGGGGCGTTGATCCCTGGAATGCCCACCAGGTAGACTCCAGGTATTGGTCCATGCTAAGCAGGTCTTTCTCAAACCCAACCCCTTTTCAGTTAGGTCCACCCAATTTTTGTAGCCTCTCAAGGTACAAGTGTCCGTCACTTGAGATATTAATAACTTTAGGTACAGGTACACATAAATGCAGTTACACATATTATCATACATAGTGAAGATTGAGACACTTATGCAACTTACGTAGAATGTACATTCTACAAGATTGATGGACTGAACACATCGACTCAAGGCTGAGGGACTGATTACCTCAAACTCCTCCTCTCCTTACACCTTTCTGCTTTGTATTGGACTGATGAAGCCACTGTATGGCGAAACGTTTCCTCAGTAAAGATTCCCATATGTTGCATAAGTGTCTCAATGTTCATCTTGTCGGTTTTCAAAACCATTCATCGCATCATATATAGTAACATATTGTACATAAATGGTAACCAAAACCGACAAGATAAAGAATTAGACAGATGTGCAACATCTGGGTATCCTTAGTTTTAGACGTTTCGCCATCCAGTGGTTTTATCGATACAAGGACATAATGTGAAGAATTATATATATAATTATTTGCTAGGAAGTCCTAATTTTTATGCAACATTGCAAGCTCCTGATGTGTTGATTGCAACACGAAAGACCTATATCTATCATGGAACTCCCTTGTGGTTGTTTTGCATAGTAACATATGTGTAAATTACCCGGGATAACCCAAAGAAAGGTCAGTGACATTTCCATTGGAGTCTTTCTTCCAGTCGTCTACATTTCTATTTCTATGTAAAGTAAAAGGACACAAGTGCAACTAATGTGACATTTTATTGTGGCAACGTTTCGCTCTCCAGGAGCTTTATCAAGCCATTACAAACAATACATGGACACAGAGGGTATATAAAGGCTCAGAGTGAGGTGCAATATTAGTGAGGTACCATTTCGATGTTCACTAGTGGTGGTAGTAGTAGTAGTAGTAGTGACAAAAGTAATGTAATATGGTAGAGCAATTAATTCGTACATGAGTAAAAGGATATAAAAGCTATTACTTGGGTAACATAAAAATAGGTTGGACAAATATAGACTGGAAAGAGGCAGCTTGTTTCAGTGTTCACTCTCTGTAATGTGCTTTGTGTAGTATAACAGGAGAGACTATGTGATGGCAGGGTTTACTGTTTTCAGGAGGATTCTTGCTAAGACTTCGGAGATGGTGAAGCTGCCGTTGTTTTGTTTAATTGTATTCGAAACAGCGATCAGTGCTGATTCGAGGCACTTGCGTCTGCGGAAATTAGTTTCTTTGATCACTAATTGGGCGTCTCTGAATTTCATGAGATGATTGGTGGAATTTCGGTGTTGTACACAGGCGTTGTTCAAGTTATCATTCCTACATGCGTAAATGTGTTCATTGAGGCGGGTGTCGAGGTTTCTTGCTGTTTCACCTACGTAAATCTTGTCACAGCCTCAAAAGTACTTTCACAAGCTAACACCAGAGTCGCCATCGCTTCTAGCACTTCAATAAAGGATCTAACCAGGACAAAATCCAAGCACCACGAACCAGTCAATGCAGGAGTTTACACTATACCCTGTGGAGGCTGTGACAAGATTTACGTAGGTGAAACAGCAAGAAACCTCGACACCCGCCTCAATGAACACATTTACGCATGTAGGAATGATAACTTGAACAACGCCTGTGTACAACACCGAAATTCCACCAATCATCTCATGAAATTCAGAGACGCCTAATTAGTGATCAAAGAAACTAATTTCCGCAGACGCAAGTGATTCTGATATATTATCTGTATTCATCAGTTATTGGTATTTACGTCGTCTTGGGTAGCATTGAGAAGGACCTGCCTAGTATGAGCCAGTAGGCCTCCTGCAGTGTTCTGCCTTTCTTATGCTCTTAGGACCGATAAGAAATAGTTGTTGAGAACTGAATGCATTTGTTTTCTCATTATCAGTAAGCTGCCCACTTTTTCCAATTTCTTCTCATCCATTTGTCTTCCTCTTATTCTCCTCTTCTTGCTTCTCTTCCTCTTCGTGATCTGTTAGGTAAAAGGACACAAGTGCAACTAATGTGACATTTTATTGTGGCAACGTTTCGCTCTCCAGGAGCTTTAAGCTGTAACGGGTAATGGGTAATTCTACCAACATTAACACAATCTTCGTGATCTGCCTCTAAACTAGAACGTCCACAGTTTATCATCGTTTATTCCACTTCACGTTATCGCTGAGTTTATTTCTTTCCATACTCTCTCACTTAGCCTTTGTTTACCTTTTATCTTCACAGCTTTATCACTATTTTACGCTTTATTCTTTCTCCTCTCCCCTTCCCATCCCATCTCCGGCCCCATTCCTTGTGTTGCCTCTGTCTGTCTGTCTGTCGTCTGTCTCTCTCTCTCTCTCTCTTCTTCTCTCTCTCTCTCTCTCTTCTTCTCTCTCTCTCTCTCTCTCTCTCTCTCTCTCTCTCTCTCTCTCCATTTTTTCCCATACATACTCTTCCCTTTACCCCAACACTGTTTTCTTTCTCTTCATCCATTTTGCTCTTTCCTCCTATACCTCTTCAATATCTTCTCACCTTCCCCTCCTTCCCTCCCCTCCTCTTTCACCCTTATCTGTACCCTCGTTCCTCCCCTCGCGTCAGTCTCTATTACCTTACTCTTTCTCATCTTTCTCATCTTTCCCCTCGCTTACCGACTCATCCAGTTGTCGATTCTCTCTTCTTCCCCCTCCTCTTCCTTCTCCTCCATTAACACATTCTCCCTCACCCCTTCTCCTCCTCCTCCAGCTTTTCCTCTTCTTTCTCGTGTTCCTTCTCCCTATTCCTTCTCTTCCTCCCCTCGTTGAAACTGCCTCCTAAACTTGTCCTTTTTTAATTAATTCTCTCTTGGTAAGTCCTCTCCTCCCTCGTTAACCTCTCCTCCTCTACTGTCTGTGTGAGGGGTCTCTCACTGACCAGCCAGACTATTTGTTTTTGCTTCATGTAGCCTTAAACCCGTGTTGGTCATTCATCGCCAGGAATGGTTCCCTAGGCTCGAAACTCCGCACGCTAATCGAGGCCCCGGATCACAGCCCTTTCAGGCTATTGGTGATAGCTCTCAACCAGTCTATTACTGCTAGCTGTACACACGCCCACATGGCTGCCACAAACTAATACACCTGCTGGTTCCACCAGTGTTATGCACCTGCTGGCTGCCTTCAAGAGAGAGCTGGACAGATACCTAAAGTCAGTGCCGGATCAGCCGGGCTGTGGCTCGTACGTTGGACTGCGTGCGGCCAGCAGTAACAGCCTAGTTGATCAGGCCCTGATCCATCGGGAGGCCTGGTCATGGACAGGGCCGCGGGGGCGTTGATCCCCGGAATAACCGCCAGGTAACCTCCACCAGTGTCATACACCTGCTGGTTCCACCAGTGTTATACACCTGCTGGTTCCACCAGTGTCATACACCTGCTGGTTCCACCAGTGTCATACACCTGCTGGTTCCACCAGTGTCATACACCTGCTGGTTCCACCAGTACCACACCTGCTGGTTCCACCAGTGTCATACACCTGCTGGTTCCACCAGTGTTATACACCTGCTGGTTCCACCAGTGTTATCACACCTGCTGGTTCCACCAGTGTCATACACCTGCTGGTTCCACCAGTGTCCATCACACCTGCTGGTTCCACCAGTGCCACACCTGCTGGTTCCACCAGTGTCACACACCTGCTGTCCACATGTCATACACCATGCTGGTTCCACCAGTGTCATACACCTGCTGGTTCCACCAGTGCCACACACCTGCTGGTTCCACCCGTGTCATACACCTGCTAGTTTTGAGCAGTGTGTAAAACGTACATGTGTTAACATTCTCTCTTCATACATAAGGTGAACTACCAACAGTTCCCCTGGCTGTCTTCAAGAGGGAACTCGATAAAATTCATTAATCAGTTCCTAATCAGCCGTGCTGTAGTGCGTACGTTGGGCGGTGGACACCAAAAGCCTGATTGACCAGGCTAGCACCCAAGTGGCCTGGCCTAGGACCGGGCTCCGGGGGCGGTGACCTCCGGAACCTACTACAAGTAACCTGAGAGCGACAAGTGTCAAGGGACACTAAAACTCCCCTACTTGTTGTTGAATGGTAAACCTCTGACGTTGGTCGTCAGCATCTAAAGCCTGGTCAGCTAGGCAGCCACGAGGGAGGATCGGCCTCAGGTCGAGTCCCCAGGAGTAGGAACATTTTTGAAACAGGTTCCAGCAGGTTAATCACAGTGTTGTATTATCCCAGCGCTGTATTAAGCCCAGCTTTTATTCCTGTATCTCACTCTGGGTAAGTTGTGGTAACTGCGGATTAGATACCTGCTCTTCAAGTACAGGTATTTCTCACGTACGGCTCTTCAGGGAAAGATGTATTGATTATGGTGAAGGTTTTGACCCGAGGAATTGACGATATTCTATCCTTGAATCACATTTGGTTGTCTTCTGTCCACGTCTAGCTGATCTTCTCTCTTTACTCTTGGCTCGCTTTCTCCGTCTCATTTTTACCTCAGCCTCTCCCCAGTTTACTTTTCCTTCTCTCCCTTCCACCTTCCCTCCTATACTTTCCCCATCTCCTGCCAGAGTATTTCCTCCCTCATTACTTCTCTCAACTCTATATCACCAACCTCTTCACTCTTATCTTCATCATCATCAAGTTCCTCTCCACTTTCCTCACCTCTGTCTTTCATTACTCCTTCACCCCTTTTGCTTGTGATATTACTCTTTTCTCTTACTGCATTTCCTGCCTTAAGCTTTCCACATGAATTTATTCTTTTATTCCCGCATCCTCCTCCTCCTCCTCCTCCTTGTCCCTCTTCTCGCTGTTCCATTACCTTTTCCAGGATTTCTTTTATTCTTTCCCTCTCCATATTAAAAATATACAGTTACTAACCCCCCCCCCTTCATTTTTTTTTGTTTCTCTTCGTCCATCATCTTTTTCCCTACTTTCTTCTGCACTTCCTCCTTCTTAGTCACCTTTTAATTCATCTTCTCTGTCTCCACCTCTTCGTTCTCCTGCTATTCCTCTTCCACCACTTTCCTCCTCTACTTCCTGTTCCTTGCCTTCTGACTTCATCTCATCTCACTGCAGTAATTGCCAACATTATCATTCTCTTGCGCTGCCTTTCCTTGTCTCCTTCTCTTCACCCGTGTTTACTGGCAATGTTGTCATTCTTCATTTTTGGCTCTTCTATCTCCTTCCACAATTTTCCCGTTTTTTCTTTACTTCTTTCTTATCCTGGTTGCCTCTCGCATGCACGCACGATGGAGCCCTGGAAACACATACTCATCTTCCTTAATTAAAACTCTGGAATGTAAGACAATATCGTTGAGGGCATCTCGATGGTCTCTCTCTGTTGCTCTCGTCAATAATAAGTATTTACCCACCGTGATTGCAATCAATATTTAACAATAGTTGCAATCAACATTTAACAATAGTTGCAATCAACATTTAACAATGAGGTGTTATATTCCAATGGACGTCTCAATATAAATGTTCCTGTGTTCTCGCCTAACACAAAATCATAATCCCTTTGTGGGACCCTCCGCCTTCCACTTCATATGGAAAAAAAGAAGACAGGTTTGTGTGTGTGTGTGTGTGTGTGTGTGTGTGTGTGTTGTGTGTGTGTGTGTGTGTGTGTGTGTGTGTGTGTGTGTGTGTGTGTGTGTGTGTGTTTGTGTGTGTGTGTTTGTGTGTGTGTAAGGGATGGTATTTGAGTGGAGTATTGTCCTCCCGTAAAACTCCGTTTGGTTTAGCCTGTGGTATTTCCTTGGATATGTGGGGCAGCAGGCCTCCAGCAGCAACAGCCTGGTTGACCAGGCAAGCACCAGACGAGCCTGGCCCATGGCCGGGCTCAGAGAGTAGAGAAACTCTCGAAACTCTTCAAAGGTATATCAAAGGTAAGGTATATATGAGATTTTTTGCTATATGATCTCAAGTCATTCATGGATTAACACATTTATCGTCAGTGGAATCTTCTGGGACTTTCTTTGGCATCTTTCACCGTATTTACATTTACGTGGAGGCGCTAAGCCATCAGGGGATCATACAACGTCTGTGGAATGGTATTGTCTGGTTTCATCCCAGGTATGTAATGTCCATTCATAGTCAGTATAGACACAGTGAGCAGCTCTCAGCTATTTTACCTGCCTGATTATCAACCTACAGTCACCCGCAACAGCCTCAGCTCACCGCTTGAAGGTGACTGCTCTTCGAGGTCCGAAAGTGTCGCAAGACGTCCGCGAATACCCTCGGGCGCCGCTGGGAACTTCTGCAGCATTCATCAACATCGTCTGTGATTGAAAACAAATGTAGAACTTGCAGAAAATTTTTATAAAGAGAGCAAAACGTTGTCCCAGTAAAAGTTTGTTGTGCAGCTTGTGTCGTTGTGGTGATACTTGTATGCACAGTGTTATTACAATCATCACTAGTGAAACACCTGAGTTCTTCTTGTAATAAGTTTGCTACCAGTCTTGTTTGATATTATTTATAAGATATTATGCCAGTCAGATCTTCCAGGAAGTTACATACATCCTTTGACGCAGTAGGACGAGCCTGGCCCATGGCCGGGCTCAGAGAGTAGATAAACTCTCGAAACTCTTCAGAGGTATATCAAAGGACTCTTCAGCTTTCTGATGACTCCCTCTAGGTATCCTTCTCTTCAAGGAAGGGTGGGGGTGGGTGATGCCTTGATGCTGCTAAAGACTCTTGATCTTAAGAATTTGATCAAACACGATTGCCTCATTTCCCAGGCGATGTATGACCCTTGCGGATTTAGAGCTTTTCTGTGAGTATAATAAAAAAATAATCAGGTACCCCTTGAACATCTTTCTAGGCACATCAATGAGGAAGTCCTGGGGATATACATGATGCCATTTATCTCGGAGAATGAAGACCTCTGCCTCTCCCAACACATGATTTATACAACAGCAAAAAAGATACGAGAAATGACTAGCCACAGTGGTGACCGTCCTCGCGTAATTGTCCTGAGAAATTGGTGCTCCTGTTGGGCAGAGTTACGACTGTGTGTTTTGTTTGTGCCTTGTAAGATCATCATCTCCATCTGAGACCTGACACACGCCTTACACCATCGTTATCAGAAGACTTCGAGGAAAATATGCTGGGGGACTTCGAGGGATCTCGAGACGGATGGACTGGGGACTTTCAAACGTTTGTACTAAGAACTTTCAGGTGATTCAGTGGGGATGTTCGTAGGTGACCGGAGACTTCTTAGGTGATGCCCTGGAGGTTTCGAAGCAAACATACTAGAAGAGATAATGAAAAATAATTTTAAATGTACCGTGTATCTAATTACCGAGGATAAGTGAAGGAAAGAGAACCTAACTATGACGACCTTTACACACGAGTACGTGGAAGTACTTGTGATCACCAACACTGGTGACCTGGAGATGTTATCTGAATTAAGCAAGCAAAATTACAACACACATCGTGTAACAATGTTGGTAGAATTACCGACAATATGTAAAGTAAAAGGACACAAGTGCAACTAATGTGACATTTTATTGTGGCAACGTTTCGCTCTCCAGGAGCTTTGTCAAGCCGTTACAAACAGTACCCTCTGTGTCCATGTACTGTTTGTAACGGCTTGACAAAGCTCCTGGAGAGCGAAACGTTGCCACAATAAAATGTCACATTAGTTGCACTTGTGTTCTTTTATTTAACACACATCGTAGAGAGTGTGAACTTAGGACTTGAAAGTATCTCACTGGTGAAAGCAGAGTTTGCTTGTGCATCAGTTGATGGTTGCTGGGGATCATCGCCCCCGCTGCCCGCCCCTGGATCTTGCTTCCTGTTGAATGACCTCATCAGTCAGGAATGTGAACATATTGCAAAGAATTTTTGTGTGGTAAGTTGAACAACTTTGAATGAAAGGCATGATCAACCAGGAAGCGGCTCAAGTTTGGGTGGGAGGTGGGAACAATGTAACTAAGTGATTGATCTAAGAAATTCAAATTCAGATGTTTATTTCTTTATGCAGTACACAGATAATAAAGTTTACGTGATCTATATTACTGTTACATACAAAAGGAAGTCACTGGTATGCAGTGTATTTCTGGCAATGCAATGCATTTGGGGCTGCCTTCACCTTCATTGGATCGAAATGGATTGCCTCTTATACCTCAAGCGCTGTAGAACCCTTACGTCTTTAGCGCTTCTCAGTGAATCTCATACTAATAATAATATGGGTAAATGAGAGACTTTCCTGGCGGGCGAGACGCGAAGTCTCCTCCCGTCATTGTCGTTTATTACGGCCAAAATAACAAATGTGTGTGTCCGTGACACTGGAATGGCCCGGGGTCACATTATCCGACCCCTCGACACTGACCTGACCTCCATTCCCCACGTTATTTATTACAGCAAAACCCAGGTCATCACGTCATGAGATCGAAGCCGTAAGTCTTGGACGGGAGGACAAACAAAAGCGAATCACCCACCTCCCACATCCCAGATAAAAAAGGGGTTTCAATCATGTGGGATGGATCTCGTGGAAGGGGTCTTCCAGAGTAGGCTGTAGAGGCCTATATAGAAGTTTGTAGGCATAAGGATCGCAGGTCTCCCCGGGAAGGTTGTGGAAACCTAGGCTGGTAAGCATAAATATAGCAAGTTTTCCTTGGTAGGTCGTAGTTGACCTAAAAGTTAAAAATTCTAGTCCTTCCAGCAGTGACTCGCGGAAAATAATATACTTTCTTTGTTAGTGAAGAAAGAACACATGCGAGTGTATTCTTGCTCTCTCGCTGGACAACACTGAAACCGAAGAGCTCGCGCCTGTCTCCAATTTATCGGAGAACTCCGACAGATACTGGAAAGTTATCCCAAGTTGGGTTCGCTCGCAATTCATTAGTCTCTTATGAGAGAGTCGACGGTAATGTTGTCATAACAGTAGATGAACGCTGCATTATCTGCCTCCGTCTTTACCTCTTTTTCAGGTGACGCTTTTAGAAAATTATGCTTGTATTTTATTTGTATGTGCATTTTTATGGATACGAGTGTTTGGAAAAAAAAGTGGGTGGTTTATAGCAGGGATGGTGGTTGTGGTAGTGTGTTGGAGTGGTTAGTAATAGTCAGGGGTGGTGGTGGTAGTGGTTGTGGTGTGTACTACTTGACCTGTAGATAATTCCGGGGTTTTTGCACCTTCTGCCAAGCTTCTTGGGAGTTATTTAGGCGTGCAGATTTGCGACCAAGTCTTTCAGAATTTTCCTTGTGTAAATTATGATGTACCTTAACTTTCTCGCCTACGTTCCAAGGAGTACAATTCAGCGGACTTCAGGCATACCCTATAATTTAGGTGCTTGACTGAATGTATAAGGGCAATGAAGGTTCTCTCTCTAACTCCAGATCTGATATCACCTGCCCTAAAAAAAGAAAAAAAACTGCTGTATACAGCAATAATCGCTGGCGTGGTGGCGGTGTGTAGCAGTCGTGGTGGATGGTAGTGGACGGTAGTGGTGGTGAGTGTTACAATTTTGGGGTTGGTGGATTGTGGTGGGGATAGTCGTGGTATCTGACACTAAGAATATTCCTCTGGTTCTTATGGAACGACAAGCAGGTGGAGGATCCACAAACTGCTCCATAAACAACACTTCTGGAATGATTTTTGGTTAAGTTTCTTGGAAATCGGTCAGAAGAATGGGTCATTTACCCACACCAAGATAACGAACCGACATTCAAAGGTTTTTTCGCTTTTCTTCTCATCTTCTCTCGTTCTCTTTTCCCCCTGAATGTTCTAGTTTTATGGAATGGGGCAAGGAAGAGGGTAATTTTGAAAGAGAAAGATTAAGAGCACCGGGAACTTTTGTATTTTTTTCCTTTTCCTCTTGAGAATTTTTGGTTTTATGGAATGGGTCAGCCAAGTGGGGTAATTTTGGAAGTGTAATAGTAAGAGCAAGCAGGGAGATTTTTTCCCGCTGTGAATGTTGAGTTTTATGGAAGGGGCGAGCAAAGAGGGTAATTCTGGAAGTGTAAGATAAAGAGGGCGGCCAGAGCCGTGCAAGGAACACTCAGAACGAGCACATTACACCAGAGTACTTAAGCCACGTCTGAAGATGACGTCGACCCACCACAACCCCTGCTAGCCTGCCCGCCTACCCGCCTGCCCGTCTGCCCGCCTGCCCGCCTACCAGCCTACCCGCCTACCAGCCTGCCAGCCTGCCCGCCTGCCCGCCTTCCAGCCTTCCAGCCTGCCCGCCTGCCAGCCTGCCTGCCCGCCTGCCAGCCTGCCTGCCTGCCTGCCTGCCTGCCTGCCTGCCTGCCTGCCTGCCTGCCTGCCCGCCTGCCTGCCTACCAGCCTAACAGCCTGCCTGCCCGCCAGCTTGCTTGTTTGAGGTACACCTCCACCTCAACACCCTTATCTAGCCACGCCCCTATTTACTATATATCTGCTTCCTTCCTTCCATTATTCTTTAGTCATCTTTCTTCCTTTATCTCTCCTACTCAACCTTCAGTGCTCTTAATCCTTCTTCCTTTCTACAGTTATCTCTCTCCTTATATCCATCCTTTTCTCACCTTCGCCCTACTTTTATCCCTTTATTCTTATTTCTTCATACCTCTATCTTTCTTCTATTACTTTATCCCTCCTCCCTGCCTTCGTTCTTCCTCCTTCCGTCCATTATCTCTCCTCGTCTATATTACAGTAACTTAACCGAAATTAACCTGTTTTAGCTTTCAGTTTGCTACCACTAACGAAGTCACGTCTAGCAACGCTGAAGACTACTTGTTTAAATCGTTGGTAACCGCACACTCTGTGCTTGAGGACAGTACTGTCATACATCACATCGGTTTGAACTCTGTGTTTGAGATTCGGCCTCGTAACCCCAACACAGGATCAGTGTCTGCTTCAGAACTCCCAATAAGGGATCTAACTTTCCTCCAGAACCTCGTTAAGAACCTCTGATATGAGATCAGGCTCTCTCAAGTCTCCATTCGAAAACTAAAAAAAAAAAATCGTGTTCATTCCCACCATTCATCGCACTTTTCCCCATTTATCCCACATTTCTGTTCTAAAATTTTAAAAAACAAATACCATTTTTCCCACTCGAAGTAAGTGTATAGGTTTGGTGGCCTCTTTCCCCTCGGCCTCGTTGAGTAAACAGTGAAAAGCCTTCCTTCATGTGGCAGGTGGGTATGGGAAATTGATCACATGAGTATACCTGGGGGAATGTTCTGGGGGTCAACGCCCCCGCGGCCCGATCCATGACAGGCTTCGCGAGTAGATGGGCGGTTATGCAGGAGGGTAGGTGAGTGGTGCAGATAAATGGTATAAAATGGCAACGCGATGGGAAAGTAGACACATGCAATATAATGTGATCCCCTATTGACTACGTTTCGCCCACACAGTAGGCTTTATCAGATCACAAAACAGATCTACCTGGACAAAGAGTACATGAGTATATTTATATGGTGAAGAATGTTGGGTAGGTTGGATTTGAGAGAGACCTGCCCGGGAAGGAATGGTAGTAGTGATTCCATTTGTGAGACCCGGAAATTGTTTCAGTATGGAATATAAGTAGTGTGTGCCAGTTGTTAATGTAATGGATGGGTGTGTCGGCAACAGTGTTCCTCCGTAGTCCACATTCACATTGAGAACTGGAACAAGCATGTGCCTTAGAAGGATATTGTAGTGGTAGTGGAGTGACACGGGATGGTGGGGGTGGTGAAGGAGGAGGAGGAAGAGATGGAGTGAGACTTGAGGTGGTGTTGATTATGCCAGAGTTACTGGTACGTCAGACTGTTGGGGAGATGAAGGGAAAGTATGGTAATGGTGGGGGAAATGGAGGGATAGCAGGATAATGAGGAGGTACAGGGGGAAGTAGGATAATGGTAAGAAGGTAGAGGAAAAGCAGCCTTAATAGGGAGTAAGATGGTAGTGATTGGGAGGGGTTCTTCTTGCTTACCTGGCCATGATTTCAATGATCATCGCCCCCACCGTTTGTTCTCTGACCTGGATTCTTGGTAGACGGACTGGTCAGTTAGACTGTTTGTGTTTGCAGCACGTAGTCTGATGTAGGCGCTACAGCCCAGCTGATCAGGAAGTTCCCTCTTGAAGACAGTTAGGGGTCTTTGGGAAACTGTCCTTATTTATAAAGGGAAGGTGCTGAAAACCCTTACACTTATTAAGTTATCTCTTTGTGTGCTTGTTGCACCGTCCTTTCATCGGTGGTATTTTGTACCGTCGGCCGAACCTGCTTACTTATGAGGTTTTGTCAGTGTATATATTTGGAACCAGTATCTATTGTCGACTCGCGAAATGGTAATACCACGATTGTGGTATTAGAATTTCGGAGGTGAGGTTTGAACCTCACTGACACTGGCCTGCTGGTTTCACAACTAGCTTGCCAAAGGTTTGTACCGTTCTCCGTTCAGTGAATAGTATCTAGTATTTTGCAGATGTTAATTATGATTCAGCTTTCTCTCCTGCACTCCAAGAAGGACAATTTGGGGGAGTTTCCAATAAGTTAGTTTGAATGGATTTGGGAAATGAAAATTTTCCGTACATCTTCCTGATATGTAGTTCCTCCAACGTTAAATAGGGAAGAGGAAGTTTAGAGTAACAACAATTGGAGGGGAGGCATGATAATGGAGGGGAAACCATAGGTAACATGGGAGGGATGCGATAGTAAGTTAATGGTGGAGGTAGGGGGTATCAGGGTAATGGGGAAGACATGTGGGTGGGGGACCAGAGTAATTGTTGAAGAGGAAATCAACAAAAAAAGTGAGAGGAACTGGATGAAAATGAAAGCTGAGAAGGAAGAAAGAGAAAACGATATATTAAACAAGGAATAAAAATAAGAAAGAACAATGAAAAGGTGATGATGAAACTAGTGGAGAAGGAGGGGGGTGAAAAAAAAGGAGGGGAAGGTTAAGATAGAGGAGGCGGAAGAAGAGAAAGAGGTGGAAGAAGGTGGAGGAAGCGGCGACGGAAGAAAAGAGGAAGAGGGTGAGGTGGAAACGGAGGAGGAAGAGGAGGTGGATGTGGTGGTGGAGGAGGAGGAGGAGGCGGTAGTGTTGTAGCGTGTTGGTCCAAACCCGAACGAGAGCCATAATTCCCAGGCAAGTGGTCTTTAGGGTGCAGGAGGAACGGGCGGGACGCGGGGAGCACCACCAACTACACAAGCCCTCAAGAATAAGAACAACAGATGAATTAAAGAATACGAATGATAACACGAGCAAAGACGAGGGGAAAAAGAGAAGGGTGGAGGAGAATTAGGGGTTGGGGGGTTAGAAGATGCAGCAAGAAAGAGAGTGGTAGGATGACGTAAAAGAGCATGGGAATACCATGGGATTTTGGGTAAATATAGATGTCGCGTGGGTAGGTAGAGGTATAGATGTGGAGTCGACCAGGTTGTCATGAATCAGTCATCCTGCCCAATCTTGTGGGATAATAGAGCCAACGCCTCGGGGCTAACACAACGCTTAACTACCAGCTACATTACCTTGTTATTGCTAGGCTGTGAGGCTCGCTGTCTCTCCTTGTAAGCACTCACACACCACCTCCCAACAATTTTTGGCCGCAACGAAAATGAATACCAGCGCGGATGAGACCACCTTATTTTTTTTGTCTAAATACTCTGTACATAACAAGAATTCCAGTTGTTTTTGGTGGAGTTGCAAGTTGGTGTATTAGCGTGATGCTCACAGGTATGCTCACGATCTCACATGAGAGCAGAACTTGTCGGACGAACGACCACGGCTGGGCCCTTGCAGCCCTGGCGCAAAAATTCTCATACATGCTTATTTGGGGTTGAATAATGACAATGATTTCGGTTGTAAGTGTAATGTAACTAGCTTTGGTGACCAGTGTTTGAGGGCCATAGCGTGAGAGTTACGGCCCACCTGATGAGTGTCTTTGGCGAGTGTGTGGCAATCCGTCTTAAGTATTTACGGGCCCAGTCACTTGATAAGCGGTCATTATGGGATAAACACGGAGCATCGGAGGATAAATTTCAGTGTTCATCTTGATTAATTATCCTCTCCTGCGCGAATGATAATGGAACTGCAGAGGTTCTGAAAGCCCACCGATTGAATTCAAAACAAAGCCTACATAAGTAACCCGTTAACCACCACTTGGGCTGGACCTGGAATAGGGTTATTAAGGGCGGAATAGCGCATTATCCATGGCAATGTCCGCCAGGCTCCGACTTCGTCTGAAATGATATTAATATCACGCGCTGGGTGTAGTTGAGGATTTGAATGTGTGTGTGTCTGTTGGCAACTGTTTTCTAGTTATATATATATATATATATATATATATATATATATATATATATATATATATATATATATATATATATAAATATATATATATATATATACTGTGCATACATTAATGTATAGACGAAATTAGAAACTTGCCGGTAATAATGAGCTCTGAAAACCTGACTGGTGACTTATAATATTGCAAGGTAAGAGGCGTGGTTCTTAATATGCCTCGGGGGTAATTATTACTTCAGTGGCGGGGTCTATTTTGTCTCGGCACAATGACATGGAATCTGTGGCAACCGCAGACCCCGCCCCAACCTCAGTATCTTGTGTCTTATCAGAACTGCGGCGCTCCGCAGCCCTGCCCTTCACTCTCCATGTCTGTAGAACACGCTGTGGGTACATTTGACCGGGTATTGTTATACAAGGTATCAGTTCTGTAAGTTTAGGGAGGATGTGGGAATGTTGTGAGTACAAGTACCTAGCTTGATGTTCTTTCATAGCGTCAGTTCTATAAACTTTGCATGATCAAATGGGAAATGTTGTTTGGCTTTTTACCTTGTGACATTCTTCGAGGAAAAAGAGCATGGTGTTCTTGAAGAAAAAGAACAGCGACATTATGTAGTGAATGTTATAGATAGTGATCTGTTCTTCATGTGTGTAGTGGTTTACATGTTCTGCTCTTCACATCTCTTCGTCTTCTCCTTTGGAAAAATTGATAACCATCGTCCTTTACTTTCCTCTGGTTATCAACAATCAGCTGATCAGTACTTCCCTCAGCATCTCCAGGGAAGAGCTGGCAGCAGTGCGCAATTTCCTGCTCTAGAGCTCCACAAACAGCTGCTGATGTCCTGTATCCTTCTGCCAGGACTCCATAACCATACTTTCCTTCCACTTCCGCCTCCTCCTGCTCTCCATCCTCGCATCCCTCCTCCTCCTCTTCCCGCTCTCCCTCTCCTCCAGCTGCCCTCCCCTCCTAATATTCTTCCTGTTCCCCCCTTCCCTCCCCTCCTTATCTTTAAACAGCTGGTCGTATTCCCTCTGTTGATCCCCATCCAGCCAAGCACCGCACATACACAGGGACAGCGGCGGCAGGTTCCAGTTAGTTTCCAGGAGTTATTCCCAGCTTTATGGGCCGGGCTAAATTTCCCGGGTAGACAGTGAGTGCTCTCCCTGGAAAACTTGCCATGTACGTTGATGAAGCCTGACGCAAGGCTCAAAAACTTCCGCCTCCCTTTTTGTTTTGGGGAAGGCATTTTTGTTTCTGGTACTGACCCGATGCTTACCCAGCCAGTGGGGACGAGGAGGAGGATCACGACGTGACCTTGTTTAGTGGTTACGAGGGTCAACTTGTAGTTTCCCAGAGGTGGATAGTTATCACCTCTGTTCGTTGTGTGATCTTCCTGCGTGCTGGATGGAGTCTCCTGACGCTACGGTAAGGAAGTGGCTGGCCTGAGACTTCTTGGTTATTTTCTTTAATAGTAAGAAGGCGGATGATGTCTTCATATATACAGCTTGTGCTAAGAGATGTTGGTCGTTTGTGTGAACGCGCGTGACGCCTAAATCTCGTGTAAAGCAAGACATAATTCCCAACGGGTACACTTTTTAAGGTACGAGCGTCTGGGAAGCGTTGTTCTCGTCTCTGTAGTATTTTGCAGCATTTTGTGTTTCCCATCATGTGGAAGTGGCCATCGTGCGTGATAACAGCCATCCAGATGTCAGAGTGCAGGCCTCTTCATTCCTGCCTTCTAGAGTCGATTTCTTGGCATTGTATTTCGCGTAAATTGTTTCCTGGGCGGCCATGTAACGCCAGCCATCCTTGTAGCCGGCCGTTTCCCCACAAAGTTTAGTCATAAAGGCCTGGCAATGGGGCAATAAAGGAGGTTATGGCACATACGTGAAGACTCAGGATTCTGGAAAACTGGAGCATTCCGGGCATCATTCGAGACCCTTCTTAAATCCTGCACAACCTTTGCTGTGTTATATCCATGACCAGGAGAGAGGCGACCTCCAGACCCCCTCCGGAGCAAGCCGTTACCACCCTTGCGCCGGAACACAATAATGCTTAATTCCGGACGTGTGCCGGATAGTGGTTTTGGCCCCGCGGCAGCCGGAAGGTGATGTCTGGTTGTGTTACAGACGCAAGGAAACGTCATTCACTGACCAAGGCCACAGAATAGAAATACGCTAGTTAGCAGTCCAGGGGCTCTTGAAGCCCTCGTTATGAATCTCTCTCAGAGAACGACCTCGCTGCTGCTACTGCCAGTGAACGACCTTCAGCCAATGAACGACCTCACTGCTGACAGTAAACGACTTCACTGCTGCTGGCTGCCAGTGAGCGACCTTCAGCCAATGAGCGACCTCACTGCTGACAGTAAACGACCTCACTGCTGCTGCCGCCAGTGAACGACCTTACTTCTGCAAATGAACGACCTCATTGCTGCTGGTGAACTACCTCACTGCTGGCAGTGAGCGACTTTACTGCTGACAATGAATGACTTCACTTCTGACAGTGAACGACCTCACTGCTGACAGTAAATGATCTCACTGCTGACAGAGAACCTCATTGCGGCTGATAGTGAACGACTTCGCTGCTGACAGTGAACGACCTCACTGCTGACAGTAAACGATTTCACTGCTGACAGAGAACATCATTTCGGCTGCCAGTGAACGATCTCATTGCTGAGAGTGAACGTCTTCACTGCTGTCAGAGAACGACTTCACTGCTGACAGTGAACGACCTCACTGCTTACAATGAACGACCTCACTGCTTACAGTGAACGACTTTACCCGTGTGGTCAGAGCACCTTGTCTGTCCCCAACACTACCACCTACTCACCTCTCCTCTCTCTCCAACACGTACAGCTCTCCCTACTAACCCACCTCCCCATAATTTTCCCCAACAGCACGTTTCTTCCCCACTTCTCTCCATCCCTCCCTTAACAGTCAACCCCCACCTCTTTACCCCTTTCCCCACCACAGTTAATTTTTTCCTGCTACTACTTCCCCCATCCCCCCACTCACCATCCCTCCCACCCTTCTCTCACACTTTTATCATTTATCAACCTTTTACTGATAGCCATTTCAGTTTATGTGTGAAGCAGTGATATGGACCGTGGTGGTGTGATGACTGCAGCCCCAGAGCTGTACACCAACAGTGATCACATACACATACACATACACACACACACACAGGGAGAAGGAGGAGCTAGTAGCAAACAGTGAAGAGGCGGGGCCAGGAGCTATGACTCGACCCCTGCAACCACAGATAGGTGAAATAGTTGAGTACACACACACACACACAACTCATGGAGCAGGGAGAGTAGACCTAGTAGCGACCAGCGAAGAGACAGGGCCAGGAGCTGTGAATCGACCCCTGCAACCACAGATAGGTGAGGCACACACACAGGGAGAGAGAGGACCTAGTAGCAAACAGTGAAGAGGCGGGGCCAGGAGCTGTGAATCTACCACTGCAACCAGAGATAGGTGAGGCGCGCGCACACACACACACACACACACACACACACACCACACACCAACACACACACACACACACACACACACATACAAACACGCAGAGGGAGAGAGAGGAGCTAGTAGAAAACAGTGAAGAGGCGGGGCCAGGAGCTAGGACTCGACCCCTGCAACCTCAACTAGGTGAGTATATACACACACACACACACACACGAAGTGATGTCGTGGAGGCAGGATCCATAGATAGCTTTAAGCAGAGGTATGATAAAGCTCACGGTTCAGGGAGAGTGACCTAGTAGCGACCAGTGAAGAGGCGGGGCCAGGAGCTAGGACTCGACCCCTGCAACCTTAACTAGGTGAGTACAACTAGGTGAGTACACACACACACACACACACACACACACACACACACACACACACACACACACACACACACACACACACACACACACACCACACACCCCACACATACACACACACACTCACACACACAACACACACACACTCACACACACACACACACACACACTCAACACACCACACACACACACACACACACACACACACCAAAACACAGACTACACACACACACACACACACACACACACTTGGAATATACTCATCTTGACTCTACCATGACAAAATCCCACAGCAAGATCTCCATGATGACTCTCTTGGTTCTGAGCGCCTATGATTCCCTCCTCTTCCTTTCCACACTTTTCCTGTGTTTCCTCCTCTTCTTCCTCTCTCTATCTCTGTTGCAGAAATTATACTGTTTCGTGCTTGTGCGTTCTGTAATTATGCAGTTTATGGCATATATAGATTGTAGGGCGTTGTCTCTGTAGCGAGAGAGACTTACTGTTACATGTATTATTATTACTACTAACACTAGTATTACATCTACTGCTACTTCTACAACGATTATATTGTGTCTTACACCTCACTCTAAGCCTTTATATACCGGCAACAGTTAGACATCTTTATTTCCCTTGTTTACCTAAATATTTTCATTGTTTACCTTCTTAAATTGATTTCCTTGTTTACCTAGCGGTAAACAAGGGAAATCAATTTAAGGAGACCATGTGTCTCCTCTTGCTCGGGGATCGAACCTGGAGCCTGTAAAGCCTCGAGACATTTACCATTTCTGTATTTACATCACCTGCGCTACAGCCATTGGTTTAGAATGAAACGTGAGCAAACACTAGGACATATTTACTAGAAAACGTTTCGGTCTTGGGACCTTAATCACTTTTAAACCAATTTGTCGGTATCTACTACCAAGGTTTATACTGTTACGGTCACCCACCTCAATTCTTCGCTGGCCTAACCCTTGGGCACGACCTACTTCCACGTTGGTCAAATGTGACACCACCTACGACTGCTGCACCTCTCCTGCCTACGGTATATTAGCTATTTCTCCGCACATATGCTGTATTCTATTCAGGATTGATGGACTGACCACATCGACTCAAGGTTGAGGGACTGATTACCTTATTCTCCTCCTGTTCTTCACGATTCTCCTTTGTATGGATTGATGAAGCCACTGTCTGGCGAAACGTTTCCTCAATAAAGATACCCAAGAGTTGCACATGTGTCTAATTTATCAACGTGTCGGTTCTCTGAACCATTCATCTGCAAGTCACCCACCTCAGCCAGGTCAGGCCTCATGAAGTGAGAGGATTGGATTTGAGTGGGAATTGTACATAAGTTAATAGGGTTATCAAAGCTTATTCCTTGGGTAGCATTGAAAATGGGTTGAGCATATATTTTTGTTAGTGGGTTTGGGTTTGAGAAGGACCTGCCTAGTATGGGCCAGTAGACCGGCTGAGTGTTCTTATGCACTTCGACGTCAACTCGTTTTATGTCTCTGCGAGGCAGATTACAACTTTAAATGTGATGGTATGTTAAATATGAAGAATTTGACATATGTGCTACGCGTATCTTTGTAGACGTTCCGCCATCCAGTGGCTTTATCGGTACAATACAAGGACGTAATATAACGAATTGTATACAAAATATAAGGTAATCAGTCCCGTAGCCTTGGAGTAGGTGAATAGCATCGTAGTTTTGATGGAGATGTTGCACATGTGTATAATTCTTCACCTTGTCGGTATTGTATACCATTTATGTACAATATATTAAATATATCAAAGATTAATCTTAACCGCAGCAACTACAAACTGAAATGAATAAAATCTGTATTTTGAGAGGTCACTTTAAGTGTGTAAAGCTCCCTATTAGTATGTGTTATTTAAACGTTGTGGGTTGGTTTAGAAAGACACGTAAGCAAACACTATGACATATTTATTAGAAAACGTTTCGGTCCTGGGACCTTAATCACTTCAAGGTCCCAGATTAAGGTCCCTGGACCGTAACGTTTTCTAGTAAATATGTCATAGTGTTTGCTTACGTGTGTTTCTAAACCAACTTGTCGGTATTTATTACCAAGGTTTATACCAAACGTTGTGGGTAAACTAAATCATGTAGACTAATTCACACCAGATGACAACATAATATAAGTTCTAGTTAGCAGAAATGTGAAGTCACTATAATAGTGCAGAAGTGATGGTAGTAAAGTTAATTTAGCTTCTTGCACCTTTATTATGAGGTGTAAATATTGAAATTATACCGAAGACAGTTATGATACTGCTATATGATCTGTCTTAAGACATAGTTATGATACTGCTATATGATCTGTCTTAAGACATAGTTATGATACTGCTATATGATCTGTCTTAAGACAGTTATGATGCTGCTATATGATCTGTCTTAAGACATAGTTATGATACTGCTATATGATCTGCCACAAGACAGTTATGATACTGCTATATGATCTGTCTTAAGACATAGTTATGATACTGCTATATGATCTGTCTTAAGACATAGTTATGATGCTGCTATATGATCTGCCACAAGACATAGTTATGATGCTGCTATATGATCTGCCACAAGACAGTTATGATGCTGCTATATGATCTGCCACAAGACAGTTATGATACTGCTATATGATCTGTCTTAAGACATAGTTATGATACTACTATATGATCTGCCACAAGACAGTTATGATGCTGCTATATGATCTGTCCAACGTATGACGCTTAACTGCCAAGACAGTTATGATGCTGCTATATGATCTGTCTTAAGACATAGTTATGATACTACTATATGATCTGCCACAAGACAGTTATGATACTACTACATGATCTGCCACAAGACAGTTATGATACTACTACATGATCTGCCACAAGACAGTTATGATACTACTACTAAATGGTCTGCCAGAAGCCATAGTTATTCATGTCTCTATGTAAAAGTAAGAAAAATAAGCGTTAGTGTTTTTGTAAATTCAATAATAATAATTATTACTTATAATGATATGATAGTAATATTATAATCAAGTATAATAACAATAATATTAATGATAATATATAAACACTGATAAGAATAAGAAGATTAACCGACGGGTATAAACGTCAGGATAACTTTGAGATTAATGGAACAATGTGAATGCTGGAGTATAATTCTAACAGGTGCAAAGTTATGCAGGTCGGGGAAAAGGGAAGACAGGATAGGGGAAGAGGGAAGGCAAGGTAGGGGAAGAGGGAAGACAGGACAGAAAGTACAGTTTGGGACGAGAGATCCTACAAAATATAATGAAAGAGTATCACACTGAATATATCGCAAAAGTCGCACATTAATCTCATAAATTCGGCAACGTATGGAAGGAAGGCCAACCTCAGGATAGCTTTCAGACGCAGCCTTAAGACGCTATACATGACGTATGACAGAGCAGACATTCAGTATGCAACTCCGACCTAAAGTTCCAATCTGATAAAATATTTTTAGAATGTCTGAAACGTCCAGAGGTTTGCAATTATACTGACCTCCAGAGCTGAAGGGGGTTCACTACGAGACCAGAAGAACGGATCTTAACTACTTTGAAAAAGATTAGGGGCAGAGGAGACATATTTACGACGTACAACGTATTCAGAGGAATGTATTGAAAGGGACCACCACCACCGAGACACAGACTGACACTAAACACTATATATATATATATATATATATATATATATATATAATATATATATATATATATATATATATATAATATATATATATATATTATATATATATATATATATATATATATATATATATATATATATACATGATATATATATATATATAATATATATATACATGTATATATATATATATATATATATATATATATATATATATATATATATATATATATATATATATATATATACATGTATATATATATATATATATATATATATATATACATGTATATATATATATAAATATATATATACATGTATATATATATATATTATATATATATATATATATACATGTGTATATATATATATATATATATATATATATATATACATGTATATATATATATATATATATATATATATATATATATATATATATACATGTATATATATATATATATATATATAAATATATATATATATATATATATATATAATATATATATAATATATATGTATATATATATATATATATATATATATATATATATACATGTATATAATATATATATATATATATATATATATATATATAATATATATATATATATATATATATATATGTATATATATGTATATACATGTATATATTATATATATATAATGTATATATAATATATTAATATATATAATATATTTTTTATATTTTTATTATCACACCGGCCGATTCCCACCAAGGCAGGGTGGCCCGAAAAGAAAAAACTTTCACCATCATTCACTCCATCACTGTCTTGCAGAAGGGTGCTTTACACTACAGTTTTTAAACTGCAACATTAACACCCCTCCTTCAGAGTGCAGGCACTGTACTTCCCATCTCCAGGACTCAAGTCCGGCCTGCCGTTTCCCTGAATCCCTTCATAAATGTTACTTTGCTCACATTTCCAACAGCACGTCAAGTATTAAAAACCATTTGTTCCATTCACTCCTATCAAAAACGCTCACCATGCCTGCGGGAAAGCCAAGCCCCTCGCACAAAAAACCCTCCTTTACCCCCTCCCCCAACCTTTTCCTACCCCCCCCTACCCCGCTTTCCTTCCACTACAACTGTACCTCTTGGTCATTCTTTTCGCTCCTTTCCCCCTACAGCGAACCCCCTCAACCCCCTTTCCCAGCCCCGGGAAAACTTTTGTAATCCCCACCTCCCCAAAATTTCCAAAACACAAATTCTCTCTTATATTCACCCCACACATTGCCCTCAGACAGACATCTCCACTGCCTCCAGCCTTCTCCTCGCTGCAACATTCTCACCCACGCTTCACACCCATAAAAGCGTTGGTAAAACTTACCTCATACACCCCCTCTTTTGCCTCCAAACAAATTCTTTGTCTCCACAGACTCCAATGCACCACTCCCCTTTTTTTCCCCCTCATCAATTCTATGATTCACCTCATTTTTCATAACCCATCCGCTGACACGTCCCCCCAAATACTGAATACGTTCACCCCCTCCATACTCTCTCCCTCCAATCTGATATTCAATCTTTCACACCAAATTTTTTTTGTTATCCTCATAACCTTACTCTTTTTCCCGTATTTACCTTTTAAATTTTTTTTTTTTCACACCCTACCCAAAATTTATCCACCAAACTCTGCAACTTCTCTTCAAATCCCCCCAAAGCACAGTGTCATCAGCAAAACAGCTGTGAAACTCCCCCTTTGTGTGTGTTCCCTTTTTCTTTTAACCCCGCCCCTTGCCAAGACCCTCGCATTACTTCTCTTACCAAACCCCCTCAAAATATATTAAACAACCACGGTGACATCACACATCCCCGCTAAGGCCTACTTTTTTCTGGGAAAAAATTTCCCTCTTTCCCATACTCTAACTTGAGCCCCACTATCCCGTAAAAAAATCTTTTCCTGCTTTCAGTAACCCACCTCCCACACCAACCTTGAACATCGCCACATTCCCCCCCCTTTCCCCCCTGTCATACCCTTTTTCCCAAAACCATAAATCCACAAAGACCTCTTTAGCCTTACTAAAACTGTCCACATATTTTCACTGTAAACCCTGGTCACCCCACCCCCACCTTTTCCCAAAGCCCCCTTGTTCACTGCTATCCTATTTTTCCGTCTTACTCTTAATTCTTTCAATTAAACCAACACACTTACCAGGTAACTCAACAGACTTATCCCCCTAAAATTTTTTGCACTCTCTTTACCCCTTCCCTTTTATACAAAGGAACATGCATGCTCTCTCCCAAACCCCCTGGGTACCTTTTTTTTTTTTACCTCTTCATACATTTATTAAAAAATTGCCCCAAACCCACTCCAAACTAATCCCCACCTGCTTTTAACATTTCTTCTTTACCCCACAACCCCGGGGGGGGCCCCTTTAAACCCCCTTTTCATTTTCCCTCTGCCTCACACCCCCCACACTCCAACGGGCCTTTTCCCCTCACTCCTACAAGATTTATTCCTCCTTCCCCCTAACACGAAATCACAGCTTCCCATTTTATCAACATTAAAAATTTCCCCCAAAAAACCCTTCCATCTTCCCAATCCTCTAACTCTCCATTTAATAACTCTCCCCCTTTTTTAACTGACAATCCTTGTTCTCTAGGCTTTCTAACTTTTTAATCTCACCCAAAACTTTTTTTTTTTCAACAAAATTTGTTGAAACATCTCACCCACTCTCTCATTGCCTCCTTTTTTCATTTCTTCAAACCCCTCCCTTTAAATTTTCTCTTTTTCCCCTATACTCTTCCTCCTTCATACTTCTACTTTTAAAAACCCTTCTCATATGCAAAAATTTTTTTTCCTTACTACCCCTTTACATCATCATTCCACCAACGCTCCCTTCCCTCCTGCACCCACTTTCCTGTAACCAAAACTTCTGCTAACACTCTAACACACATTTTTAAACCTACCCCATACCTCTTTTGCCCCCATTGCCCAGTCTCATTCCCATCTAACCTCCAATACTGTTATATTTCCCTAACTGCTCCTCTTTTAGTTTTTATAAACCTTCACCCCCCCTCTTTCCCCGATGCTTCATTCCCTTGTACCCCCTACCTTTACTCTCATGTAGCTAAAAACTAGAAAGTGATCTGATATTCTGTGGGGCCCCTCTATAAACTGTACATCCTGAAATCTACTCAACAGTCTTTATCTACCAATACATAATCCACAAACTCTGTCATTTCGCCCTACATCATTCGTGTATCTATTTATCCCTTTTTTTTAAAAATGTATTACCCAAAACTAAACCCCTTTCATCAAAGTTCAAACAAAGGCTCCCCTTACATTTTCACCTGGGCCCCCCCCCCAAACTTTCCTACCACACCCTTCTAAAAGTTTCTCCATTTTCATTTAAGTCCCCCACCACAAATTTACTCTCTCACTTGGTTCAAAGGCTCCTATACATTCACTTAACATCTCCCAAAATCTCTCTCTCTCCTCTGCATTCCTCTCTTCTCCAGGTGCATACACGCTTATTATGACCCACTTCTCGCATCCAACCTTTACTTTAATCCACATAATTCTTGAATTTACACATTCAAATTTTTTCTCTTTCTCCTTCCATAACTGATCATTTAACATTACTGCTACCCCTTCCTTTGCTCTAACTCTCTCAGATACTCCAGATTTAATCCCATTTATTTCCCCCCACTGAAACTCTCCTACCCCCTTCAGCTTTGTTTCGCTTAGGGCCAGGACATCCAACTTCTTTTCATTTCATAACATCAGCAATCATCTGTTTCTTGTCATCCGCACTACATCCACGCACATTTAAGCAACCCAGTTTTATAAAGCTTTTTCTTCTCTTTTTTAGTAATTGTATACAGGAGAAGGGGTTACTAGCCCATTGCTCCCGGCATTTTAGTCGCCTCATACGACACGCATGGCTTACGGAGGAAAGATTCTTTTCCACTTCCCCATGGACAATAGAAGAAATAAAAAAGAACAAGAGCTATTTAGAAAAAGGAGAAAAACCTAGATGTATGTATATATATATATATGCATGTGCGTGTCTGTGAAGTGTGACCAAAGTGTAAGTAGGAGTAGCAAGATATCCCTGTTATCTTAGCGTGTTTATGAGACAGAAAAAGAAACCAGCAATCCTACCATCATGCAAAACAGTTACAGGTTTTTGTTTCACAGTCATCTGGCAGGACGGTAGTACTTCCCTGGGTGGTTGCTGTCTACCAACCTACTACCTATTATAATATATATATAATATATATATATATATATATAATATATATATAATATATATATATATATATATATATATATATATATATAAAATATATATTTTATATATATATATATATATAATGTGTGTGTGGTGTGTGTGTGTGTGTGTGTGTGTGTGTGTGGTGTGGTGTGTGTATGTATGTATGTATGTATTTTTAGGTATACTTACATGGAGCACGCACACAAAAGACAAATAAAACAATAGCTGAGGCGCCGGAGAATATGAGAAAAGCTGAAAACGGGGGAAGCAAGAGAACGTCGCCGGTCGCAAAATGAACCCTAATTAAGTACGACCCAAGGACCAAAATTCTCGACACCTTGAGAGCATTTCGCGTGTGGGGGAATTAGACGGTGATGCCCTGGACATGAGCCGAGGCAGGATACGTACGATCACCTCGCACTTTTGTTCTCCCTCGTCTCGTTGTTCCTCGCCGAGCTGGGTTTTATTGCAGAGCGCAAGCACGCTATTGCGACCAGCAAACACCTGCGTCTCTGAAAAGTGAGATTGGCCGATCATATACTGTGCGGGTTTTAACGTATTTAATGAATTTTAAGTCACCCCAGATGTAAGTCTTATTTTCTTGAGGAGGAACCCCCTCCCCCCCAGACTTTTTTTTTTATAGAAAAGGAAGGGGTCGTGGTTCTTCTGTGCGGTGGTGGGGGTTAGTTCTTGCACTTCGTGTTTTTGTAAGGGGAGGAAGTTCATGGTTCTTGTTTTATAGGGGAGCTTTAAGGCCTAGTCTTAAGGGAGGAGCTCTTGCGACCTGATCTTTTGAAGAGCAGCTTTGTGATCTAGATTTATGTAAGTAGCATTGAAACTTAGTCTTTTGTGGGGGTAAGTTTAAGGCGTAGTTTTATGGGGGAGCTTCGGGACCTAGTCTTATGAGGTAGCATTGGAACCGAGTCTTATGGGAGTAACTTTGTGGCTTAGTCTTATGGTAGGGAACTTCTGAGTCTATTGTTATGGAAGAAGCTCTTCTGCTGCTTATGGGGAAACTCTGGGATACTCTTTTTATGGGGAAAGGAGCTGTGGCCTCGCCCCACTGGAAAAGCTCTTTTGGTATTTTTTATGTTGGGAGCTTTGACATCTAGCCCTATGGGAGGAGCTCTTGAACTTCAACTTATGGGGAGAGCGCTAGAGCTTCGTTTAACGGGGAAGCTCGGGGGAGGGACTTGTTTTATGGGAGGGAGTTGCTGGGTCTGGACTTGAGGAGGAGGGAACTCTGGAGCCTCGTCTTGTAAATATTGTTATGGTAATTGTTTTGTTTTGCTTTGTGGATATAATTTCCTTCAGGGCCGCGCGACTCCTTCACTGGTGGGTGGTAATGGTTACGTGTTTGTTGTTGTGGTTGTGGTTCTGGTTGTTGGATGTCCTTTCTTGTTTTTGTCGTTGTTTTCTATAGCAACCAGGAACTATGGGGAAACTGTCTATTTTTTAATATATAGCTAGGAAAATTTAATTCTGTGATTTAATAGGCGTATTATCGTGAACTAGCGTGGTATGTAGAGTGTATTTTTGCACCAGAACTATCCCTGCCTTGTCACAGTAACGTAACGTTATATAACAACTTCCTGTCTAAGGCCAGTTTAACGTTAGGATTATTTAACATTAATAAACTATATTAATTTCGGGATATTCTCATTAAGTTCTCAGAGTTGCAACAATCAGTAGACTGCGCGAACACTCCTTTGCCACAACAATGGATGCTGAATGAGCCACGTCAGCAAGTTATGCTAGAAGAACACAGCAACATATGTGCATTGAGTGAACCGTTTAGGTAAATATATTAGAATGGCCCACATTAAAATCTATGAAATAGGCGTAGCTAGATGTCCCCTTTAGTTCTGAAGGACTCCAGTTAGACCGCATATACTTATGGTATTTCTTTTGCTGTACGTACACACACACGCACATCGACAAGTGCCTTTGACAACTGGTAATTAATATATATGAACATCAAAATGGTATACAATACCGACAGGTTGGTAGGTAAGACACATAGGCAACAGTTAGGCAACTTTATTCCGAAACGTTTCGCCTACACAGTAGGCTTCTTCAGTCGAATACAGAAAGTAGGCAGGAACAGTAGAGATGTGAAGACGATGTAATCAGTCCATCACCCTTGAAGTCGTTGAATTTTGAGGTTGTCAGTCCCTCAGCCTGGAGAAGTTTAGTCCTGACTATGGAACTGAACTTCTCCAGGCTGAGGGACTGACAACCTCAAAATTCTACGACTTCAAGGGTGATGGACTGATTACATCGTCTTCACATCTCTACTGTTCCTGCCTACTTTCTGTATTCGACTGAAGAAGCCTACTGTGTAGGCGAAACGTTTCGGAATAAAGTTGCCTAACTGTTGCCTATGTGTCTTACCTACCAATTAATATATATATATATATATATATATATATATATATATATATATATATATATATATATATATATATATATATATATAATATTGAGTAAGAGTATATGTATTGTGGACATTAATATGTATTGCCGTTGATCTCATAATTACCGAAAATTGGTATTCATGATGCCATTACGCAGATGGTGGCACCCTTATGTGTTCCTCGTGTCGATGGGTGAGGGAGAGACGGGAGGGGGTGAAGAGAAAGTAAATGAGAAAGAGGAGGAGAAAGAGACAGGCTGATTGACTGTCAGAAGAGGGCGGAGTGGACGGGAGAGAGTGAGAGGTGTACCAAGAACTCGTTGATGTAATGAAGTGTTAGCGGCATACTTCTTGTAATCCTGTGTGGTCATTAGTAGCCCAGTAGTAGTTTATAGTAGCATTGTAGTGGTAGTAGTAGTATAGTATTATTGTAGGGATAGTAGTAGTTAACATTGTAGTGGTTAGTAGTGTATAGTAATTGTAGTGAAGTAGTAGTTAGTACTTTGTAGTGTAGTAGTAGTAGTAACATTGTAGGGGTTTAGTAGTAGTTAGTAACTTTGTGTAGTAGTAGTAGTATAGTAGCGTTGTAGTGGTAGTAGTATAGTAACATTGTAGTGGTAGTAGTAGTTAGTAACATTGTAGTGGTAGTAGTAGTATAGTAACATTGTAGTGGTAGTAGTAGTATAGTAACATTGTAGTGGGTTAGTATATAGTTGTAACAATGTAGGTAGTAGTATTTAAAGTGTAGTGTAGTAACATTGTAGTGGTAGTAGTAGTAGTTAGTAACATTGTAGTGGTATAGTAGTAGTATGAGTAACATTGTAGTGGTAGTAGTAGTAGAAAATTTAGTTAGTAACAATTAAAAAATGGTAGTAGTAGTGTAGAAACCAATTGTGGTGGTAGTAGTAGTTGTAAAAGTAACATTGTAGTGGTAGTAGTAGTGTAAGTAAATTGTAGGGGTAGTAGTAGTGTAGTAACATTGTATGGTAGAAGTATAGTTAGTAACTTTTGTAGTGGTAGTAGTAGTGTAGTAACATTGTAGTTGGTATTTAGTAGTATAAGTAAATTGTATTGGTAGTAGTAGTGTAGTACATTGTAGTGTATATTTGTAGTAACATTGTAGTGGAAAGAGTAGTGGGTATAGTAACATTGTAGTGGTAGTAGTAGTGTAGTAACATTGTAGTGGTAGTAGTAGTAAAGTAACATTGTAGTGGTAGTAGTAGTAGTATAGTAACATTTTAGTGGTAGTAGTAGTGTAGTAACATTGTAGTGGTAGTAGTAGTGTAAGTAACATTGTAGTGTAGGTAGTAGTAGTAGTATAGTAACATTGTAGTGGTAGGTAGTAGTATAGTAACATTGTAGTGGTAGTAGTAGTAGTATAGTAACATTGTAGTGGTAGTGTAGTAGTATAGTAAACATTGTAGTGGTAGTATTTAGTATAGTAACATTGTAGGGGTAGTAGTGTAGTATAGTAACATTGTAGTGATAGTAGTAGTAGTATAGTAACATTGTAGTGTAGTATAGTTATAGTTTGTAATAGTAAAACATTGTAGTGGTAGTAGTAGTATAGTAACATTGTAGTGATAGTAGTAGTAGTATAGTAACATTGTAGTGTAGTAGTAGTATAGTAACATTGTAGTGGTAGTAGTAGTAGTATAGTAACATTGTAGTGATAGTAGTAGTAGTATAGTAACATTGTAGTGGATAGTAGTAGTATAGTAACATTGTAGTGGTGGTAGTAGTAGTAGTAAAATTTTAACATTGTAGGGGTAGTAGTAGTATAAAAACATTGTAGTGATAGTAGTAGTATTTATAGTAACATTGAAGTGGTAGCAGTAATATAGTAACATTGTAGTGGTAGCAGTTATATAGTAACATTGTAGTGATAGTAGTAGTAGTATAGTAACATTGTAGTGGTAGTAGTAGTATTGTAACATTGCAGTGGTAGTAGTAGTATAGTAACATTGTAGTGGTAGTAGTAGTAATATAGTAGGTGTCCCGTAGCTTGATCACTAACGCACTCAGCTCACACACTGAGGTCCGGGGTTCGAATCTCCTCCGGTACAACTGGAAAACATTAGGGACGTATTTCCAAAAGATACCTGCTGTCCCAGTCCCTGTTCACCCATCAGTAAAATGGGTACCTGGGTGTTAGTCGACTGGTGTGGGTCGCATCCTGGGACACTGACCTAATTTGCGGGAAATGCTCAGCATAACAAGCAACTTTCTATATAGTAGTATGTGACTGATGTCAGCTATGGTCTGTATACCTTGTACATGTAGTAGTAGTAAATAAAGATATTATTATTATTATTATTATTATTATTATTATTATTATTATTATTATTATGATAGTGGTAGTAGAGCATTTTAAGTGGTAGCATAGTTCTGTAATAAACGGACGGGAGTAATGTTATATGTACTTTTTTCATATTGTATAATAATAATAATTATAATAATAATAATAATAATAATAATTTTTACCCTCGTCATGTCGTTACTGTCAATAATAAAATTTTATTGAAATTTCTTTCTTTAATAACAAAATAACTCAAGATCTCGTACAAGTTGCGAAACCTGAGTTATTTTTGTTGTGGTTTCTGAGTGCACAGTGAACTCTGCGGTGTTTCTGAGTGCACAGTGAACTCTACGGTGTTCCTGAGTGCACAGTGAACTCTGCGGTGTTTCTGAGTGCACAGTGAACTCTGGGGGGTGTTTCTGAGTGCACAGTGAACTCAGTGGTGTTTCTGAGTGCACAGTGAACTCTGCGGTGTTTCTGAGTGCACAGTGAACTCTGCGGTGTTTCTGAGTGCACAGTGAACTCTGCGGTGTTTCTGAGTGCACAGTGAACTCTGTGGTGTTTCTGAGTGCACAGTGAACTCTGCGGTGTTTCTGAGTGCACAGTGAACTCTGCGGTGTTTTGAGTGCACAGTGAACTCTGGGGGTGTTTCTGAGTGCACAGTGAACTTTGGTGTTTTTTGAGTGCACAGTGAACTCTGCGGTGTTTTTGAGTGCACAGTGAACTCTGCGGTGTTTCTGAGTGCACAGTGAACTCTGCGGTGTTTCTGAGTGCACAGTGAACTCTGCGGTGTTTCTGAGTGCACAGTGAACTCTGCGGTGTTTCTGAGTGCACAGTGAACTCTGCGGGGTTTCTGAGTGCACAGTGAACTCTGCGGTGTTTCTGAGTGCACAGTGAACTGCGGGTGTTTCTGAGTGCACGTGAACTCTGGGTGTTTCTGAGTGCACAGGAACTCTGCGGTGTTTCTGAGTGCACGTGAACTCTGCGGTGTTTTCCCGGTGCACAGTGAACTCTGCGGATGTTTTCTGGTGCACAGTGAACTCTGCGGTGTTTCTGAGTGCACAGGAACTCTGCGGGTTTTCTGAGTGCACGGAACTTGGCGGTGTTTCTGAGTGCCATGAACTCTGCGGTGGTTTTTGAGTGCACAGTGAACTCTGCGGTGTTCTGAGTGCACAGTGAACTCTGGGTGTTTCTGAGTGCACAGTGAACTCTGCGGTGTTTCTGAGTGCACAGTGAACTCTGCGGTGTTTCTGAGTGCACAGTGAACTCTGCGGTGTTTCTGAGTGCACAGTGAACTCTGCGGTGTTTCTGAGTGCACAGTGAACTCTGCGGTGTTTTGAGTGCACAGTGAACTCTGCGGTGTTTCTGAGTGCACGTGAACTTGCGGTTGTTTCTGAGTGCACAGTGAACTCTGCGGTGTTTCTGAGTGCACAGTGAACTCTGCGATGTTTCTGAGTGCACAGTGAACTCTGCGGTGTTTCTGAGTGCACAGTGAACTCTGCGGTGTTTCTGAGTGCACAGTGAACTCTGCGGTGTTTCTGAGTGCACAGTGAACTCTGCGGTGTTTCTGAGTGCACAGTGAACTCTGCGGTGTTTCTGAGTGCACAGTGAACTTGCGGTGTTTCTGAGTGCACAGTGAACTCTGCGGTGTTTCTGAGTGCACAGTGAACTCTGCGGTGTTTCTGAGTGCACAGTGAACTCTGCGGTGTTTCTGAGTGCACAGTGAACTCTGCGGTGTTTCTGAGTGCACAGTGAACTCTGGGAGTTTCTGAGTGCACGTGAACTCTGGGGGTTTTCTGAGGCACAGTGAACTCTGCGGTGCTTCGAGTGCACAGTGAACTCTGCGTTTCTGAGTGCACAGTGAAACCCGGGTGTTTTCTGAGTGCACCAAGTGAACTCTGGGGGTGTTTCTGAGTGCACAGTGAACTGCGGGGTTTCTGAGTGCACAGTAAAATCTGCGTGTTTCTGAGTGCACTTTAAACTCGCGTGTTTCTGAGTGCACGTGAACTCTGGCGGGTTTCTGAGTGCACAGTAACTCTGCGGTGTTTCTGAGTGCACAGTGAACTGCGGTGTTTTTTGAGTGCACAGTGAACTCTGCGGGTTTCTGAGTGCACAGTGAAATCTGCGGTGTTTCTGAGTGCACGTGAACTCTGCGGTGTTTCTGAGTGCACGTGAACTCTGCGGTTTCTGAGTGCACAGTGAACTCTGCGGGGTTTCTGAGTGCCAGTGAACTCTGCGGTGTTTCTGAGTGCACGTGAACCCGCGGGGTTTCTGGTGCACTGGAACTCCTCGGTGGGTTTTTGAGTGCCAGTGAAAATCGCGGTGTTTCTGAGTGCCAGTGAACTCAGCGGTGTTTTTTGAGTGCACAGTGGAACTCAGTGGGGTTTTCTGAGTGCACTGTGAACTCAGCGGTTTTTCTGAGTGCACGGAACTCTGCGGGTTTCTGAGTGCACAAATAACTCTGCGGTGTTTCTGAGTGCACATGAACTCTGCGGTGTTTCTGGTGCACAGTGAACTCGCGGTGTTTCTGAGTGCACTGTGAACTCGGCGGGGTTTCTGAGTGCACTGGAACTCTTGCGGGTTTCTGATGTCACAGTAACTCTGCGGTGTTTCTGAGTGCACGTGAACTCTGCGTGTTTCTGAGTGCACATGACTCTGGGTGTTTCTGAGTGCACTGTGAACTCAGCGGTGTTTCTGAGTGCACAGTGAACTGCGGGGTTTCTGAGTGCACAGTAAACTCTGCGGTGTTTCTGAGTACACAGTGAACTCTGCCGGGTTTCTGAGTGCACAATGAACTCTGCGGTGTTTCTGAGTGCACAGTGAACTCAGCGGTGTTTCTGAGTGCACAGTGAACTCTGCGGTGTTTCTGAGTGCACAGTGAACTCTGCGGTGTTTCTGAGTGCACATTGAACTCTGCGGAGTTTCTGAGTGCACAGTGAACTCTGCTGGGTTTCTGAGTGCACAGTGAACTCTGCGGTGTTCTGAGTGCACAGTGAACTCGACAGGGTTTAATTAATGTCAAGTAGTTGGCAGTAAGTGCCAGTAACTCTGCGGGTTTGGTTGATGTTAAGGAGTGACCCGCGGTGGTCAGTAACTTCGAAGAGAACACATATCTGTAAAACATGCTTTCATTGTTGTAACGTTTCGCTCTGTGTAGAGCTTTATTAGTGACTTGATAAAAGCTCTACATGAGCGAAACGTTGTCACACCAAAACCTTGATCATCCACTGTGTTTTATTTGGTGTTTGCAGTATTGGAATCCAGACAGTCGGTAGCCTTAGTGCTTACAATGACAAACATATGGTAAGTATACTGTGCTTGGAGGAGGTATACTCAGTGTATATACACAGAGTTTACTTAAATCCTTCTTTTAGGGATTATAGTGTTCCTATATGGTGGTATATAGGTAACGTGAAAACTTAAGTGTACACTGTATAGTCGATGGACTTCAACCTTATACACAAACAAACTGATTCAAGACTGGTGACTATGTAAAACAAGCACATGGTACATGGAAACGCCTTTTAGAACCTGGTGTTATTGCTCATCTTGTCAAAAACCTGTGAAGTCTGTTCTCATGCCGGGTGCTAGGATAGAAGAACTCTCGACACCGGTCACAGGTATGCCAGGCATCAGTATTGCTGGGCACAGGTATGCCAGGCATCAATATTGCTGGGCACAGGTATGCCAAGCACCAATATTGCTGGGCACAGGTATGACAGGCACCAATATTGCTGGGCACAGGTATGACAGGCATCAATATTGCTGGGCACAGGTATGACAGGCATCAATATTGCTGGGCACAGGTATGCCAGGCACCAGTATTGCTAGGCACTGTCTTGCTCGCTGCACACTGTCTACGAATTCAATATGCTACTAGTTTAGCGCTCCCTCACTCGTATAATAATAATAACCTCTTGTAACCATAGGTGGTACTGTATTAAACACCTGTGTGCGTGTGTGCATGCGCACGCGCCTGTGGATCACCGCAAATGTTCTAGAAAGGTGACAAATGGTTCATCACTAGTGACGCTCTAAACAGCAAAGTAAAAAGTGTTTATCATGTCGCCCATGAACTTCATACTGATAAATTAAAGTACACAATAGTATAATTTTATTTGTATGTGTGTGTTTGGGAGGGGGGGGGGTAGTGGGTTTTTATGGGGACGATTTTGTGTTTCATTTAATTTAAAAAATAATCTTATGTAAATGAATATTTGTGTAGTGTGGCACTGGGTACGTCAGGGATGGTATAGGGTAAAGTATGTGTGGTGATGGTGTTGCTGTGGAGTACAGGTGTTTGTAGTTATGGCAGAGCGCAGATGTGTGTAGTTGTGGTTCAGAGAGCGTATGTTCAGTTGTGGTGGAGTGCAGATGTGTATGTAGTTGTAGTGAGTTACAGACGTGAAGCAATGATAGAGGTGGATTACAGGTGTGTGGAGCTAAATTGTATAAAATACCGACACAGTGGAAAAATAAACACAGTGAGCTTTATTAAGTCACAAACATAGATCTGTTTGTAACTTAAAGCTCACTGTATGGGCGAAACGTCAATAAAGGATCACATTATATTGCTTCTGTGTTTATTTTTCCAGGTGTGTGGAGCAATGATAGTACAGGTGTGTGTAGTTGCAGTAAATTGAAGGTGCTTATAGTAATGCAGTACAGATGTGTTTCATTATAGAGCGCAAGCGTGTTTAGTAATGCTGGAGTACATACAGGTGTGTGTGTGTGTGTGGGGTTTCAGGTCAGGGTAGTGTGTGACGGAGCAAGCAGTGAGCTTGTGGCTCCAGTAACATTAACATTGTGTTGATTATAATGTACGCTCCTGATGTACGACTGCTACAGTTCGTTCACCGCTGGTTTAATTATAGAATTTCTTTCTGATATACAGGCGACACCTGACTGCCTGCCTGCCTGTGGTGTCGACCTGTACTCTGCAGAAATACATCAGTTGTAAAAATTATGTTTTATTAGTAACAGTAACTATTGAAAGTGAGGGTGACATACTAACGTGGTTTACCATGCGAGGTATTAATTACCTCTCAGCTTTATATTATGGGATAAATTAATTTAATTAGCGGGGGTTTAGGTAAATCGCCAGTAGCGTTAGTCATCACCATCACGAACTATGGTAATGTATAGTTTAGGTCGTAGGTAAATCATCAACGTTGTCTATCATTACTGTCACGACACTTCTAGTCGCCTGTGGTTCAGGTTTCTAAGAAAAAATTGAACCATGTTCCTGTTGCATCTGCCTGATCAACCAAGTTGTGGTGGCAACATGGGCCTGTGGGCTGATAGCAGTAGTAGTCGGGTTGAACAGGCAGCTCAGGATGAGCAGGTAAGGTAGAAGAATCCTGGAAACAGGTTACAGGTATGTCGTTTCTGGTGATGCTATGGTGGCTTCTGAAGAAGAACATTAACCTTGAAGGTCTGGTCTTGGACCGGGCCGCGGGGGCGATGAATCCCGGAAATATTTACAAGTAAGCTTCAAGGGAAGCTATCTAGCCTGAATCCTCTTTCAAGGGGCTCCCAAACACATTCACGGACGCTAATCATAACCAGCATTTCTTCAGTGGCTCTCTTACAGCTTACAATGAAACTAGATTTCAGCAGACCTTTACATTACGTTCAGTATACAAAGATACGTATAGACAACAATAAAGAAATGGAGATACATATATGTAGCGCGTATTAGATATGAGAATATTAAACAGAAAACCAAAATATGAGTATTTTATATGTCGGGCTGGAACTCTGGCCTTCAACAGCCGTAATACTCTTTTGTTTGCAAACATGTGGCCTCCAAGGATGCCTCAGCGTCACACTAGCCACACAACTTGCCTACTTCAGTCAGTGTGCATGCTAACCGTGGTGGTGTTAGTCATACTTAAACTTGTCACTTAATCTGTATCCTAAATACTGTTGAAAGTGTTTCTTCTCTCTTTGGGACACTCTGCCTCGGGGGTGAAAGGTCGATGTGTTTATAAAAAAAATTAATTTTAGATTGTTGGAGTTGGATTATTTGATTTTTTTTTTTGGTAAATTTACACGTTTGGTGATTACTTGCTGTTGTTGCATTGTCTGTTGAGTACAGTGTTGCAATGATTGCCGGATGCAGTCTGTATAATTTACTCTTGGGTACAGTCTGTTACACAGTCTATTAATATACTGGATTGACTTGACAGGTACGTACCTGGCGCCGTGCTGGGGGTCAGCGGAAGCTCATGTTGTACATCAGAACGCAGTTTGTCAGGTAGAAAGAGTGGAATGACCCACATATAAGAGTTAAGAGTTCCAGTTTTTGCTGGCAGAGGTGAGCTGGGATGATGGATGCAGTGAGTGGTCAGGCCCGGGGGCTAGTAGTGCATAGTTTACACTCTAACTATCCCTTGCTAATGGTAAAATACGAGCCCACGTTTGGCCCACACCGTCATGAAGTGTAATTGTAGTTATATGCAACAGCCAATTGTCGGGTGTGGCTGCCGCCGCAGCTGTGGGGGAGGGGGTGAGACCTACACTGTTTACATTCTCCAACTTTTTTTCTCTATAGTGATGGAAGATGGAGATGTTGTAAGTTGTGGTGGTGCGGGGTAGTGTTGATTGTGGGGGTGCGGTGGTGTTGTGGTGGTGTGTGAGGGTGTTAGTTGTGATAGTGCGGGACGTGTTGATTGTGGGGGTGCGGCGGAGGTGTTGTTTTGGTGCGTGAGGGTGTAAGTTGTGGTGGTTCGTGTGGCTGCCGGTGTTATTTGTGGCAATGCATGGTGTTAGTTATGTTGGATACAGCAGCGTACTATTGCTGACAGTAATGAAGAAAAGACAGGTGTGAAGCAAGCTATTATTGTCACGACGTATCTCTCTCTCTCTGTGTAGACTTTATTAAGTCACTGACTTTAAACTCTGTACTGGGTTTGATTGGTGTCGCAGGAACGGGAGTAAATTCTTGGGTAGCCTTGGGTAGGGGTGGTTTTGGTAAAAACCTGCCTTACGTGAGCCAGTAGGCCTCCTGCAGTGTTTCTCCATTCGTATGTTCTTAATAAAGCTCTACACAGCGATATATAGTCACAATAAATTCTTAATCACCTCTGGTGATGTATAGTAGAGTAGGTGACCCAGATATTTATTCCTATAATGCGCTAAATCTGTATGGGTTATTGCAGTATAGTGAAGGTTCGAACTGCCGTCCTCTAATATAAAACTCAAAGGAGGAAATACTGTACATTTATTTCTTAAGAACGTAAGAAAGAAAGAGCAATGCTGCAGGCCTACTGGCCCAAGTTGGTCAGGTCTAACTCACACCCACTCATATATTTGTCCAACCTATCTTCAAAACCATACAATTCTTTAACTTAACTGTTCTCAGGAGTTTTTTCCACTCATCCACAACTCTGTGCTTTCCTATATCCTTTCTAAATCTAGATTTTTTTCCCTTCCTTTAGTCTGTTTTATTATGTGAGAAGAATGAAATAACAATCACTCTTTATACATATATTTTATTCGCCTCTTATTACACGCATGGCGGAGGGGAAAGGATTCTACCTCTCCTCCTTACGGAATTTCTTTTTGGGTTAATATGTAAATATTCGTCTTGTAAAAAAAAATGGCATGTGGATGATTGAACTTTTTGGTTACGTTGAACCCCGATATTTTTTTTTCAGTCTTATGGTGACAATAACAGTAACTAATTATTTTGATAATGAGGATTTGTTTATGGTCAGTAGCACAGCAGTGATCTTAATGTTGCTTCGAAAATTGGTGTGCAGGTACCTTAGAGTTATTTTACTGCAGTGTTTTTGTTTGTCTCAGTTATTACTGCAGTGTATGTGTCTCAGTTTTTTACTGCAGTGTTATGTGTACCGTTATTACTGCAGTGTTGTCCTCAGTTTTATCACTGCAGTGTATGTGTCTCAGTTATTACTGCAGTGTATGTGTCTCAGTTATTACTGCAGTGTATGTGTCTCAGTTATTACTGCAGTGTATGTGTCTCAGTTATTACTGCGGTTGTGTCTAAAGTATATTCTGCATTGTATGTGTCCTCATTTATTACTGCAGTGTTGTTCTCATTTTTATTACTGCAGTGATGTTCTCAGTTTTACTGCAGTGTATTGTGTCTCAGTATTACTGCAGTGTAAGTGTCCTCATTAACTGCAGTGTAAGTTCTCAGTTATTACTGCAGTTTTATGTTGTCTCAGTTATCACTGCAGCGTATGTGTCTCAGTTATTACTGCAGTGTATGTGTGTCAGTTATCACTGCAGTGTATGTGTCTTAGTTATTACTGCAGTGTATGTGTCTCAGTTATCACTGCAGTGTATGTGTCTCAGTTATCACTGCAATTGTATGTGCTCAGTTATCACTGCAGTGTATGTTTCCCCAGTTTTTACTGCACTAGTGTATGTGTCTTAGTTATCACTGCAGTGTATGTGTCTCAGTTATTACTGCAGTGTGTCTCAGTTATCACTGCAGTGTATGTGTCTTAGTTATCACTGCAGTGTATGTGCCCTCAGTTTTTACTGCAGTGTATGTGCCCTCAGTTATCACTGCATTTGTATGTGCCCTCAGTTATTACTGCAGTGTATGTGTCTCAGTTATCACTGCAGTGTATGTGTCTCAGTTATCACTGCAGTGTATGTGTCTCAGTTATCACTGCAGTGTATGTGTCTCAGTTATCACTGCAGTGTATGTGTCTCAGTTATTGCTGCAGTGTGTCTCAGTTATTACTGCAGTGTATGTGTCTCAGTTATTACTGCAGTGTATGTGTCTCAGTTATTACTGCAGTGTATGTGTCTTAGTTATTACTGCAGTGTATGTGTCTCAGTTATTACTGCAGTGTATGTGTCTCAGTTATTACTGCAGTGTATGTGTCTCAGTTATTACTGCGTTGTGGTCTCAGTTATTACTGCGTGTATGGTCCTCAGTTATTACTGCAGTGTATGTGTCCAGTTATTACTGCAGTGTAATGTGTTTTAGTTATACTGCAGTGTAGTGCCCTCAGTTTTTACTGCAGTGTAATGTGTCCTCAGTTATTACTGCAGTGTATGTGCCCTCAGTTATTACTGCAGTGTATGTGTCTCAGTTTTTACTGCATTTGAGTGGTCTCAGTTATTTACTGCAGTGTATGTGTCTCATTTAAATTACTCAGTGTATGTGTCTCAGTTATTACTCAGTGCGTGGTTCAGTTATTACTGCAGTGTATGTGTCTCATTTTATTACTGCAGTGTATTGTGTCTCAGTTATTACTGCAGTGTGTGTCTCATTATTACTGCAGTGGTCTCAGTTATTACTGCAGGTAGTTCTCAGTTTACTGCATGTGTCTCAGTTATTACTGCAGTGTATGTGCCCTAGTTATTACGGGCATTTGTATGTGTCTCAGTTTTTAAACTCAGTGTATGTGTCTCAGTTATTACTGCATGTATGTGTCTCAGTTATTACTGCCATTGTATGTGTTTTCAGTTATTACTGCAGTGTAGGGTTTCCATTTAAATACTCCCATGTATGTGTCTTAAATTATTACTGGATGTGTCTCAGTTATTACTGCAGTGATGGGGTCTCAGTTATTACTGCAGTGTATGTGTCTCAGTTATTACTGCAGTGTTTTGGTGTCATTTAATTACTGCATGTATGTGTCTCAGTTATTACTCAGTGTATGTGTCAGTTATTACTGAAAGGGGTATGTGTCTCAGTTATTACTGCAGTGTAAGGGTGTGCATTATTACTGCAGTGAAATGTGTCTCAGTTATTACTGCAGTGTATGTGCCCAGTATTACTGCATGTATGTTGGTCTCAGTTTTTAACTGCAGTGTATGTGTCAGTTATTACTGCAGTTATGTGTCTCAGTTTATTACTCAGTGTATGGGGTCATTATTACTGCAGTGTTGTTCTCAGTTATTACTGCAGTGTATGTGCCCAGTTATTACTCCCAGTGTATTGTCTCAGAAATTACTCAGTGTATGTGTCAGTTATTACTGCAGTGTATGTGTCTCATTTATTACTGCAGTGTATGTGTCCAGTTTATTACTGCAGTGTTTTGGTCTCAGTTATACTGCAGTGTATGTGTCCGTTATTACTGGTGGTATGTGTCTCAGTATACTGCAGTGTATGTGTCAGTTATTACTGCGGGTGAAATGTTTTCTCATTTTATTACTACAGTGTATGTGTCAGTTATTACTGCAGTGTATGTGTCTCAGTTATTACTGCAGTGTATGTGTCAGTTATTACTGCAGTGTATGTGTCTCAGTTATTACTACAGTGTATGTGTCAGTTATTACTGCAGTGTATGTGTCTCAGTTATTACTGCAGTGTATGTGTCAGTTATTACTGCAGTGTATGTGTCTCAGTTATTACTGCAGTGTATGTGTCTCAGTTATTACTGCAGTGTATGTGTCTCAGTTATTACTGCAGTGTATGTGTCAGTTATTACTGCAGTGTATGTGTCTCAGTTATTACTACAGTGTATGTGTCTCAGTTATTACTACAGTGTATGTGTCAGTTATTACTGCAGTGTATGTGTCAGTTATTACTGCAGTGTATGTGTCAGTTATTACTGCAGTGTATGTGTCTCAGTTATTACTGCAGTGTATGTGTCAGTTATTACTGCAGTGTATGTGTCAGTTATTACTGCAGTGTATGTGTCCAGTTATTACTGCAGTTGTATGTGTCATTATTACGCAGTGTATGTTTCAGTTATTACTGCAGTGTATGTGTCAGTTATTACGGGCAGTGTATTTTGTCAGTTATTACTGCAGTGTAATGTGTCTCAGTTATTACTGCAGTTTTATGTGTCCAGTTATTACTGCAGTTGTATGTGTCTCAGTTATTACTGCAGTTATGTGTCTCAGTTATTACTTGCAGGTATGTTTTCCCCAGTATTACTGCAGTGTATGTGTCAGTTATTACTGCAGTGTATGGTGTCTCAGTTTTTACAACATGGTATGTTCTCAGTTATTACTACAGTGTATGTGTCAGTTATTACTGCAGTGTATGTGTCAGTTATTACTGCAGTGTATGTGTCAGTTATTACTGCAGTGTATGTGTCAGTTATTACTGCAGTGTATGTGCCCAGTTATTACTCCCAGTGTATGTGCAGTTATTACTGCAGTGAGTGTCAGTTATTACTGCAGTGTATGTGTCGTTATTACTGCAGTGTATGTGTCAGTTATTACTGCAGTGTAAGTGTCAGTTTATTACTGCAGTGTATGTGTCCAGTTATTACTGCAGTGTATGTGTCTCAGTTATTACTGCAGTGTATGTGTCAGTTATTACTGCAGTGTATGTGTCAGTTATTACTGCAGTGTATGTGTCTCAGTTATTACTGCAGTGTATGTGTCAGTTATTACTGCAGTGTATGTGTCCAGTTATTACTACAGTGTTTTGTCTCAGTTTATACTACAGTGATGTGTCAGTTATTACTGCAGTGTATGTGTCAGTTATTACTGCAGTGTATGTGTCAGTTATTACTGCAGTGTATGTGTCAGTTATTACTGCAGTGTATGTGTCAGTTATTACTGCAGTGTATGTGTCTCAGTTATTACTACAGTGTATGTGTCTCAGTTATTACTACAGTGTATGTGTCAGTTATTACTGCAGTGTATGTGTCAGTTATTACTACAGTGTATGTGTCAGTTATTACTGCAGTGTATGTGTCATTTATACTGCGTGTATGTGTCAGTTATTACTGCAGTGTATGTGTCATTTTATTACTGCAGTGTATGTGTCAGTTATTACTGCAGTGTATGTGTCAGTTATTACTGCAGTGTATGTGTCAGTTATTACTGCAGTGTATGTGTCAGTTATTACTGCAGTGTATGTGTCAGTTATTACTGCAGTGTATGTGTCAGTTATTACTGCAGTGTATGTGTCAGTTATTACTGCAGTGTATGTGTCAGTTATTACTACAGTGTATGTGTCTCAGTTATTACTGCAGTGTATGTGTCTCAGTTATTACTGCAGTGTATGTGTCAGTTATTACTGCAGTGTATGTGTCAGTTATTACTGCAGTGTATGTGTCAGTTATTACTGCAGTGTATGTGTCAGTTATTACTGCAGTGTATGTGTCAGTTATTACTGCAGTGTATGTGTCAGTTATTACTGCAGTGTATGTGTCAGTTATTACTGCAGTGTATGTGTCAGTTATTACTACAGTGTATGTGTCAATTACTGCAGTGTATGTGTCAGTTATTACTGCAGTGTATGTGTCAGTTATTACTGCAGTGTATGTGTCAGTTATTACTGCAGTGTATGTGTCAGTTATTACTGCAGTGTATGTGTCAGTTATTACTGCAGTGTATGTGTCAGTTATTACTGCAGTGTATGTGTCTGTTATTACTGCAGTGTATGTGTCAGTTATTACTGCAGTGTATGTGTCAGTTATTACTACAGTGTATGTGTCAGTTATTACTGCAGTGTATGTGTCTGTTATTACTGCAGTGTATGTGTCAGTTATTACTGCAGTGTATGTGTCAGTTATTACTGCAGTGTATGTGTCAGTTATTACTGCAGTGTATGTGTCAGTTTTACTGCAGTGTATGTGTCAGTTATTACTGCAGTGTATGTGTCAGTTATTACTGCAGTGTATGTGTCAGTTATTACTGCAGTGTATGTGTCAGTTATTACTGCAGTGTATGTGTCAGTTATTACTGCAGTGTATGTGTCAGTTATTACTGCAGTGTATGTGTCAGTTATTACTGCAGTGTATGTATGTGCTCTGAGACTCTTTAAGGCTCAGTAATGTAAATTACAGTATTGATTTTTCCTCCTTATGGCTTTTATTTATTTTTTATTTTTTACAATTTTTGATGGATGTTTTTTTCGTTGCTTGATTTTTTTTTTGATATATTTATGTCTGGGGGTTGAAATACATCCATATCCTGGAGAATATACGTGTATGCTTCGAGGTTCATTTAATTAAATCTGTACCAGGTACAGATTTAAATGAACCTCCTGGAGAGGTAGTTATATTCTGTGTTCTATTGATTTCAGTTTTTCGTAGATTTAATTTTAGGGAAAAAATTATGAAGATCACGACCTTGTGGTGTGTGTGTGTGTGTGTGTGTGTGTGTGTGTGTGTGTGTGTGTGTGTGTGTGTGTGTGTACTCACCTAATTGTAGTTGCAGGGGTCGAGACTCAGCTCCTGGCCCCGCCAGGAGCTGAGTGTGTGTGTGTGTGGTTACTAATTATTAAAGACACTTGTCGACAGACACTTGGTCTTTTTAGCGTGTGTGTATGGTGTGTAGTCACCTAATTGTACACACCTAATTGTGGTTGCAGGGGCCGAGTCACAGCTCCCGGTCCCGCTTCTTCACTGGCGTGTGTGTATTGTACTGTAGTGTGTGTGTGTGTGTTTTACGTATATATGTCTTTGTTAATTTTGGGAAAACTATGAGTATAGGTGAAAGGACGGAGGATGGAAGGAAGTAGAAAAGAAGGCAGGAGAAAGGAGTGAAGGCAGAGGAAAAAAAGGAGGTAGAGGGAAAAAGAATGAGGAAATATAAGAGAAGAGGCAGAGGGGAAGAGAGTACCTGGCAGGAGGGGAGGAGGAGGAAGAGGGGAAAAAAGAGGAGGGAAAGGGTAAGAGAAGAGGAGGTAGGAGGCAGGATAAAGTTGGAAGAGCATAGCAGTAGCAGCAGCAGCAGCAACAGCAGCAGTAGTAGCAGCAGCATTAACAGCAGCAGCAGTAGTAGCAGCAGCATTAACAGCAGCATTAACAGCAGCAGCAGCAGCATTATCAGCAGCAGCAGCAGCATCGTCGTACATTATACTAGACTAAACCTCCACTATCAGTGGTCACCCTCGTAACCTGCTGCAGGAAACTAACCATTTCACGAATGTAACAAAACTTTAGCTACTTTCCGTAGTTGAGGCATTCTCAGCACCCCCCCCCCCCCCCTCCACTTTTTACGTATATACCGGCATATATATTTTGGAGAGTGTCAAATACCTGGGATTAGTAGGTCAGTGGCCAGTCACAAGCGGGAATTAAATGGATCAAGAATTTGATTGGTCAGCGGACTGGCTGGCACGATAGCAGAGGGTCAGTGAATTTGTTCATCTGCGTACCAGTTAATTGAGGTGTCAGAACATTTGGTATAGAAATCTAGGCTGTCTGGCACCCAGCTTGGCTGCCCCTACCCCCTCCTGTGCCACCACCTTCCCGGATGAGCACATATGAAACAAGGCTTAAGCCACTTGTATGCTTGTTGACCTTTGGACTTAGGCCAAGAGTTCTGATGTCGGGACGGTTGAGGGGCGGTTGTTAGTGAGCTATGAATAGCTGTTAGTGGTTAATGAAGTACTTTAAATGGTTGTTAGTGGTTGTTGGAGTGTTGTTAGTGGATCATGGATTATTGTTAAGGGTTGTTAGGGGATTTTGGAGTTGTGTTGTTGTTGATGTAATATTGTTAGACATGTTAGGTGTTAAACCATTAGAGGGTTGTTAGTGGGTGTTGTAATGTTGATGGTTGTTAGTGGTGCTTGGAGTGTTAATGGTTGTTAGTGGTGCTTGGAGTATTAATGGGTGTTAGTGGTGCTTGGGTAGTTAATGGTTGTTAGTGGTGTTTGGAGTGTTAATGGTTGTTAGTGGTGCTTGGAGTATTAATGGTGTTAGTGGTGCTTGGGTAGTTAATGGTTGTTAGTGGTGTTTGGAGTGTTAATGGTTGTTAGTGGTGCTTGGAGTGTTAATGGTTGTTAGTGGTGCTTGAGTTAATGGTGTTATGGTGCTTGGAGAGTTAATGGTTGTTAGTGGTGTTTGGAGTGTTAATGGTTGTTAGTGGTGCTTGGAGTGTTAATGGTTGTTAGTGGTACTTGGAGTATTAATGGTTAGTGGTGCCTGGAATGTTAATGGCTGTTAGTGGTGTTTGGAGTGTTAATGGTGCTTGGAGTGTTAATGGTTGTTAGTGGTATTTGGAGTATTAATGGTTGTTAGTGGTACTTGGAATATTAATGGTTGTTAGTGGTGCTTGGAGTATTAATGGTTGGGTAGAGTTGTTAGGGGTTGCTAGTTAGTTATGGTCTTGAAATCTACTAGGTAATGCAGAACACATACGTAGAACAACACTGGACCCGAGTGTTACTTCTTCTTGAGTTGTGTGTGTCCAGAGTGACGGAAGGAGGAAGTAGCGGGTGTGCCGAAGGAAGGAAGGAGGTTGAGGGTAGTAAGATAGAGTCAGCGTGAGGGAAGGTGAAAGGAGGCTACAAGTAGATGCAAAACTAATGCAACTAACGACATGTCTCGGAATTTTATGTTTCAATCTGGTGACGTTGATGAGGCGGTGCTGCTGCTGCTGCTGCTGCTGTTGCTGCTGTTGCTGCTGTTCTTGGTGCTACTGCTGTTCTTGCTGATGCTGCTACTGTAATGCTACTGTTGCTGCTGCTGCAGTTGCTGCTGCTGTTGTTGCTGTTGCTTCTGCTGCCGCTGCTGTTTCTGCTGTTCTTTCTGTTAAAATGTTGCTGTTGTTGCTGCTGCTGCTGCTGCTGCTGCTTCTGTTGTTGCTGCTGTTGCTGTTGCTGCTGTTGTTGCTGCTGTTGCTGTTGTTGTTGCTGCCGCCTCCAGCGTCACCTTCTACTTTTTTTCCTCACTGGTAATGTTAAATCTTACTTGTCTTGCCTTTATTATGTAAAGCGGTAAACCCGCGTGGATCATTAAGCGCTAATAGTATTAGCGACCAAGTCCGTTAACCGGGTCTTTGACCGGCCAGGCTGTTGGTACCTTTGAATGAACTTCAAGCGGGCCTTCTTGAATTATCATGGGCCTTCTTGAATTATCTTGGGCCTTCTTGAATTATCATAGGCCTTCTTGAATTATCATAGGCCTTCTTAAATTATCATAGGCTTTCTTGGATTATCTTGGGCCTTCTTGAATTATCATGGGCCTTCTTGAATTATCATAGGCCTTCTTAAATTATTATAGGCTTTCTTGGATTATCTTGGGCCTTCTAGAATTATCATGGGCTTTCTTGAATTATCATAGGCCTTCTTAAATTATCATAGGCTTTCTTGGATTATCTTGGGCCCTCTTGAATTATCATGGGCCTTCTTGAATTACCATAGGCCTTCTTAAATTATCATAGGCTTTCTTGGATTATCTTGGGCCTTCTTGAATTATCATGGGCCTTCTTGAATTATCATGGGCCTTCTTGAATTATCATAGGCCTTCTTAAATTATCATAGGATTTCTTGGATTATCTTGGGCCTTCTTGAATTATCATGGGCCTTCTTGAATTATCTTGGGCCTTCTTAAATGATCATAGGCCTTCTTGAATTACCTTGGGCTTTCTTGAATTATCATGGGTCTTCTTGAATTATCTTGGGCCTTACTGAATTATCATGGGCCCTCTTGAATTATCTTGGGCCTTCTTGAATTATGGGCCTTCTTGAATTATCTTGGGCCTCTTAAATTATCATGGGCCTTCTTAAATTATCATGAGTCCTCTTGAATTATCTTGGGCGTTCTTGAATTATCGTAGGCCTTCTTAAATTATCATGGGCCCTCGAATTATCTTGGGCCTTCTTAAATTATCATGGACCTTCTGCATTACCTTGGGCCTTCTTGAATTATCACAAATCAGAACACAGCATTATACAGGGGAGACGATGGTAAACATTGTGTGGTCACTACGGCTGCCATCATAGTCTTGTAAATTCCCTAGTGAAGCAATTTCCCGGTGCAATTTTCGCTTCATTAACTCGTAAGTCCAGTTGACCGTCAAGCTTTTGGGGGAGTCCTTCATCACACTCATGTTTTCTGTGTTTTATGTTACCCACGTAAATGAAAGTGTCCCAGAGATGTACCTGAGGGAGGTGTGCCGAGGGACGAGCACCCCCGCCAGGTGTCTGCTGCTGGTGAGGACCTCATTGTCGGGTGTCGCCGCCTCTGTGGGTCTTATTCGGGGTTGTGGGGGTCTTGAGGGTGGTGGCAGCGCCGCCGTCAGCCCACCTAGGTTGTCTGCCGTCAGCCAGCCAGGTTGTCGGCAGCGTGTCGGCATGTCGGCTGCTAATTACCGTTTCATCGGCGTCGGGATCCAGGAGTGACGCGAGCTTTTTTCCCTTCGGCCGCCAACCCGACTGGAAATTGGCACGTGTCTTTTATACCATTCACCGCCTGCATCTTTGAAGGTCTCCCTGTCAATGTTGATGTCTGCAGGCAAGCTGAGTAGCATGGCTGGGGCCAGGAGGAGGAGGAGGAGGAGGAGGGGAGGAAGATGAGGCGAGGAATATGAAAGGAGGAAGATGAAAATGAGCGAAAGTTGAGAGAAACATGAACAGGAGTAGAATGAGAAGAAGTTGAATAGAGATAGAAAGAGGGGAAGAAACAACAAGGATAAAGAGGCGACGAGGAAGAAAATGAGTGGGAGAGGAAGAATCGGGTAGGATTAGTGGAAATACCAGAAGGTAAACAGGTAGGTAGGAGGAGGACTTAAGAGATGAAGAAAAGAAGTAGAACGAGAAGAGGAAGAGGAATGGGATGAAGAGTAGGATATGAAACCATACAAGGTATTAAGAGACCTTTACCTCTAAATTCAACAGTGAGAAATAGGACGAGAAACTTAGTGACTATTGTTGTCAGTACAGTACCTTTGATAAGTTTCGAGAGTTTGTCTTACAGGGTTCTTAACTTACGTTATAAACAGTGATCAGTATTAAGATTATTTGCTACAGTTACTTCCATGTTTATTATTCCACAAGCGTGAAAATGTTATGTAAATTGTGTAGTGTATATTACAGTTGTATGTAAACGGAGTTTGAAACTGAAGAACAGGTGTAAAGGGAGGAAGTAACAGCAACGAATATAGAGACAGAGAAGATAGAATTACGTAGTGGATAGCTGTACTTCAGTGTGAAGTGTGTGCTGGGTACACAGGGATGACACACTCACCTTGGGAGGAATTGGTAGTTTGGTGTGGAGGGAGCGGCAGAGTGCACTGGTATGGTAGTTATCGAAGAGTAGAGAAGTGTTTGGTAGTTATAGGCGAGGAAGACACCGAGGATTAGCAAGGATGGTAGTAGTGTGAAGATGGGGTAGTTGAAGAGTGCTGTAGTTCATATATTGCAGAGGAGCAGTTTGATTCAATGTTTACGCTGTTCTGAAGTTATTAGCGCCCCTGGTGGTCTTGCTTGTAATGTAGGTGTGTTATAAGTGTGGGAATCATGGCAGTAGTGCGTAGTTGTAGTAATAACAGTGTGGTGATGAGTGGTGTGCAGGTGTTAACAGTGTGTGGTGAGGAGTAGTGTGCAGGTGTTAACAGTGTGTGGTGAGGAGTAGTGTGCAGGTGTTAACTGTGTGGTGATGAGTAGTGTGCAGGTGTTAACAGTGTGTGGTGAGGAACGGTGTGCAGGTGTTATTAACATTGCTTGGTGATGGTGACAGTGTGTGACACCTGACTACGAAGGTTATTACAGATCCACATTAACTATAACTTCAGAGGTGCATGCTGGGCTAGCAACCCTCCAGACAGCATTCAGGAACTTCAACAAGGAAGCTTTTAGAGTTACATTCACGAAATATGTAGAGTAAAAGGACACGAGTGCAACGAAATATGCTCGGTCAGTCATTGATAAGGTACGTGGAATCAGTGTCTAGGCCCGCCTGGTCTAGCTCTTGCAAACCCTAAAGATGATCCAAGATATGCAAGCCCTGCTACGCCCAGAGGTGAGAGGAATAAACTAAAAGAGATTGAAAGAATTGAACCTGACGACCATGGAGGAGAGACCCAGGGGAGACATAATTACGATGTAAAAATATTTAGAAAAAAAAATGGCAGGTGAGATTTGGTGCACAAACCACCTGCACACAGGAGAGAGAAGCATATGACAACGTTTCGCTCCGACTTGCAAATGGTCCAAGTCAAATCGGAACGTCATCATGAGGTCTGCGCGCGGGTTGTTTGTATATTGTTCCCGTCATAGTATTGTGCCTCTGTTCTTTTTGGGATATTGATGGATTGTTTGAAATAAGAGTATCAGGGACAAGAACACTGTTAGAACATAAAGATGAACCCAATGGATGTTAGGAAGTGTTTTAGTCTTAGGATGGTAGAAAAAAAGGAATGAATGGTATTGATGCGAAAAGTCCACACACAGTTGTAGAAATAGGTACGATAGTATCCAAGAACCCGGAAACAGGTAATGCTAGTTGATGTCTCTCAAGAGGGATCGGAAGCTGACACACACACAAATCAACGAGTACACACGCACACGCACACGCACACGCACACACACACACACACACACACACACACACACACACACACACACACACACACACACACACACACACACACACACACACACACACACGTCAGCAACTTGGTACACAATTCATTACTAAGTCCGCAAGTTGTGCCCCCAGCACCGTCCTGTGTCTGATATTCGGCGAACCTTGTAGCTGATTAATTTAATACTGAATTAACTTTGGCCCAGAGTAAATAGGTTTCAAGATCTGGTGATGCAGTGGGTGGGGTGGGTGGGTGAAAGGTGGGTGGGTGAAGGGTGGGTTTACTGGGTGTGGGAGTTAGGTCGGTGGGAGAATAGAGTGGGTAGATTGTGGGAGAATGGGGTAGTTGGCATAGTGGATGGTTAGGAAGGTGTAGTTACTTCCTAGTGGACTGGTGAAGTGTCTGGGGAAGTGAGCTAGTAGGAAAGTAGGTGTAGGGAAGTAGGTGTGGCGAGCAGGTGTAGTGGTCTACACACCTGCTCTTCAACCTATCCAGGGATGACTTAGCTGTAGTGGACAAACATAAAACTTAAATTATATACCCCCCTATTCTATCCTCCCTACACAGGTGTGTATGTCACTGTTCATTAGTAGTTGATGGGTGGTACCTGGAGTTGACACCAGACCCTCGCAACCACAGCTAGATTGAGTGCACATCTACTTGAATTCACCAAGAGGAAATAAGGCCGACACACAGAAGACTTCTAAACAGATTGTCATTCCTGCATCACTCCATCACGGCGTACTAGTAATGACAGCTTGAGGAAAGACCTCATCTTCTACATTTGCAGCGTGTGTGTGTGTGTTTGGTATCAACCAGTTGTGTCTGTGTGTATCAGCCAGTTCTGATTTTGTACTTACTGATTTCCACTCGCCGATTTGTGTTTGCGGGGTTCGATGCCTGGCTCCTGGCCCCGCCTCTCTGGCTTCGACTTTCATTCCTGGTTTCTGGGCTCTTGAATCCAATCATATCTACTTTTGAAACTATGTGTGAAGTTTACCACCAGTTTCACATCTAGTTCATTTCTCTTGTATTATCCTGAGGATGAAAAAAATACTTCCTAGCATCCCTCTGACTCGTCTGTATTTTCAGTTTTCATCTATATTCCCTCGCACCTGGCCTTCGCACTGTAAAAATCCTGTCCTTATAAACCTCATCAGTTCCTCTGAGTGTTTTATACTTTGTAATTATGTTCCTCATTGTCCTTTTCTCCAGGGTTTTCGGAATTAATTTCTTTAGTGTCTTACCAGAGTGTACCTCTCTCAGCTCTGGAACTAATCTGGTTGTAAGCTTTTGCTCATTTTTCCACACTTTGAACATGCTGGTGTTGCATATTCTAAGACAGGTCTGACGTACATTGTGTACCGTTCTAAATTATTCGGTGCTGAGATTCTTGAAAGCTGCTGAAATTTGTTAGCCTTGTCTATGGTTGCCGAGGTAAATACGATTTATATGTTATTCTTCCGGTGATATGTTCGGTGAGATGTTAACTCTTAGATCTTTGTTTTTTTTCGTCGATTCTTGTAGTTTCTTATTTTTAAGTTTGCATTCCGTCTCAGATCTCCCTTTACCTTCACCGTATTCGACGACCTTGCGGAAGGGGGTCGAAATATACAGATTAATTAATGTCATGAGTTTCTGTCTCCATGTGCATTATTATTGAGCATTAACAAGTGTCTATTAAACTTTAGTTATTCATCAACTAGTAATTTACCACGGAACTTATATGTTGCTACGACCTCCTCTTCCTTCTCGTGTCTGGGATACTCAGGACAAAGAGGTGAAAACAGTGTTGAGGATATATCCTCAAGATCTACCCTGAGGATAACAAGTTACATTTGAAAACTTATGTCTGGCTCAACATTCGAAGTTTTCTTCCATGTCAAAACAGTTGAAGAACTTGGTTCACACATCACTTTCCTGTGATAAATGTGATTTTGTGGGACTTCCGGATAAGGTGTAGATTGCTACAGTGGTAAGAATTCCTTTTTTCTTTGGTGAAGGTATGTTGCATATTATGGTCATTATTCGGCAATTAGTTTGTTAGTAGACCTAACATGGATGATTCCAGGAATGATCCAAGGTTGGAGTTTTCCAAAATATTCATAGTGGTTTGGAAGAAATTTGGGTAAATGTGTACTTTATTCCCAGGTCCCACTTGAGCATTATTCTGTAGCTAAATCGTCTGAAATTCTTGTCAGTGTGCATTGGATATAGTTTTTATTTGTGAAAATGATAAAAACTAATGAAACTCAACCAAAACCAATGTAACCCAACTTCGGTAATGTGAATCGAAGTTATTCGTCATAGTGTGGAAGAGACGCCTCAGAGTACACCTTCGATTGGTCGCACAATGAGCTTCTTCCGGTCATCAGAAGAGAGTAAACGTCGGAAGGAATCAATGTAAAGTATGACGTGTAGTGGTGGCTTTGTTTGCGCAGTGTTGCGGCCCGTATGATTTGCCAGCAATTTGGCAGTGGTTGTGGGGAGTGTGATGTGTAGCGCTGAGCTTGTGGTTGTGATTGAGCGAGGGCTCTTGATCTCTTCGTGTCTATGATAATTTTCACGAATTATGTGTTCATCATGCTATAATCAGGGACTCATAAGTCAGGCATAAAAAAACCATAGTTTTTATTCTATGTGTGAATAAACAATGATTCCATGGTGGTGGGTGAAGGTGAATGTTAGTCCCTGCTGACTCTTCCCCTCAATTGCTCCCCAGTCTTCCCGATATTGTTATACTACTACTACTACTACTACTCCCCTCAAGGAAGGTTCCTTGACGCTCGTGAGAGGATCTTGATCTAGGGAATTGGATCTGTGCTCCAGTTCCCTGAATTAAGCCTGAATGCCTTCCATCCCACCCCCAGGCGCTGTATAATCCTGCGGGTTTAGCGCTTCCCTATGATTATACTACTACTACTACTAATAATAATAATAATAATAATAATAATAATCTTTATTTTTACAAGTACATGATAGAACTTGGTTTGTCAAGGAAAACCGAGAAAGGCAGATACTAATTTTTTTTCAAACACCGGCCGTTTCCCACCGAGGCAGGGTGACCTAAAAAAAGAAAATCGAAAGTTTTTCTCTTTAAATTTAGTAATTTATACAGGAGAAGTGGTTATTACATACTAAATTATACCTGGAAAATCCTGGAGGGGCTGATCCTAAACCTGAACGTCGAAATCATTGTATGACAACAAGAGACTTGGTAGATGGTACAAGATACACACTGTACAAATTATATGTAAAGATGTTCTGACTAGCTTAGGCCAGTAGCTTGGGCCAGTAGGCGACTTGGACCTGCCTAGCATGGGCCAGTAAGCCTGCTGCAGTGCTCCTTTCTTATGTGTCCTGGCACTATGGTGGGGAAGTGGTAAGATGGTGTCTTGCACAATAAGGTTAGGTACCGATGGAACTGGTGAGGCACGCACCATCAACAACTGCTTGCCTGTGCTGACTCACTGAAATTGTATTTCGTTAATAGATACACACTGCGATAACATATTATAGTGGTCTCTGTGTCGGTCCCAGACTGGCCTCTGATTGCTGGTGTGATCCAGCATGGTGTGAGGCTCCAGACTGCCTCCTGATTGCTGGTGTGATCCAGCAGGGTGAGGGTCCAAGACTGGCCTCTGATTGTGGTTGACCACAAGGTGTGAGGGTCCCAGACTGGCTACTGATTGCAGTGTGTCAGCAGTGGGGGTCCCATACATGCTCCTATTGCTGGTGTGATCCAGCATGTGGATCAGCAGTGTGATCCAGCAGGTGCGATCCAGCAGTGTGATCCAGCGTGTGATCCACTGTTATCCAGCAGTGGATCCGTCAGGTGTGTCCAGCAGTGTGATCCAGCAGTGTGATCAGCAGGTGTGATCCAGCAGGTGTGATCCAGCAGGTGTGATCAGCAGGTGGATCCAGCAGTGTGATCCAGCAGTGATCAGCTGGTGTGATCCAGCAGGTGTGATCCAGCTGGTGTGATCCAGCAGGTGTGATCCAGCAGGTGTGATCCAGCTGGTGTGATCCAGCTGGTGTGATCCAGCAGGTGTGATCCAGCTGGTTGATCGATGCAGGTGTGATCCAGCAGGTGTGTCCAGCAGGGTGATCCAGAGTGTGATCCGCAGTGCGATCGCAGGTGTGATCCAGCAGGTGTGACAGCAGGTGTATCCACAGATTGATCCAGCGGTGTATCAGCTGGTGTGATCCAGCAGGTGTGTCAGCAGGTGTGATCCAGCAGGTGTGATCCAGCAGGTGTTGATCCAGCAGGTGTGATCCACAGGTGGATCCATGCTGGTGTGATCCAGCAGGTGTGATCCAGCTGGTGTGATCCAGCAGGTGTGATCCAGCAGGTGTGATCCAGCAGGTGTGATCCAGCAGGTGTGATCCAGCAGGTGTGAGGGGTGGGGAGGCCTTGTTTAGTGATCTCCACCCAGGATATTTACCACTCGCCCATCAAACACCATTAGATAACAAAACAGGATTTTTGTAAATTATGATCAAGGCGTTTACTACCATCTCACAAGGTGTTTGCCATTGTCCAAGTTTTATCTAGTGGGCGTCGGCGTTTCCACTCCCAGTGCGTGCTGTTAGCACCAACAGCCTGATTGATCAGGACATCAACCGGAAGATCAGAGAGATTTGGTTGGTGAGGGACGTGTGCTCTTGATTACTAACAGAGCTCATGAAAGAGTTATGCAGTAAACACATTAGGGAAACCATGAATACCAGAGAAAGCAGGCGTTTAGCGCCACAATGCTGTGATCCAGAGAGGTAATGCCTCCGGTATCCCAGAGTATCACATACACACACACACACACACTGGCTCTGAGCAGCTGCGGTCCTGTGGTAAAACACGTAATTCATGTTTTAAACATTGAGTTTATTACATAACTTTTTTTTAATGTTTCAGAGAATCGACAATTTGATAAATTAGACACATGTGCAACACTTTCTTGGTAACCTTAATGTGTTGGTGATTAAGTGGATATTTTCTCCAGAGCTGAGGAGCTGCACCAAGTATCTTAAGATGTAAATACTAAGAAATATTAAAGAAAGCATACACGTTGCAGAGCAAGCAGTTACTGGGAGAACATAACTTGATTAAAGCTCTACGTCGAGCGAAACGTTGCCTCAATAAAAGCTTGCCCTGGAAAGTGTCTTTATTTTTGTCAGTAGTATATCGTATAGATCCAACTGATTAAGATATCAGTGTATGAGTTAGGTAATCGTCAGTCAAGTGGTAGTCAAGTGGGTAGTCTGGTGACAGATGCTCTGTCAACTTGGAAATTCGTAAGTGTTTTGACTGTTTACTGTAGTTAATTTGGTAAAAGTTGTCTTGTGTGAACACTGAATCAAAGTAGCGTTGTTTGCGCATTCACAAAAAGGAAAAAAATATATGCAAAACAAACAAACAAGCAGAGAAAGTGGAGAAAATCTTTCGATTTTAATTTCTTCTTTTACGCTTTGATGCGGCGTACCTTCTCCTTTTTTATTATTTTTTTTACTCTTCTCTGTCTTTTTGGCTAAAAACGAAAGATCACCGAGAGAGAGGATAGAGACGGAGATGATAAGAGTGAAAGAAAGGGAAGCTATGAGAAAAAGATGGTCAAAGATGTGGAGGGGAAGCCGACATCAAGGCTCGGAGGGACACCATCAAGGCTCGGAGGGACACCATCAAGGCTCGGAGGGACACCATCAAGGCTTGGAGGGACACCAGCAAGGCTTGGAGGGACACCAGCAAGGCTTGGAGGGACACCATCAAGGGTCGGAGGGACACCATCAAGGCTCGGAGGGACACCATCAAGGCTCAGAGGGACACCATCAAGGCTCGGAGGGACACCATCAAGGCTCAGAGGGACACCATCAAGGCTCAGAGGGACACCATCAAGGCTCGGAGGGACACCATCAAGGCTCGGAGGGACACCATCAAGGCTTGGAGGGACACCATCAAGGGTCGGAGGGACACCAGCAAGGCTTGGAGGGACACCAGCAAGGCTCGGAGGGACACCATCAAGGCTCGGAGGGACACCAGCAAGGCTTGGAGGGACACCATCAAGGCTCGGAGGGACACCATCAAGGCTCGGAGGGACACCAGCAAGGCTCGGAGGGACACCAACAAGGCTTGGAGGGACACCATCAAGGCTCAGAGGGACACCATCAAGGCTCGGAGGGACACCAGCAAGGCTCGGAGGGACACCAGCAAGGCTCGGAGGGACACCATCAAGGCTCGGAGGGACACCAGCAAGGCTTGGAGGGACACCATCAAGGCTCGGAGGGACACCATCAAGGCTTAGAGGGACACCATCAAGGTTCGGGGGGACACCATCAAGGCTTGGAGGGACACCATCTAGGGTTGGAGAGACACCATCAAGGCTTGGAGGAACACCATCAAGGCTTGGAGGGACACCATCAAGGCTTGGATAGACACCATCAAGGCTTGGAGGGACACCATCAAGGCTCGGAGGGACACTTATCAAGCTTCGGAGGGACACCATCAAGGCTTGGAGAGACACCATCAAGGCTTGGAGGGACACCATCAAGGCTTGGAGAGACACCATCAAGGCTTGGAGGGACACCATCAAGGCTTGGAGGGACACCATCAAGGCTTGTAGAGACACCATCAAGGCTCGGAGGGACACCATCAAGGCTTGGAGGGATACCATCAAGGCTTGGAGAGACACCATCAAGGCTTGGAGGGACACCATCAAGGCTTGGAGGGACACCATCAAGGCTTGAAGGGACACCATGAAGGTTTGGAAAGACACCATCAAGGCTTAAAGAGACACCATCAAGGCTTGAAGTGACACCATCAACGCTTGGAGAGACACCAAGGCTTGGAGGGAGTGACACACAGACACACCGATGTAAGGACACTAGCGCAAGTTGATCAGACCGTTATCGTCGCCCTCAGCAGTCCGTCAGCCAGTGCCGATTACCGCTATCGTAGCCGGCGAGCAGCACTGCGTGTGCGACGTCTTGGTGATCACCTTCACCTGAATGAGCCATGAAACTCGTGATTAAACCAGCCTGAACGAGGAGGAACTGCCCGTAACGATGTGCTCGACCCACGTATCGGGACGTCAATCCTTTATCGGGTCGAGGGTAAACACGCCCATCATTCAGCAGCTGGGTCAGTGGCGGGGCGGGGCGGGGCACGGGGGAGGAAGGCTGGTGGGAAGGCACCACTGGATAGGAGAAGGAGGGAGGGGGAGAGTTCCAGCGCTTAGTTTATTGAGGGGATGGAAGAGGGACTCAGTGTTGGGGGAAAAGGAACGGGGTCCAGCGGGTGGTTTATTGAGGGGATGGACATGGGGGGGAGGAGCTTTGGGGGAAATGTAAGAGAATGGCTTGAGGGGAGCTAAGAGGGAGAATAGGGGCGGGTTGGAAAGAGAGAGGGGAGGAGGAGGAGGAGGAAAGGATGCAAGAGAGAAAGGGGGGAGAGGTTGAGGCTTCAGCCAAGTGTGAGGGGCGGGGAATTGATGGTCTTCAGTGGAAAGGGTGATGAGCGTCTGTCTGGCTTCTGCTGCTGCTTCTACTGAGCTGCTACTACTACTGCTGTTGCTGCTCTTGCTGAGCTGCTACTACTGCTGCTGCTGACGATATTCCTGATATTATTATTTCCGTTTTTACTGTGACAATTAAAGAATGCTAACAGGTCAAGATGTTGGTCACTACAGTATAACTGGAAAGAAATCTCTGTCGTCTAAGATGCCTTTGTTGTATCTTGACCACAAACACTACACGTTTATACATTGATCCTCGGCTTAATTTCTCTCACTTCTGCTGCTCCCAGTGCACCACTTAAACATTACTCTCCCAGGTCATTCCTAATCAAATATTCAAAAGTTTTAAACAATGGAGAGTCTTTAAAAGCTATTGTCAGTATTTTGTGTTCATTTGTCTCGCTAGAACGTCTGAAAAGTTTTATGAGATCAGACAGTGGATGTGGATGACAAGAAACAGCTTAAAGACAGGCAGGCAGACTGACATCTGATGAAGGATAAGGACTAACAGTTGCATGGATCAAGCAAGATAACCTAGCGGAAATAAATCAAAGCAGAGAGACAGAGAAACCTAGAAAAATGCTAAGAGAGAGGGAGAGACGAACAAAAATGAAGATTAATAGAGAGATGAGCAGAGACTGTGGAACAGAGATGAAGACGAACAAAGAGAGAGAGAGAGAGACTAAGGGAGTTACGTCAAAGAATTACTGTGGCAGCGCTTACAGTGGGGGGGGGGGGGGAAATATAATCAAGAGATCCTTAACCCGCACCTCGCGTGATCTTAGGAGGTTGATAGTGAGGAATGTGTGGTCCAAGATGCTTTACCTCTCCCCCTCCCCTCTTGTTGGACAGGGAAGGAGGGGGTGGTATAGCCAGATCTTACTGGGGGAGGGGCAGCTATAGATCTATCATGCGAAATTACGCACACTTTGGGGTGGTAAGGAAGGATAGAATGATGTGGAGGGGTGAGAGAATAGAAGGATGCGGAGGGGTAAGGAGGGAGGAGATAAGTAGGAGGAAGGCAGTCACTGAGGGGCCCATGCATAATTAGAGGAATACAAGCAGGTAGGTAGTTATAAGGGCCCCCTGTGAGTATGAGGGGCAGTTAGAAAGGGCCCCCCCCCTGCATAATTACAGGGATGCAAGCAATCGTTCTGTGAGGTCGCCTTAGATTAGTAGGGAGAGACATGAAGGCAGTCATGAAAAGGGTCCCAGAGTGGCAGTGAATCAGGGCGCCAGGTAAGTATGAGGGGGCCCCCTGGTAAGTGTGAGGGGGGCCCCCCTGGTAAGTATGAGGGGCAGTGAGGGGGGCCCCTGGTAAGTGTGAGGGGCAGAAAGGCCCCCCTGATGACCGGGATGTAAACATACACATAAGTCAAATCTTCAGCACTGACTACCACTGACGTTGATGTTCCAGCTGATGTAGGTCCGTGTTTGTGTGCAGCCTGTCCGTGCCACCTTGTGCATGAGGGTCCGTGTGCGTGCCTGTACACCTCCAGCTGAGAGAGAGAGAGAGAGAGAGAGAGAGAGATAGTGTGTGTATGTATATATGTGTACTTACCTATATGAGGTTGTGTGAGAGAGAAACAAACACACTAATTCTCTCTCGACCCTCACAGCCACATATAGGTGAGTACACATACCTTCCCCCAGCGCACATTAGTCATGCTAATGGAGACTAAATCACACATTAAAAAAAAGCAGCATACTTAGAGTCTTAAATGAGGAGGGAAGAGGCGCCTGAGAAGTTCATGGTCAGTGTTGTAGTGTGAGAGAAGAAACAGAACCTCGTACAAGTGAGAATAATAATGTATACAGTGAGTGCCTGATGAGCTTCCTTCTTCTCTGCAACCTTCAACTTGATGCCTCTCCATCTTGCTGTCTTTTCTCTTTCTCTCTCTTTTTTTATGTCTATATTCTTGTGTGTGTGTGAGCCGGGTCACTGTTCCTTAAGTCAAAGCAATTTGCCTTCACCGACATTTTCCTGGCTGTAGTTTAGCAGGTTCTTACGTACTTGTGCTTGAAGCTGTGTTTCATTCCATTTCCATGTTACCCTGAGAATAAATAAACACTTCTCAGTGACTCTCATGTGTGTGTGTGTGTGTGTATGTATGTATGTGTGTACTCACCTAATTGTACTCACCTAATTGTGGTTGCAGGGGTCGAGACTCAGCTCCTGTCCCCACCTCTTCACCGACCGCTACTAGGTCCTCTCTCCCCCTGCTCCATGAGCTTTATCATACCTCGTCTTAAAACTATGTATAGTTCCTGCCTCCACTACATCGCTTGCCAGACTGTTCCACTTCCTAACTACTCTATGCCTGAAGAAATACTTCCTGTGTGTGTGTGTGTGTGTGTGTGTGTGTGTGTGTGTGTGTGTGTGTGTGTGTGTGTGTGTGTGTGTGTGTGTGCCTGAATTAGTGTGCCATTTTCTGCTCTTGTTACTTTCTATTAGAACTTTGTTCATCTTGATTATAAGCCTCCAGTCTTCCTTTCCTCTTCCCATTTATGCACACTCTCTGCTTCCCATTGGTGAGTCATGACTTGATCCATGGCAGCACTTTTTCCTCAGTGCCATGAGCTACCACTTTAACAGTCTCTGATGTGGTACTCTATCATAAGCCTTACTAAAACCTTTTACTAAAATTAGTGTCTCATAGTTTATTTCTCTGATTCTTAACATCAGTTTCAATACAAACCTTTGAACCTTTCCTGGTTTTTGTACATGTTTTATCATCTGGAAGCCTCATGTTGCTTACTCTGTGGTCGATTTTGTGTTCGTCGTGTCCTGAAGGATTCTTTTTTAAAGTTTCTGAATACTGTTTTAGCTATATTCTAGTTTGTCTTATACGACCGAGGTTACACAACTTATGTGCACCTCTGGTGATATATTTGACGCGATGCCGACTCCCAGGTCCTTTATTTCTTGTAGGTTCAACATCTTGCATTAATTCTTGTTGACCTCCATCAGCTCCTTGTCCAACTACTCTATACTCCCATGTTTTTATCCCGCTCGTCAGTTGTCCACGTCAGCATAGGCGAGGCAAGGTGTGGGCGTGGCACGGTTTAAACTATTTTGTGACAGGGTGACAGGGTATAGGTAATGATACGAAAGATTGAAGGCGTTGGTGTGGCAGGGTATGGGGCGGACATTTCGAGGTGAAAGCATGGGTGTGGCAAGGTATGGGCGGGAGTGTGGGAATGGGCGTGGCGAGGCGCCTTGCAAACACCTACTTGGGTTTTTGTGAGGAGTGTTTGGTTGTGTACTTGGGAGACCTCCTTCAGTATGTTTTTGGTCTTGTGTAAATGTTTAGTGGGGATCCTTCTTACTTTCCTGAGTCTTTATATGTTAAGAAAGTTTTTGGGCATGTGTGCTTATAATAATAATAATAATAATAATAATAATAATAAATCTTCCATATGGAGTTATCTGTTGATGATGCGAGGTTTGATAATAGATCAGAGGGGGGGAAGGGGGCTGCAACAATATGTTGTGGACGATGCAGAGAAGGTTGTATCAGGGAGAGGAAGGGGGTTGTGGAGGAGGTGGGGATTGTTGTTGGGGAGAGGGAGAGAGAAGGGTAAGAAGAAAACATGTGGAGATATCCTCTCCACTTCCCCAGTGTCCACACCCTTCCCTTGCGCCTCGTGTCTCTGCTCTGATGCTCACCCATCATTCAGGAGCCTCTCTTGCTGGTTAAGGTTTTTCCCAGGTGACAGTGAGTAGTTTGCTGTACTTATGGTAACAAGGTGTGTGTGTGTGTGTGTGTGTGTGTGTGTGTGTGTGTGTGTGTGTGTGTGTGTGTGTGTGTGTGTGTGTGTGTGTGTGTGGATGTGTGTGTATGCTGTGTAGTTTATATGGTCAGAAGCATTATTTATGGCAAGTTTGGTTTGTGGTGTCATGCAGCACACGTAGGAACTGGTTCGTTTGCGTCAAGTCATTCCTTTTGTTAAGTGAAGGAGATAGTTGCTGCCTTACCTGTTGTTGGTTTCCAGAGTTGTTTACATCTCGCTGCCCCTGCTAAGGCAAGACTTTCCTGATGACCTGATCATTCAGGCTGTTTGCACCCTCCACAGAGTCAGTATTTCCATTATCAAATAATTCACAAATTACTTTCACTCTGCATCAACATAATTTCAGTTGGATAGTAAATTTCTATAGTTTTTTCAGTGATCTTGCGCTTTAACCTGGTGAGGATGTGCTCGGGTGGGTAGTTAAGGTGTAGGTGGGTGAGGTGTGCGCCTGTGGGGGTTAAGTTGTGGGTGGATGTGAGAGGTGGGGTGAGGAAAGGTCCGCCCACTCCGTGAGTGTTGTCAGTGCCAGCATGTGTTTAGCCGTGTCTGGCCACTTTCGCACTTATATGTGACTTTTACGTCGACTGAATTATGCACGAGCTGAGAGAGAGAAAAAGTGTTTTGTTTCGCTTGCATAAATCAAGCGGCGGGGGAAAATATAGGTCCCTGATGTGTATATGACTGTAAAATAGGTCCTGGCGGGGATTTCGCAGGGAATAAAAACTCTTACGGTCCAAATGTACATGCAAGTACAGGCATTTGTAAAGTTAATCGGGCGTTTCAAGTCTGTAATCAGAGTTATGAATGAGTTTAATTACCGCTGCATATAAATTAAGTATCAGTAAATTCAATTTGATTAGTCTCACAGACAAATGCGTGCAGAAACAGCATCTGCTTGAAGGTCTGTTGGAGTCGCTTATATGCAACTGTTTTGTTCTTGAGCAAGATTTGAAAAGCGGCAGTTGGTGTACATTAGTGGTGGTGGTACGTCTGTTCTTGCTGGTAGTTCTAGTAGTGGTGGTGGTGTGGCTGCTCTTGCTGCTAGTGCAAGTAGTGGTGGTGGTACCACAACTCTTGCTGCTAGTGCTAGTGGTGGTGGTGGTACGTCTGTTATTGCTGCTTCTGTTCCTTGTGGTAGTGGTGGTCAGGAAACTGCTGCTGCTGGTGGCGCTGTTGCAAATTGCTGTCGCTTCTTGCGGTGGTGTATTTCTGGCTGTTTTTTTCATACTGCTGTTGCAGTATGTTAATACAGTGGTTAGAACGTTCGGCTCACAACAGTAAGGCCTTGGGTTCGATCCATTGGCAAGATGAAACGTATGGGCAAGTCTCTTTGCATTAACTACCCCTGTTCGTCTAGCAGTAAATATTTACTTAGGAGTTAATCTGCTATGTTGAGTAGTATCCTCGTTGATGACAACCATAGGCCTAGTTTTTGCAACAAACCGAGGTAGGATAATAGCTCTTACGCTTTAAACATGAACTCAGTTAAAATATAAATATATATATTTTTTTCAGTTTTGTTAGTTTAAGGATCGGCGCGTGACTCACTTCGGCGTCCGGAAGTCAATTTTTGACAGCGTACGGCCGTGTACTTACGCATACCTCACACTTTCGTGGATTTGCGTAGCGTAGCCGTCTCCCTCCCCCCCCCCACAAAAAAGTAAAATTAATACGTTTTCTGCTAAAAAGAGATTAATTTGATTTTTCAGATTCGCAGGTTGGTAATAAATATTTTGGGTGGGGAAGGGATCGAGTTGTGTGAGGATGTCGGCCACACTATTGGTTGGGGGTGCTCAGTATGCGACACAAACCATTCCTGACCATACTTCGCGTAGCCCTTCCTCCTCCCCATCCCTCCCCAGCATCTTATCACCAGCATATCTTTGTCTCGGCTACCGATTTGGTATCTGGATGATTGACTATGTTACGATGGGCAGAGAAGTCCCAGTCTTACTTGAGATGCTGATGGGCGATAGTGTGATGTGATGCACGTGGTGGTGATGGAGATCAAGGCTTCTCCTCTCCTGTGGGTGGGCTGAACATGTCATCTGTGAGGCTCCCATCGTCTTTGAAGCTCTCACCATCTTCGAGGCACTTACCATCTTTGAAGCTCTCACCATCTTCGAGGCTCTTACCATCTTTGAAGCTCTCACCATCTTCGAGGCTTTTACTGTCTTTGAATCTCTCATCATCTTCGAAGCTCTCACCATCTTCGAGGCTCTTACCATCTTTGAAGCTCTCACCATCTTTGAGGCTCTTACCATCTTTGAAGCTCTCACCATCTTTGAGGCTCTTACCATCTTTGAAGCTCTCACCATCTTTGAGGCTCTTACTGTCTTTAGATCTCTCATCATCTTTGAAGCTCTCACCATCTTCGAAGGACTCCTCTTTAAGGCTTTCATCTTCGTGATGTTTCATCCGTGGAGAGGCATGGTAATACCCTCTTGCCTTCCTTCCTCGTCTATGATAAGAGGAAGTATGTCTGAGCCGCTAACTCCCTTATGTTTATATATCTCTCTTATTTATATTATGCTTTTTTTACTGCCTTTGGTAGTTTTGATTCAGTGTCGGTGGCTCGGCGCTGATACGATGGTCCTCGTTTATCATAGCAAGATTAAGAGTAGAAATTATAAAATAGATGTTGCTCCCAGGTTGTGTGGCGTTGGGACGTTGTACCAAGCTAGAATGTTGTAACAGTCAAGGATGTTGTACCAAGCTGGAGTGTTGTACCAGTCAGGGACGTTGTACCAAGCTGGAATGTTGTACCAGTCAGGGACGTTGTACCAAGCTGAAATGTTGTACCAGTCAGGGACGTTGTACCAAGCTGAAGTGTCGTACCAGTCAGGGATGTTGTACCATGCTGGAATATTGTACCAGTCAGGGACATTGTTCCAGGGTAGAATGTTATACCTGTCAGGGACGTTGTACCAAGCCTGGACGTTGTTGTGTTAGTACTGGGTTGTTGCACCATCTGGAAAGTTAGACCAAGCTGGGACGAGATGTCAGCCTGGGACGTAAAGCACTCTAACTGACAGCTTGGTGCTGGGATCTGTCAGTTCCTGAGAGCCTCATCCCGGAGTGGGCTCGTCCGACAGCCGATTATTCGCACACTTTTGACACATCTCAGCTTTACGTGTTATTAGTTATGCTTATTGCTGGGAATAACTGTGTGTATACTTCATATAACGATTTCCATATCACTTAGACGAAATCTTTTTCATTTCGTGTTTCACGTAAATGAGTTTGAGAGTCATAAAACCGGAGAGGATTGGCGCAACACTCCGCGATAATGCGACAGTGTTCGCGCAGTGAAAAAGTTGCGCTTACTTACTCCTGATTGCGTTCTCATCGTCTCACTAACACAGGTGAGAATTACCTGTATTTAAATTCCAATCGAGGAAGCCACCTGGATAGAATTTAATCTTTAATGCGTTATTCAGTTATAGGCTTTTAGTCTACACTTGGTGGATAATAGTCGTACGTTATTAAAGGTGTTAGTGGAAGATCTTACAGAAGGGGAGGAGGGGAAGATGGGAGTGTGGGGCGGTAGATATGGGGGGTGTAGACTGTACTACTGTAGGTAGGTTTAAATATTTTATTATTATTATTATTATTATTATTATTATTATTATTATTATTATTATTATTATTATTATTATTATTATTGGCTTTACTTATTGTTTTAAATATATCTGAATTGTATCAATTATAATGTATAAAGATAATTAAGAATTATGAGTTGATAATGAGGTATATGTGACCACTGTGGATGAAGGCAGTAGTGACGTAAAGGACCCGCGGGGCTGTCAGTGCTATATCACATCCCTGGCAGATCTTGATTCAAGGAATTGGAGCTACCCTTTTCCTTGCTCGGATCAATGAATTGCCTCCCACTCCTTAGATGCTGTATGACTGTTTAATGATTCACCTCGATCATGTTAGAGCATCCAGTGTTGATCCTCTTGACACGGGAAGTATTATTGGTAACATAGGTATTATTGTTGACACGGGAAGTATTATTGGTGACATGGGAGGTATTATTGGTGACATGGGAAGTATTGTTGACATGGGAGGTATTAATGGTGACATGGGAAGTATTGTTGTATTCGGAATTTGAAATATGAAACAGATTACGGAAGTAGGTGTTGGGCAGACTGTCTCCTCCATCCCTCACATGAGCTGGCGCGTCGTTAAATGAATTTAGCCAGACAGAGAGGGATCGGAAAGTCATGGGAGATACGATCTTGGGCCACAGGTGTTGATGCTGCTGCTGCCGCCGCTGCTACGTTCCTGCCCAGAGCCGGGTACGACCCCCACGCTTCTGGGATGATCCACGTTACTTTGTTGTGGTGTAGCCTCCTCTCTCTCTCTCTCTCTTAACCATGTTATAACGCCTGTAGTTGTGGTAGCAGCTGCGTGCTGTGGCTGGTGGTCTGGTAGGCCTGACTGGCTACATGTATATGCTCCTGTCGAGGTTCGATTGTATCGCGTACGTGGATTTTGTCAGGCAGAGTGAAAAACTGACATCCTCGGCTATATTTATCACCAGATGTTGCAAGTCAGGCAGTGGCGTTTCTCTTTCTTTTATTTAATTATTCATCGTCCATCATGCACTTGTCTAGCATAGTATTACAGCATTATCTCCTTACACACACTTCCATTCTTTTTTTCCGGCTTCTTTCCTTCTCCCTTTCTCGTCTACTTTCGTATTGTTATCTCATTCGTGGACACTTGGGAATGCACGAGTCACGGAAACATTGCCAGCTCATAGAAAATGGGAATTGCTTTGTGTTTTCTGATGCCGGAGTGAATTGACTGGCGTTAAGTTCCTCACTGCTATTACTGACGCAATTATAAACCATAGTTTCAGATGCATTTATTTTTACTTCGAGCAAAGTACAATAAACACACAACCATTCCTACGTAAAACACACTGTTCCATTTTTAAATGAATCGCTGTACGCGAAGCTGAAATATTTTAACTGCAGTAAACCCTTGTTGTAGCTAGCTTAAGTGCCTATCATGTGCTTGACCCTGGCAGTGCCACCACTCTTCATATAAGACTGGCAGTGCCTGGCCAGTGCCAACACTTCATATAAGACTGGCAGTGCCTGGCCAGTGCCACCACTTCATATAAGACTGGCAGTGCCTGGCCAGTGCCACCACTTCATATAAGACTGGCAGTGCCTGGCCAGTGCCACCACTTCATATAAGACTGGCAGTGCCTGGCCAGTGCCAGCACTTCATATAAGACTGGCAGTGCCTGGCCAGTGCCACTGCTCTTCATATAAGACTGGGAGTGCCTGGCCAGTGTCACCACTCTTCATATAAGACTGGCAGTGCCTGGCCAGTGCCACCACTTCATATAAGACTGACAGTGACACCACTTCATATAAGACTGGCAGTGACACCACTTCATATAAGACTGAGCGTGCCTGGGCAGTGCCACGATTCTTGATATAACACTGGGAGTGCCTGGCCAGTGCCACCATTCTTCATATAAGACGTTTTCAGACCTGAAGCTCTAAAAACCCACCCTACAAGACCTAGCTTCAGTATGCAGTCTGCCTTATGATTACTTCTCATAACACTACGTGCTTGATTGTCCATATATTGAGGAATATACGGATAGGCAGCACCGTAACCGTATGATTTGTCAAGGTATCTGACTACTGGAAATAAGATAACAGAATTTTTGAGCAAGAAAAAATATAAATTGTTGGGTCCTAGTTCCTGGGCCTTCTGTGCGTCTGTATGTTCTTTATCTCTCAAAAGATGAATATAGTGTGAATAATAAAGAAGCCGTTACCGTCCATACCGTGTATGTGAGGTGTACAGTAAACTAACCGCTACAGTCTACACTGTGTATATAGTGTACTTGCCGCTTAGGTGGCAATATTTAATTTGGATAGAGATAATCGACGTTGAAGATATATATATTTTTAGTAGGTGGGTAAGACTTGATATTTTACTACAGTTCGGTAACAAAACAATCACCATCATCAGGACACATTTGTGTAACATAACATAACAATGTGCATATCATAAGAAGTCATTGGAAATGCAAAAAAAAAAAAAAAAAAAAAAAAAAAAAAAAAAAAAAAACAATAAATAAATAAAAAAAATAAGTAAAATAAATCAGGAAATTACGAGAAAGTTTTAAATTAATAAGACTAGCCAAGTAATATTCAGACATGAATCTGATGGTTATTATTCTAAAATAAAGTCACAGTAATATAAAACTGTAAGTCGCTGGACATGCGGAAATGAGGAAAAACTTCAAGATTGAGTAAAACTAACCAAGGAAGGCGGTGTTTACGTCCTCCATAGATCAGGTTGTTGCTGCTTAAACCACAGCATTGAGTTAATTCATCACCGAAGCATTGATTATGTACCTCAATAAATATCCTAAGATTTGAAATCTGATCTAAATCTTTCTGAGATTTCAACTCCTGTGTAATATTACTGGGATGGAGGCGCCCAAACACCTCACAGTGAGCTGTGGGTGTTGGCTCAGGAAGCTGATTGTGTATTTCTTGACAGGTGGAGAGGGAAGAAGTGGCTCACCTGACTTGGTATGGTGGCAGTGTTTATTGTATGTCGGTGTTTGTGGTCATGATTGGGGTAATGTTAGTGGTCATGGTGGTTATGGGATGTTTTGTGGTTATGTTGGTGGTGTTGGTTGCTATGGTCTGTTGTTGATGATTGTGGTGGTAAGTGTGGCAGTTTATGATGCTTTTTGTTGATAGCAACAACATTAATATCGGCGTCAAGCGACGTCGCTGAAGTAACTGGTACAACAACCAAGAATATCAACAGGAGGAGCAGCAGAAGTAGCAGTATCGTGAGCAGCAAGGAGAAGTAGCAGCAGAGACAACAAACAGCAATGGCATCAGCAGCAGCAACAAGGATCAGCAGCAGGGGCAACAGCAAGGAGCAGCAGCAGCATTAAGGATGAGCAGTAGCAGTAAGGATGAGCAGTAGCAGCAGCAGCAGAAGCAGCACCTGGGGTTCGTCAAGCCGTCAACGTCGACAGTGCCAACTGCTAACTCGTAAAGTGCCTAAATATCCTTGCTGGCTGGCACTGACCCCGGACCCTCCTGCACCCTCTCCCGCCTCTCTGCCTGCCATTGTCAAGTGACGGATGGAGTTTTTAACATTATTTCTAATGCAGCTGTTTACACGGAAGTCGGATATTAAGGAACTGTCACTTAGCAAGGTTTTACGGACGAAAGTTGAAGGGACCATTGATATGATGAGTGCTGTGGGGCTACATCACAGCCAGTGAGCATAACACTGCTAATTGAGGATTTCAGAAATCACTTAAGCAGCAGAAAACTTCGCAGGCATTCCGGCCATTTACAGAAGAGTCGAGGAATTATGTGGTGAGTTAATATGACAGTGAGAGGAGCACACTACATTAGCGCCATCTTGGGGGTCATGCTCTCAAGACGACAAGAATGTGTCGAGTTTCCATTTTGCCAGGATCTCTGTGATTTGTGGGTGTGTGTGTCTTGCCCACCTGCCCCGTCGTTACTGTCTCCTGCAGATACCTGAGTGTCATGAGGGGGGAGAGGGAGTGTGCAGACACCTCGGTAGCAGGGGCAGGTGTTGTCAGGTGGGTGCAGACACCTGGGTGACAGGGGTGGGGGTGTGGACACCTGGCAGTGGCAGATGTTAGGAGAATGGCAGATACCTGAGTGTGGGGGGGGGTGTCAGGAGGATGGCAGATACCCGAATGGCAGGGCGGGTATTGTTAGAAAGACGGCAGATACCTGAGTGGCAGAGCGGGTGTTGTCAGAAGGATGGTAGATACATGAGTTGCAGGACGGGTGTTGTCAGAAGGATGGCAGATACCTGAGTGGCAGAGCGGGTGTTGTCAGAATGATGGTAGATACGTGAGTTGCAGGACAGGTGTTGTCAGAAGGCTGGCAGATACTTAAGTGGCAGAGTGGGTGTTGTCAGAGAATGGCAGATACCTGAGTGGCAGGACGGGTGTTGTCAGAAGGATGGCAGATACCTGAGTGGCAGGAGGGGCCAGAAAGGAGCGGTCCTAACTTTACGAGGGCCTCTTGTGAAGGCAAACTACGGATGTTTTGAAACAGTTTCAGAGTCTGTTGTTTACCTGAGATTATCACAGGTATTAATTAGTGGGTAAAGCCTTTTAATGTGCACCAAGTAGGTCATTTGAAGGTGTTCACTCAAGGTGTTTAAATCCAATGGATTATCGTGTCTGCCTCGTTGTGGGCTCTGCTCCACGT